>CM014271.1:64612664-64624032 GCA_004135705.1 Alloteropsis semialata | reverse complement strand
CACCGCCCGCCAGGGAGCCGTGCCAATGCCTGAAAGGACCGACACTAGGCCTAGAGGGGGGGTGAATAGGCCTTGATACAAATTCTGCAAACTTAACAATTAAATGTCAGATGGGCCGGATGTTCTGGCGCTGTGTCGGAATTTTCGGACTCCCGGAATTTCCGGCACAGGGGCAGAACTTCCGGCTCAACACGAAAACTGAACTCGAGATTCAAAAACTGATAAGTAACTGCAGATTCTATATGAATAGAAAGTTCACCACAAGTGTAAGGAAGCTTAAAACTATGATCTCTAGCAGCGAAAACTTATAACAAGATAGATCGGATGAATTTAAGCTCAAGAATAATATGAATATGAAGAACAACAACAAGAACAAGAGACAAGAATTTGTTCACCGAAGTTCACTCTATTTAGGAGCTACGTCTCCGTTGAGGTGCTCACGTAGAGCCGGGTCAACTCTAACCCCTTGCCTCCTTCAATCAACCACAAAAGTCGGATTGAAATTCTTACTATTGTTCCCACCAAGAGATGAAGATTACAAACGTTCGGCACTCAACCACACCAAGTTGGGAGTTGCCGGCGACGCCTAACCATCTAGGAGCTCAGCTCCAAGAGTAACAAACGCGAATCGAAGAATCAAAGCTTGGTTCAAGTGCTTCTTGAGATGAACAAGGGATGAACTCACTCAAAGCTTTAGTCTCACACCTCAAGAATCACTCACACCCAAAGCCCTACTCAAATCTTTGCAAGGATTGGCTCTAGAGGGAGTTGGGAGAGTGGATTGAATGCTCAAGAGGGTGTTTGTCTCGGGTTTGGTCAGCAGCAATGAATGGGGGGGCTGAGGGGGTATTTATACTCAACCCCCAAAAACTAGCCGTTATGTACTGCCAGGTCACTTGCCGAAATTTCCGACATAGTGTCGGAACTTCCGACGAGGTACTGTTCTGTACTAAGAAACTGCCTGACGAACAGCCCCAACGGAACTTCCGGCACTACGCACCAGAACTTCCGGAACCAAACCGAGCCTATCGGAGAATGTCCACCGGATATTTCCGGGCAGGTCCAACCCATCAGAATTAGCACGAAGAACAACCCACCGGAACTTTCGGCACTACGCACCGGAAATTACCGAGACGCCACCGAGGCTGCCGGAGCTACTGCACCGGATATTTCCGGGCTAGTCGGAATTTCCGACACAGTGTCGAAATTTTCGGCTAGCTGCTATGCAGCAGCCTAAAACCGAAGTTAGATTTCTCTCTTGGGTAGTTAGCATCTCAATTAAGCACTTTAGGCACTTTAGATCCATCAAGCACGTCCCCCTTGATAGTACGGTGATTTCCTATACTCAAATTCAAACCAAAAATAAATTTAAATCCTCAATAAGCTCATCCACCATACATAAAGAATTGGGGGGCATCCTTTTGTAATCATAACTCCTTCTTTTCTTTTATTCCTGCATATACCTTAATACAAGCATCAAATCTCAAATTCTAATTGTCATTATCACCAAAACACATGGGAGGCCTAGATGCACTTTCAGTGCCGGCCGCCAGGCCCTCACTACTTCCTCTCCGCTCCTGCTGTGTATCAGGATGGAGAGAAGAGGATAAGAGAGAGAGAGAGAGAGGAGAATAAGAGATAAGGACCGGCGCGCGGGAGGTAGAGGATAAAAAAAACTGGCGCGGGATTCTCTTTGGCACCGGGTGAGAACACGCCCCGGTACCGAAGGGTTCTCAGGGGTCAACAAATTTAGACCCGGTACCAATGCTTGCATTGGTATTGGGTCTTTAGTAACCGGTATCTATGAGGGTGGACCGATGGCGAGTTCTCCAGTAGTGGTACTGCCGCCTCTATGCTTAAGGAGATCCGCCTCACTTTGCCTTTTTCTTTCTTTCTCTCTTACTCATCTCTCTCCCTCTAAGGTCTGTGCATGGGTGGATGATTTGGGCCGGTGCTCAAGGAGGATTTGGATTTGGTGCTACTGTATATAGTTTGTAAAATCTAGTTGATGGTGAATTGAAATCGGACCCAATGTATGTTGTGTTTGTTGAATCCAAATTGTACTCAGTTGATGTTTTGTGCGTTGAATTAAAATCAAATTGAGTTGATGTATTGATTTATATGTGGTTGGGTGGGTGGGGTTGGCGCTGCAGTTTTGTTTTTGTTTTTTTTTACTCATTAGTATTGTTCAGAGGATGCCAGGACCGATGTCTTTTGCCGTTAGTCTTAGATGAGCAATACCAGTTCCAAAATCGGCATATATACCAGTTCCAATAGTGAGCGATTTGTGAAAATCGCTTTATAAATCACACCTTTGTATTCGATTGCTGGTCAGGACACTTAATTATGTACTAGCAATTATGCCCGTGCATTGCAATGGGAAAAGAAATATCACATGTCCCCCTTGCCCCTTAATCATGGCCCAAACTAAGATAACTTGATTTATTACCCATGTCAATTACTTCTAAAATAGTCTTTAAATTTCTGTGGAAAACAGACTTGTTAGTTTCAGCTAGACAAGATCAAAGGAAAAATAAATAAAATCAAGGTTTGTTAGGATCATGATCCTATAAACTATCATTTTCTGGGGTAATATAGGATTGAAGGATCATATTTAAATTTGCATAATGTTTCTTAGCATTTGCATATCTTGCTTCAGTTTGCTCGGATGTGCATTTTAGTTTCTCTTGTGCAAGTTGCCTTTGAC
This sequence comes from Alloteropsis semialata, assembly GCA_004135705.1. NCBI lineage: Eukaryota > Viridiplantae > Streptophyta > Magnoliopsida > Poales > Poaceae > Alloteropsis > Alloteropsis semialata. The sequence continues at coordinate 64,621,325 of CM014271.1, read as the reverse complement.
CCCATCTGACTATAGTGATGTACGTCAAAAAGGTTGGGTATTTTTGGGACGAGTTTCATGATATCCTTTTAGCAATTCATCCTATTGCTGGTCAGGCAATTATGTATACCGATTGCTCTTGTTGCAGCTTACGTTGTTTAGGATCTGTGTTCGTTGGATGTCGTGGGTCTAATGCCATTGGCCATTGCTAACGTTGTGGCCATTGGAGAAATAGGTTATGCATTTAGTTATGTAATATCGCATGGGATGAAATACTATAGACAATAGTTGAAAATTAATCCATGTTACTTTTGCCTACCGTACTATATTTAGGTTCGTTTAAAGAAGCAACTCCAGAAATTATGGATTGGTGAGTATTATCAGTAATAAAATGTTGTGTTAAATTAAATATCATGACTTATCTAGAAAATCCATCAGGAGGAGGGTAGAAATATGTCAAAAAGACCAAAAGAATAAGGCACGCTACATCGATCTTTCTAAGGTGTGATCTTTGACGCTTCTTCCAAAGAGAAATAACCTTTTTGCCAATAGGACCCGTGGCAATTTTCAACCCTGATCATCCGAAGCAAACCGCCTTCTACAGAGACCGAGAGGCCTCACCTCACGTGAGACAGGGAGAGGTCTTCGCGGAGTCGTCGCCCCATGTGCACTGCGCCGTTGGCGGACGCTCCCACCCCCTCTACTCCAAGTCTCCAGTACCTAGCCGAGGCCGGCGTCCCCTCGGGGGGAGAGACTCAACATATGCGAGGAGAAGCAAGCCGGGGTCCTGATCCTACAGGTGTTGCTTGTCCTCGGCCTCTGCATCTCTTCCTCGTCCATGCTACTGCTCATAGTAGGCCGACGACAGCTCTCCCTTCCAGCCTTCCTCTCCCCTCCTTCAACTCCAATCAATAAGCAACTCTGCCCTCCGCTCGATCCCTTCCCTCTGATGCAGCAGTGAATCGATTCTTAAGCTCGCATCGATCGGGAACGAATCCATTATCATGTACAACAGACTGGTTGTCCCGTGATATCTTAATAAGGACGGCTCCAAGGGCGGCGAGGAAGGGAGAGGTTTTACTTGCAGGACGCAATGTAGGAGGTTGATGACCCACATGTGGTTTTGACAGACTAAAAACAAGCAGATAAGGTATAGATTAAGATTGACGGTTCAATTAGAACTCTAACCAGATGTGGAAACCAATGTAAAGAGTTAGAGTCGTGGTTAGAGTTTAACGGACTAAGTGGGACCCACATGTAAGGACGGACCAAAAAAGGGAAGAAACAATCCTCTCTTTAGAAATAGGTAAAGATAAAGATAAAGATAAAGATAATTGTACAAATATATATCATGAGCCATCTCCTGACAACGGTCATGCAACCACCAGATAGAAGATACGTAAAAGATCGAGAATTTGAGATCCGAACAATAGCCCCTTTTTGGTTTCCCTTTTTTAATTCATATCGCCAGGCTTCAAGAGTTGACATCTGCCGCAAGGTCTGTTGGTTTGAAATCCTTCAGAATCTCATCCCTTGGATCTTCAAATTGGTTTAATTATTAAATCTATCATAGAATCTGTCTTCATTAAGTATACAAGGTAAGTGATCCTATGATGACTAACTTTCAAAAGTTTGACTTAAGACAAACCGAGAATACCCTTTATTCCAGGACGGATGGTTGCTTGTCCATTAAGAGAATTAATGTACCATCCCATTAATATTCTCATCCTAAATTTTAATTTCTGATCATAGCACAAGAGTTGTTTCTTTGTTGGATGCATCACAAAATCGGTGCACAAATGCACAGTATAAAAACAAGATGTGCGTGGTCGGCGCCGGCATGGCCGGGCTGGCGGCGGCGCGGGAGCTGCGGCGCGAGGGCCGCGCCGCCGCCCGTGAAGGTGCACAGCAGCATGTACGCGTCCGTCCGCCTCATCAGCCCCCGCGAGTGCATGGGCTTCTCCGACTTCCAGTTCGTGCCCAGGCGCGGCGGCGGCGGCGGCGACCCGCGCCGCTTCCCGGACCACCGCGAGGTGTACCGCTACCTCAGGGACTTCTGCGACGCGTTCGTTCGGGCTCATGGACATGGTCAGGCTCAACACCAGGGTCGTGCGCGTCGCCATGGCGTCGCGACAGCCAGGCACCGGCGTTGAGCCGAAATGGGCGGTGCGGTCCATGAAGCTCCGAGAGAGCGAGGACGCTACTGGTGATGATGAGGAGGTTGCCGTGCAGGAGGTGTTCGACGCCGTCGTGGTGGCCAACGGTCATTACTCGCAGCCCAAACTGCCAACCATTGCCGGTATGGAGCAATGGCGGCGGCGGCAGCTCCACAGCCACTCGTACCGGGTGCCGGACCCATTCCGCGGCGAGGTAGCAGGCTGCTGATCATCATCATCATCAGTACTCAATTTTTATTGTTTGATCGAAAGTAAAGATTGCCGGCGACTGCGCCTGATAGTCTGTGCTTCCGGCGGCCGGCGCAGGTGGTGGTGCTGGTGGGCTGCGGGGACAGCGGCCTGGACATCGCGCTGGACCTCTGCGGCGTGGGCAGGGAGGTGCACCTGGCGGCGATTTCCGTCGAGGCGGCCACGACGCCGGCCATGTCCAAGATGCTGGGCAACCATGGCGACCTGCGCCTGCGGCCGCGGGTGGACCGCCTGTGCCCCGACGGGGTGGTGGTGTTCGCCGACGGCTCCAGCGTCGCCGCCGACACCGTCATCTACTGCACCGGGTACGCGTACTCGTTCCCGTTCCTGGACACGGGTGGCCTGGTCACCGTCGACGACAACCGCGTGGCCAGCTGTTCAAGCACGTCTTCCCGCCGGCGCTGGCGCCGTCGCTCTCCTTCGTCGGGATAACGAGGAAGGTGCTCGTGCCGTGGGTGTTCCAGGCGCAGGCGAGGTGGATCGCGCAGGTTCTGTCCGGGAGGCGCGCTGCCACCGCCGGAGATGACGCGGGCAGTGGAGTACCACCGCGCCAGGGAGGCCGCCGGCGTGCCCAAGAAGCACAGCCACGACATCGGCGGCGTCAACCGCAGCGTACGGACGCTCAGGCTCCATGCCTCCATCCTCAGCTGCACGCGCGCATGCTTTCCCTGTCCATGTCTGACGACGTTTTCTTTGACCAGGAGATCTATGAGTTCGTAGCCAAGCACACGGACCTGCCCCCCATGGATGAGTGGAAGAGAGAGCTCATGCTCTCCATCCTCCAGGACATCAACGACGACCGGGAGGCCTTCCGCGACCGCGACGACGACACCGAGAACGTTCGGCAGGGCGTGCAGGAGTGGCTCGCCGTGTCTGCTGCTCAAGAAGAAGCTGCTGCTGACGCTAATTGCACTACAAGTCTGAACTCTCAGCTCTGACCTGAACAACATCACTAAAGCAAGGTGCGTTTGTGCTGCAGCAACCAAAAAATGTTGCTCCAAATAATGAGAATATTTGGATGTATGCATGCCTACTACTTGTAGGATGCAAGTTTGATCATCTCCAGATGAAATCACTATCATGTGAAGCATTGCCTTTCTTTGCACTGCATAGTGCAACCACTGTCATGTGAACGGTAGCTCTATAAAGTATAAACAGAGAAAGATGTGACAAGAAATCTGCACCAAATAACTGAAAATATTTTATGTTCCACTGTAATGAAGCAACATATGCGGTTGTGAAGGACTCTAAAGCACACACCAAGTGTCTACGACTACAATAATGGTCAGACACAGACAGCCATCCTTCTAGCAAAGCCAATCAACAAAAGGTTGGCAACATTCACAAACAAATAGCATACTTTCAATATCAGAGTAGGTATGCATATCACAAAAGGAAAACATTATCTGGAAGAACGTGCAGCAAATTATATATAAATAAAGCCCGAGAAATGCCTCAAATCTATCTTAAGTTATTTGGTCCAGTACAGAACTGTAGGGGGGTTCTGATATGCTTACACATAATCATAAGAATACTAAGCACATGTATAAGACAATTTCTCAAAGCTGCGAGGGACTCAAAATGTAAATAAAAGTGTCTGCGATAATTGTAAGGATTTGTATGAGCTGGAACTTATTTGAGAAATTTAAAAAGGTTTACAGGAGGGGATGTTTGAGCATAATATTCACAACCAAAAAACCAGGGTGCTGCTTTCAGAAAAAAGTCTACTGCAGCTATTGTTTTTCAGCATAAATTCTAGTAGATGCAAGATCATACTACATACAGAGATATAAATAGATCATAGGGGTGTACATGGTGCATATGTTCATGAGATAATTCAAGTGAAGTTCCTGTAGAAAATCACATTAGCATCTCTTTAAGACACTTTTCAGCATGGCTCTATGTGCTTCATTGATTCTAGCAGTATCACATCAATCATAAAACTAATAATACAAATATTTGGTGTGAACATCCAATGGTTAAGGGGTAATAAATAATCTGAACACAACAAATACGAGAACTAATTGTGTGGACATAGTATAACATGACACAGGTACAAACGAAACGGCATACACCAAAGCCAGTTTCAGCAATAACATACAAAGGGATCAGGTAAAGCTAAATCATGAACATGGTTGATGGGTAGATGATTACGGTGCGATCTACATATCACAAAATCTAATTGAGCACTTCTCGATGCCCTTTTCTCCATTTGAAGCCTCTTATGTTGTTCTACAAAAAACCTCTCATTGTAATCATTGCTTCTAACCTCAATTTTCATTACATCCAACTGTGTTGCATTCAGTATAAAGAATGTAGCAAAGTTGACTTGTGCTCTGATGCCCCAATACGCTCCGAACACTACAGTCTTGAGACAAATGTCATAGTTTTGGATAAAATGCTTGTGTTTACGACGCCACCGATTCTGCGATTCTGATTGATATGTCTGCAAACAAACAAATACATGAAAAAGGTCAGTCACTGTGGTACGATAATTCATGTAATAGTAAGTCAACTGAAGAAATGATGCTGAACAAACTATAGTAAAGAACTGTGACCTCTATGTACAACTTCTCCAAACATGGAAAGCATTTCATCATGCCAATAACCATATCGAGCTCAGTAACCCATGAATTGACAGCCAAAATCTTGACACTGCGCACTGCCGTCGCCAAGCTAACAGCAACCAATTCCTTGATCAAGCATTGAAACCATTATCAGGGCGTTTGCAAATGCAGATGATACTAAATTCTCTGTATAAGAACTTCGAGTTAGCAGCCTTAACAAGAAGCAAAATTACTGCAGCTACCTGAAACGTCGTGCTGCCAAACACAAGTCTGGAGACATTGCACTGACCAACAAAACAGCATAAGGTCTCCAGTTTAGGTGCAGTGATTACAGATACACTGATGCCAAAATGTTCAGAATAGAGCAACCTTTCAAGACAAGGGGCATCCTCGATGATGAGTTCCCAAAACCGAAGCTCAGGATCTTTTTGGAAACATTCAGTTCGCACTCCGATGCCTCTGAGGGTGCTGGAGTTGATCCGAGCACAACGAAAGCCATTGCAGTTGCTAAGCAGCAAGCATTCCAGAACAGGGCAGCTCGAAATCAAGCCGTGCAGTGAGCCCTCCGAAATGGTGACCTCTTCAAGTCCGAGCTGATTGAGCTGAGGAAAGTGGAGCGATTGGGCGAGGTCGTCGGAGATGCGACATTTGCTCAAGGTAGCCACGCGGAGGGTGGCCGAGAAGCGGAATGTAGATGCCGGAGGCAGGCAGAAATCAATCTCCTGAAGATTGTCGAGGGCGGGAGACCGGAGCCACGAGTCCACGGTGCCGGGGCGGTCCTCGAGGTAGCTCGCGGGGACGCAGAAGCGGCGGCCGGGGCCCCGGTGGACGGCGAGGATGCTGGAGACGACGCCGGCGAGGGCCTCCCTGTTGGAAGGGAGGTCGCCGTGGTCGAGGTTGAGAGGCGCGGAGCGCCAGATGTGCCGCCACCGCGAGGCGAGGGCCTGGGTGCGGGCCCCGTCCTTGGTGGGGAGGAGCGAGATGATGTCGCCGAGAATGGCATCCGGGAGGCCGCTGATGCGGTCGGCATCGCTGGCTCCTCCTCCTTCCCCTCTGGCATCCGGCGGCGCCGGTTCTTGGCTGTGGCTGCTCCTCTTTTTCTTCGCTGTAGGTTGGGGATTGGGCTCCTCTGTGGCCGCCATTGCCGGCGGCGGGGACTCGCCGGTCTCGAGATTACCTGATCTCTTCTTCTTAGAGCCGGATCCGGCCGCCTCCATCTCTGCCGCCGGCGGTGGGCGGCTTCGGTGGAGCCAGCGCCACCGCTCTGTGAGGAAGGTGGCTTGTGTGTGTGTGTGACTGTGTGTGAACGGGCTAGAATTCACAGCCCATTTAGAATGCCACTTGTGTGACCGTACCAAGCTTCGTGTATTTCTTAAAAAAAACACTTCTTGTATTTCTAAAAAATGTTAAGTTTTATGAGCTTCTTTTTTTCTAACTTCGTAAGAAACTTATGGCAGCTAAATGAAACATGATCTATAAATATATGCGCTCTTGGGAATTACTAGATGGAAATATAAAAGTGGAATATGAATTATCTGATATTCGTATCTGCTAAAGTGTAAATATGGATATCCATATTCGTATTAGAATTTAATGTAGTACTAAATAGATACATCCAAATTCATTCTCGTTCATTTTATCTATCCGGTCCCACATCATTCGGCAATATCCGGCACTATTGGTATCCAATCATATGGAGATAACTTTTAAAAAATTTATTTGAATATTAATAATGATAGTTGTATAATCAAAACTATTTAAAAGTTATCTCCATTACTAATAATTATTATATCAATTTTATTATTACTATTATTGTACCCCATAAAACTATTTAAAAGTTATATCTAATTTTATTGACTAATGTCATTAATCTTAACAATAAAAATATATGAGTATTAAATTTATTTAAGAATATTTACCTATAGTTTATTTATTTTTTATATGATTAATTTCTGAAATAATTATGGATAAAAGTGACATTATTAATGAGCAGTTTTTGTCTATATTTGTTATGTACTCATATTTTAGTCTTTACTTGTATAATGATTTTGTTATTTAAAAACCATCAATGAATGAAATAGGTAAATATTTTCTTCTAAATCGAGTAAATATTCAAATGTGTGTCCGCATTCGAGAAATTCATTTTGTATTTGTATTAAAAAATAGCCAAATTTGTATTTGCATTCAAGTTAAAATGTGGTAAAAGTTGTTATCCGAAACCAATTCCACGCGGATCCGATATGGTTCCACCCCTAGGAGCATGACGTGCATGCAGTTTTGCTCGGGTCGGAGAAAAACTAACATCTGCACGTTTTTATAATGATACTTTTAGAGAACTAGCATACACACACGTGTAATATTCTATAAAAAATAACAATAAAAAATATTAATGGCATGATTAAATAAAGATCCTTATCAATATTCCGATATTTATTTTTATGGAACGTATATTTAAAAAGTATCCCCACCATACAGGCATACACACCTCTCGTTGCCCACGACGGACTTGGGACACAGTGTCCCGCTCCTAAAAACCTATTAGAGATACACCAGACCTTCTTTTTCCGCCACGGGCCCTCGTGCAGATGGTAATATGTTGGTAATATTGCTATGTTACCCATTTTTAATAGCTATTATTGCATATTTTTTATAAACACGAAAAGTATGAGTGACAATTTAGTCCATTGTTGTTAGATGTTAAGAGAAGCCTTCAAAGCATAAGCTTATTTAACATCTTGCACAAAAATAATTTTTAATATTTTGGTATAGCATTTGAAGGTGGCATCGATGACAATGGCCTCCATTACGAATTTTATTGCTGGCCAACACGCTGCATCTTGTGATGAGGACAATGATATGGCACTGGAAATAAGGACTACATATGTCTATGTAATCTACAGAGGGATCGACCAATTTGTCCAGCACGAACTTGTTAAATAACCCTTCTTTTTCAAATTGTAGTTCACTGGTGACTTTTCCAATGTACATTTGACCATTTGTCTTATTCAAAAAAATTACATTAGTATCATTTATTTCGCTATCACTTGTTTTATATCAAAAGTACTTTAAGTACGACTTATATTTCTATTTATTTGTACTATTTTTAAAAACTAAGACGAATGGTCAAAGTTATATTTTTAAAGTCAACAATGAACTATAATTTGGAAGACTTCAAACTTATTGGCCACTAACCTACCAAGCTTAGCATGTTGATTATCAATTTAATGTTCTGTCACTCACTTTTTAGTACCAAATGTCTCAATTTCTCTCTTAAATTCGATCAAATTAGGTATTCTAGGCTTCTTGGTTGAACAAATAATGAAACTTTACACCCACTTATTGCTGCCACAACAAATTGAACGATCAAGAAAAGCGTCTCTCACCACTACCGGAGACACCTCTATCAGTACCGGGTCATAAGTCCCTTCGGTACCGGTTCCAGAACCGGTACCGCGCAACCGAGACTAAAGGGCTCGGCCTTTGGTACCGGGTCCAGAACCGGTACCAAAGGGGGCCTTTGGTACCGGTTGATAATACCAACCGGTACCAAAACCCCGACGCCCTCCCGTCCCTTTCCTTTTCTTTTTTTCTTTTTTTCTTTTCCTTTCCTTTTTCTTTTCCCCATTCCTTCTCCAACTAAGAATCACAACTACAATCACAATCACATCTCATGAATCACAATCAGAATC
>CM014271.1:64599936-64611664 GCA_004135705.1 Alloteropsis semialata | reverse complement strand
CTCACTGCTCTCCTGCCGCCACAGCTCGCATCTCGCCCCATCGCTGCTTCCCCGCCGCTGCTACTCCATGTGACGATGGCGATGCTCCTTGCCTGTCGTCACTGCTTGGAGGCCGGGAGGAACCCCACCTCGGCCGGTCAGCCCCTCATATTTCAGTCGGCAGGCGCCCCTACTGCTTGTTGCTGCACGGCCGGGTCAGCTAAGTGCTGCATGGCGTCGAAGAAACCGATGACGAGTATGGCGCCACCCACCGGAGAAGCACCATCTTGTTCTGGATCAGAGGCAAGGACTAAGACCAAGAGCAAGCACCCCCTTCTAGAGCCACCACCACCACCAGCTTGAAACTCGGTACAGCCTGTATGTAAATGTGTTGATGAAATACAATGACGGATAGCTTTGCCCGCATGTACATGTAGCTGCCTGCTTGGTGTAAGAATGACTGATTGATGAGACACATCCATTGCAGTGCAGTAGAATTGTTGTGAACTCATGATTTGTGAAATTGGTACTATGTTTGAATGAATGATTTCTATGTTGTGAAATTGGTACTCTGTCGGTAGTTTTTGAAACTGATTTAGAAATGTTTTTCACTGTTCTTGGCAGGATCTAAGATTAAAAATAAAAGTCCAGCACCTCAATGTGCTAGTTCTAGTGCAAATCCAAGTCCAACAACATCTGTGATGGGATCTACTACCCTGATGGATTCTTCTATGGCAGTGGAAGGTTGAAATATGGACGCTGTGGATCAGCTGTGTTGGCACAGAAGCAGCACATGCATGTACTGATGAAAATACAAATGATGTTCCTATTATTGATGTTGATGAACAAGACAAAGAGGAAGAAGATGGTGAAGAGGAGCATGGTTACCTCAATGGTAAGAGGAAAAAGCGACACATCAAATGTTTGGAAGTTCTTTACTAGGAAAATAGAGACTTTAGAGGTGATGGAAAGAAGTATCAGCAATTATGGGATACTGTGATTCCCAAAATGCAAGGCAAAGTACAGAGCTAAGGGCCACAATGGGACAATTGCATTTAAGAACCATTTGTAGTCACAACACAGTGTATTGAATGGGCAGCAATAACTCCAAGTCGGTAAGGACTCTGGTACGGAAATTATTCATGTTCAGCCTTACAAATTTGACCAATAAGCTAGTTTGAAGAAATTAAATTTGGAAATAACCATGCATGAATATCCTTTCAACATTGTTGAGCATTAGTATCTTGTTGATTTCATAAAATCTCTCTGTCCTAGCTTTCCTATCAAGTCCCGTGTCACTGTTAGGAAAGAAATAAAGGAGTATTTGGAAGAGAAAAAACCTTGTACGCATATTTGAAAACTATGAATTGCCGCTTTAGTGCAACTATGGATATGTGGACCTCATGCCAAAACAAAGTATACATGTGTGTAACAATTCACTGGATAGATGATGATTGACGTATGCAAAATAGAATTATTGGTTTCTCCAATGTGAAAGGAAGGCATACCGATGCAAAGCTATCAAAAACCTTTACTGAAGTCATGGTTAATTGGTATATTGAGAATAGATTGTTTGCTTTGACTTTAGATAATGCTAGTACAAATGAAGTGACTATTCATGATATAACTTCAGACCTCAAAGAGAATGGCAATGACTCCCTAGTTTGTGATGGGTTGTTTTTCCATCTTAGATGTGCCTGCTATATACTCAATTTGGTTGCTAGAGATAGATTGGAAGTAATTTCAGCAACAATTGGAAAAGTTAAATTACTTGGATTAGCTATGAAAGGGTCTCCACTACAATGGGAAATGCTTATGAAATGTACCACTTAGGCTGGATTGGACACAAAGAGGGGTATCTCAATGAATGTGTCCATTAGGTGAAGTTACATTTATCTCATGCTGAGAGATGCTTGTACTACAAGGATGCTTTTCTGAGGCTTAGGTTTGCAAATCATCGTAGGTATGCCAAGATTTCTCCCTCATCTGCTGAATGGGACAATGAGTTTATAATTTTTAAGTAATTGAAGAAATTTTATGACCTCAGTGAAATCGTCATTGGTACTTCATATCCTAAAAGAAATTTTTTTTATAAATGTTGTTTGTGATATAATTCTCTTTTTTGATGAGTGGTGCTTTAGTGATGATGCTTAGAACAATGGCAATTGCTATGAATGAGAAGTTTGAGAAATATTGGCAGCAGTCCAACATTTCTCTTTAGGAAGTTCTATGGTGATGGATATCAAGTTAAACTTGATGAGTTTGTTAGTGTGATAAAAAATCTATATCAGTTTTATGCTAGCACTTCTCCTACATCATCAAAGAAAATGAGTATCACAGCTGGACCTAGTTGTAAAACATATATATTGATGTGAAGTGTAGATCATGACCTTTGAAACTTCTTATATTATGAAAATGAACCAGATATAATTGAGTCCAATGAGTTGGAGAAGTACATGGCAGAACCTCTTTAGAAAATTGTTGGTGAGTTTGATATCTTTGCTTGGTGGAAGAACAAGAGAGAAGACTATCCTTTCCTTCCAAAAATTGTTCATGATGTGATGGCCATACAAGTATCATTAGTTGCATATGAGTCCGATTTTAGCACTGCTGGTCGTGTTGTTGATCCCAATCATAACCATCTTGACCCTGAGATTGTAGAGACATTGATTTGCACCAAAGAATGGGAACCTACAACAAGAAAAGGTAATGGTTCATTGTTGTTTTTCAGTTTCAAACTTATATTTGCAGCAGAAAGATGCATTGGTTATTTTCCTATCTTTCTTGTTTTTAGATTCTAAAATTGTTGGTTCAATTGTGAGTGACTTTGATGTCGAAACTCTATCTAATGCCATGGCTAATAAGTTGAAGATTGAGGTAAAAAAATTCTTGGGCATTTTTTATCCTATGATAACTCAATTCTGATAGTTCTGTACCTAACAATTTTCTTCATCTTGCAAACTTGTAGGAGGAGATCAACTTGGTGACCAACAGCTTGAACAACTTGACTTAGAAGGAGAATAGTTGTGTGAATTTTAATTAAGACTTGAGCTTTTGTGCTTGTGCCAGCTGGTTGGCTGTTCTGGACTTCCAGGACACTTGGATTTGTTGTTGTGCTATTGTGCATTTGTGAACTATGATGTCTCATGTTTGTTATCATGTATCCTTGTTATCTACTTGAGTACTTGACTGCTTGTGGTTCACATATTTGCTCTTGTTCTAGAGTTCTACTCGTGATTATGCAGTTATGCTTTATGCTATGCATTTGTGAGTAGTTTAGTTGTTATGAAAGTTGGCAACTTGTGAAGTGACTATGTTAAATGCTTTGACAGGTCGGTGTTCCCATTTTTTTCTTTCCGTGTCCCGACCGTTATCGACATGTTTCTGTTCAAATATGTTCATTTTTGATATCCCGTGATTCCATGTTCGTCTTCGTTCCCGAGCTTTTCACTTTCTGTTTATTTTTGTATTCAAATGTGAAAGTGAAAATGGTATTGGGTTTTCCCCGTCGTTTTTGACCGCTTTCATCCCTAGCGGTTATGCTGCTGTTGCTGCTCCTACTATTACTACTATTATAGGTAAATTAAAGCCGTAAAGAAAGTGTAAATTACTATAGAAAAACTTTTAATTTTCCATATGTTTTTTTTGGATATGATCTAACCTTAGGCATATATATTTATATACTTTTTTTAGATTTTTAATGATTATTTGAGATACATATAGTTCCAACTAGAATTACTAAAAAATAAGTACCTCAAGATTCATTTAATCATTATAAAATAGAAAATCATCAAAATTTTTTTGAAACTTCTCGATGGCAATTTGTATGCAATATAGCACATGTAGAAATATTTTCATGTAAATATGAGCAAAAGTAATGTTTAGGTGTGTGCAAGCTAGTGGGAAATCTAGTTTTTTCGTAAACATTTTCGAATCTTCATGAGTTTCTAGAGACCAGATTTTTGGTCCGATTGGGTTGTAATTTTTTATGGTTGTCTCTTATGTGCTCCTAGTTTAAGAAAAATACCAGAAAGATAAAAAAATTTAAAAATCAATGTGCACTGTAGCTATGAACCGACTGTGAAAATGGATCATCACAGGCGTTTCGTGGCTGGAAGCGGCTGTGAAAATGGAGTTGATTTTTAGAGCTGGCCTACTTATATATGGAACTGTCTGCCACTTTCCAAACATGGTTGTAAAAAATGATGCCTTGAAAAACTGATTCTATAGTAGTGTCCAGAGGCTCTTGGACACCTGCTCGTCTTGCTCATGATGCTAGGATGTTGACCCGGTTTGACGGAGGTGTGGCTTCTTCCAGAGTCGTCAAGGATCCAGAATAGAAGTCAGAAGGGGATGAACCCCGTGGGTCTTAAAAAAGAGCTTTGGTGGGCCCAAAAGATGTGGAGTAGCTTTTCCACCCATTTCCATTTTTGCGATCTACAAGGCCATGAAGATGCTTTCCATTTGGGTAGAGGCCACACTAGAGGAATGGGTTGGGTGGCCATTGCCAGAAGCCATGTCATTTTTCTCATCTGCTCAATGCTAGACAAGACCTTTTGCATCCTAATGTAGTAGTCTAGTAGAATCCTAGCTAGAAGGACCTGATAACAAGAGATTGAGCTACGCCATGTGCACCGCAAAAGCCCTAGTATATTTCCTCGAGAACTTCCTGCCCTCTTCCTTAGATTCGACGTGCATTGAAGCGGTATGCATAGGCCCACCTTGTATAGAGTGTCGTCGACCATTGCTGCAAGCAAGATTCTTCTGTAGTATCTTCCAATGAAAAAGTTCTCTCTGATCAAGGCTATCAGTGAAGATTGCCAATCCTTGTCTAAGATTGCCATTACGTGCCAGGAGTTTCCAACACTCTTCCATCTCAATAGGAGTGGTGAGGGCCGGGCATTGTACGTGGAACTCCCAGCCCACTGTTAGAAATTAATGTACTCATACATTAAAGTTACTGACTTTCCTTGCGCCACATATATTTCAGGTCTACCGTTAGTTGCCATCAGATCGGTTCAATTGCCTACTAATGTGCTTTAGTACACAAACAATGTATCGTTATGCCATGCAATAATAATAACATGGTGATAGATATGAACATTTTTCAAAAAAAATAGCATAATTGTGCGAGATTATTATTGCTATGTTCGGTGTAACACCTTGTTTGGGCTCCTGGTGCCATGAACAGGGACGGAGACAAGGGGGGGCTGGCAGGGGCCATGGCCCCCCCTATGCTTTGGGTCAAGCCTAACCAAGTAACCAGTATCTCATAATTTATATAGAGTAGTAATTAAGTTATGTACTAGATCTTTAGCAATTGAGTGTTAAAATGAAGTATGATTTAATTTTAATACAAAAGTAGATGTTTTTGCAAGCTAATAAGCTCTCATGCATCCTGCTTGAGCTAAGTCATTTTTATTTTCCTTTCAACAATTTAGTTTTATCCTATACTTCAAGCTAGTACTTGTATTACATAAATACACAACATTTTTCACTTACATATTTAGTCCTCTTTCAACAACTCTCTTCCACACTTTTAGTTTTAATATATATCGCACTCTCAAGCGTCTTGACGAACTAATTGCAAAATACCATGACAATCAATTTATAGTTTAATTTGAACACGATTATTATAGGCATATCTCGAGAGTGAGTCAAAGGCATCTATCATATAATGTGTGTATATTTTTGTAGTAGTTCATCAAAAGCAAAGTGCTACACTTAAAAAACTATTAAGAAATTTGAGAAAACAAACACCTACGTAATTAGCCATCTAAAATAATCTCATAAAAATATATTTAGTAATTAAAGAGGTCATCAACCTCTATTACAAGACATGTTCAACACTGTTGGCCCCCCCTATATTTCAATCCTGGCTCCGTCCCTGGCCATGAAAGAGATGCACTCGGGGAAATGGACACCACAGGTGCACTCGGGGAAATGGACACCAGTATATGGGAGAAACAGAAATGAATTTAAAAATGCAAGAAACATACAGACACTCAGCACACTATCTACCGATTGCAGAAACTAGCTTTGTATACTCCGTGAAAAAAGTGCACAAATCACTACCAGAAACTGGCTATATGCCGAGTGTCGGGTGGTTTGCCGAGTGTAATCCATCGGGCACTCGGCGAACACCTTCTTTACCGAGTGCCTCCACGGAAACACTCGGCGAAACACGCCAAAAATAAAACACTCGGCAAACAACAGCACGAAACTCGGCAAATAGGAAATTGGTTTGCCGAATGCAAGATGTACTTCTGAGTCACTATGAAAATTCACCAAGATTAATTAATCAAGATAGCATGCCAATAGGAAATTGGTGAGCAAGGAACAGATGGAGCATGGCTTATAAACAGCATCACACATCGGCATTTTCTATGGAATTGATCAAACAACAAGATGATTGACAAAGACCTCTGCTTATGCTTAAGTATCAACTGTGACACTCACGTGCCCATGCGAAACCAGTAGGTACAAATTATTGAGGAATGGTCTTAAGGACTCCAACTTTCTGACAAAAAATGCTGAATTTTCTAACAATCTCAATTCTCAAACATCTTTTGTCCACCACAGTATTATTTACTCGGCATATAAGCATTATGACCGAGGTACGTAAACACTTCATTTTGACATAGCATTAAATAATCTGATGCCCTATGCTACAACTTTCAGATGCCATTAGGCTACTCCTAATGGGGGTTTTATTTACATTAAATAGGATGCCACATATAGGAAATGTGATGATATGGCACTAGAATTATAAAGAGAGAAGAGAGGTGTTTCATCCAAATGAAACTAGGTTTACACTGTTTCCAAAACTGTAAACACTCTAGATGATGAGGCTATGTTGGAAACAACAAAATAAAACTCCTCACTGGGTTTAGCTTTATTAAGCAGCATGGCGTGGTAATCAGGCTACATTGGTTTCACAATAGTATAGTATGCTCTGAACGGATTGCAGACAGTAAAGAAAGCACTAAAATAATGTTGTTCTCTTTAGTGTAGCAACCATCACATAAAAGATAAGAAATAGATTGAAAAATTAGAACTATTTCAATGAACTGATCGAATAAGAAAAGCACCTTAAGACATCGACTGTAAAAGCAAAGTTGGTTCTTACAAATCACCAATTACGTACCTCATAAAACATGTATTGAAAGAAACTATGGCAGTTATATATTAAGGTACCAATCCAGAATATATTAACGTACCTCATAAAACACTAGTAATGGAAGTGACACATCGAAGATGTGAGACTTCAGTCCTTCACAAGCCAGTGATTTCTTTAACAAATATCTTATTTATTTGCAACTAGTTTCGAACTTCCCATTCATATATTCTAGAAAACGTATGCCGTTGCCAGACTTGCATTATTCTTCTACCAAAAAGGTTAGTAAAGCTGGTTTACAAGCACAAATTCCTGCATTTGACCCTGATAACAGTGAATAATCCAATCGACAAGAACATAATGTCTGTAATAATGTTTCACATTTTATCACTTCTCACATTTTCCTAAAATTCACATTGACAATGAATAGATCAAGGAGCTCCATATATACTGTCTGTCATGTATATATGCCGGATTTTGGTCATGCATCTACCAAAAAAAGGCTAGTAAAGGTGGTTTATGAGCATAAATTCATATATTTAACCCTGAAAACAGTGAATAAACTGAAAGGAAAAAACATATTATATATGTAATAATATTTTACATTTTATCACCTCTCGCATTTGACTAATAAACTTCACGCCTGGAATCAATACAGGAGCTCCATGCATACCTTTCATATATAAAACATGCCTTCCTAAATCTGATAAAAGGACTAAGAATTTAATTGTGAATAAACTAAGAATTCAAAATTTTTGATAGGGCTAGGTATCAAATGAAAAAAGAATTCCCAAACCAAGCAGTGTGATGAGAATAGTATAACAATACTAGAGTGTGACCAAAAGATCAATATTTAGCATCACATATTAGTTGGTATAATTATTGATGCACCAAAGAGACTAATGGGAAAGTATAAGAACTCTTAAGTTTCTAGTTCATGACTTTCAACCAGCATAAACTTTCAATTTTGTCATCATAATTAATGCAGGTATTCTGTGTATTCAAGTTGGGGGCAACGAGGACATTGGAACACTACTACAGAAACCATTTTTCAAGTCACTATTTTCACAGCCGGTTTTTTGAAAGTGGCGCAGAAAATATTTTCACAGTCGGTTTTTCTAGTGCTGCGGCTGGGAAAGGAAAAACCGGCTGTGATAGGTGGTTTTCACAGCCGGTTTTTTAGCCGAACCGGCTGTGAAAAGGGCTAGGTTTTCACAGCCGGTTCGGCTAAAAAACCGGCTATGAAAACCACCTATCACAGCCGGTTTTATACCTGACAAAACCTGACATTTGCAGGCTTTTTTCACAGCCGGTTTTTCTTAAAAACCGACTGTGAAAATGGCGCACCCATAAACCAGCTGCCTCCCCTCCCCTCCTTCTTCCCCAACCCGACACAAACACCATTTTCACCATTATTTTTGTAATCATTATTTAATATTCAAACCTTCTATGTACTATTATTAATTTTATGTAATGTTAAAACCTTCTATGTACTATTATTAATTTTATGTAATGTTTCAACATTTACTTCCCTCTATGTAATAATTATAATTCGGCAATTAGTATTTATATTTTATAATAATTAGTATTTATATTCGACAATTAGTATTTATATTTCCATGAGCCATTATTTTAATACATTTATGTTTCATCTTTCTCTTTTTAATCCGGCATTAAAATTTGTAACTGGTGTTTCTCCCTCATACTAATTCCAAATTTGATGGTTCTTTCTTCTAAATTTTTATAAAATCATGATATTTCATTTAGTAGTGTTTGTTTTATATTAATTTATATGTCTTGGATTTTTTTCATATGACTTGTTTCTTTCCAACTTAGTAGATAATAGAAAAACATGTCTTTGCATAACAATTGCTAATGTAACATCATATTTTCTAATTTTATGGTAAATATAAGGTTGTGTCCACATTTGAGGTGCATATGAGTTTAAAAATGTTATGAGGTATTCAAATATCAAAGTTTGACTTGTGTATCGTCTTATGAACAATGGATGGTCCTACTTTGTTAAAATCATTTGTATTTATATCAAAGTTGGATTTTTTCCATGAGCCATTATTTCAATCATTTGTATTTATATCGCAGAGAGATCTTGTCAGTTTGAGAACCCGGTACTGCACATTGTTCACAATCTCAAACATACTCGACACACTTCTATAGGACTTAGCGTATTCTTTCACGTTTCTGCACCGAGACAACTTTGTATGCTCATATACAAGGTCTATCATTTTTCATAGGTGTTAGGACGCATATAAGTTGCCCCGGACGAGTTTCGGCTTTTTTCGACAACGTTAATGATTTTCCATGCTTTATTTGAATTTCTGGGCATTTTTTTGCAAAAAAAATACGGAAATGGCTAAACCTTCTCCGAAAATTGTTGGATTTTTTCCATGAGCCATTATTTCAATGCATGACTCCATCGCAGAGAGATCTTGTCAGTTTGAGAACCCGGTACTGCACATTGTTCACAATCTCAAACATACTCGACACACTTCTATAGGACTTAGCGTATTCTTTCACGTTTCTGCACTGAGACAACTTTGTATGCTCATATACAAGGTCTATCATTTTTCATAGGTGTTAGGACGCATATAAGTTGCCCCGGAGGAGTTTCGGCTTTTTTCGACAACGTTAATGATTTTCCATGCTTTATTTGAATTTCTGGGCATTTTTTGCAAAAAAAATACGGAAATGGCTAAACCTTCTCCGAAAATTGTTGGATTTTTTTCCATGAGCCATTATTTCAATGCATGACTCCATCGCAGAGAGATCTTGTCAGTTTGAGAACCCGGTACTGCACATTGTTCACAATCTCAAACATACTCGACACACTTCTATAGGACTTAGCGTATTCTTTCACGTTTCTGCACCGAGACAACTTTGTATGCTCATATACAAGGTCTATCATTTTTCATAGGTGTTAGGACGCATATAAGTTGCCCCGGACGAGTTTCGGCTTTTTTCGACAACGTTAATGATTTTCCATGCTTTATTTGAATTTTTGGGCATTTTTTTGAGAAAAAAATACGAAAATGGCTAAACCTTCTCCGAAAATTGTTGTATTTTTTCCATGAGCCATTATTTTAATGCATGACTCCATCGCAGAGAGATCTTGTCAGTTTGAGAACCCGGTACTGCACATTGTTCACAATCTCAAACATACTGATTCGATTGCTCCGATCATTACTGATTCGATTGCTCCGATCGCACTCTCATTGTATAAAACTAGAAACCCTAGCGCTTCCCTTCTCCCTCCCTTTTCTCTCCTCTCCACGTGGAGTGAGATGAAGAAACATTTGTGGTTCATCTCTATCTTTTAATCCGGAATTAAATTTTCTAACCGGTATTTTTCCCTCATCAGAACTCCAAATTTGGTGATTCTTTTTTTGATTTTTTCTAAAATCACAAAATTTCATTTCATGGTTGTTTTCTATGTTAATTAGTATTTATTTTTATCTTTTTGTATACCTTGCTTTGTTCCACCTAAGTAGAGAATAAAAAACATGTGTTTTACGTAAAAATTGCTAATGTAACTTCATATTTTTAGTATAATGGTCAACATAAGATTGTGTATAAATTTGAGCTGCATATGAGTTTGAAAATGTTATGAGGTATTCAAATCTCAAAGTTTAACTAGAGTTGTATGAAACAATGAGAGAGAGATCTATTCATTTTGTGAACGATGTACACTCCAATTTTCTCAAAATCTTATGAAATTTTTATGTCAGGCTTATACATCGATGAAACGATTCTATACCAATTTATATGACTTTTGGAGAAGTTTTAGGTATTATTATCATTATTTTATAATAAGGTTGCAAGTAGAGCTTTGAATTATCCCTAGCAAACATTTGAACTTTTCATCTATCTGCAGGTCATGTGTTAGAATGGAACACAGGAGCTTAAATATAATTTTTACACATTTTTCTGAATCATATTAGAGATACACATAGTTCAATTCAAGTAGAGAATTGAATTATCCTTTGCTATTTATTTGATCCTTTTTATTTGGCTTGTTTTCTTCCATTTAAGTAGAGAATTGAATTATCCCTAGCAAACATTTAAAATTTTAAGAGGATGGATTCGTGAATTTTAAGAGCAAACATATGCCAAATTTTAATTGAATTTGTAAAAAAATGTCAAATTTAAATTTTAAAAGTAACCCAAACAAATTTGGATAAAAAATTTACCAACATCAAAATTGTAGGTCTCAAAGAGTTCTACAAGTTTGTTGTTGACAAGTTTTTGATTTGTAAAAATGACCTATATAAAGTTTGTTGTTGACAAAAAATGGTATCTAGATTGAAGTTTCTGGAATACTAAATGATGTCAAATGAAAAAGTCATGAATACCAAAGATTCATAACTCATCAAGATCTACAAACTTTATATAGGTCATTTTTCCATTTGAGAAAGTGGTTACAACATGTGGTACAAATTTGACAAACCCCTAGGGGTTTGTCAAATTTGTACCACATGTTTTAACCACTTTGTCAAATGAAAAAATAACCTATATAAAGTTTGTAGATCTTGATGAGTTATGAATCTTTGGTATTCATTACTTTTTCATTTGACATCATTTAGTGTTCCAAAAACTTGAATCTAGATACCATTTTTT
>CM014271.1:64550892-64592363 GCA_004135705.1 Alloteropsis semialata | reverse complement strand
AGTGTAAATGCTAGGACAAGCACCATGACAGTAAATATTTAGATATTGATCAGTAACCAGGAAAGACAAAATATGTTATTGAATTGAACCTAAGTAAACAACATAACTGGCCACTAACCACACTACGTACACATCCTATTTAATTAAAAGCTACAACTTATATGCCTTCTAGCTCGCTAGAGGCAAATAATCCACCTCTTTTCACTTATCTTATGTAAACATTTTATGCATTCGTGTTTCAAGTTCCCACATCGCTACATTAAAATCTTTGATTTGGCAATATATCCTAGACCTCAGACAAAAAAAAAAGAATCTTACACAGAGATAGGAGTGTAGCTCAAAATTTACAGGTGCATTGCAAGTTATTACATACTAGGTACAAATAGACTCATATAATATTTATAATATAGTTTATTAACTACTGAACTATGAACTGTACAGGTTGCAACATGTGCACTCCACATGTATCCAATCTTTTTTTACATTGTTGGGATATGACCTAAAGGCAATCGCAGCCAGTAGGTTGAGAACAAGGCAGGTAGCGAAGACAAAGAACAAAGGCTCCAGAGTTCACTATTCACTTGGGGAATCAACCCTTTATATATATGGGGTGGATCCTCTTTTATAAGGAGCCCAAGAGACATTTCTATGCCGCTTTTGCCCTTAGTAAAGGCGGTATGTTCTCCTTGCCCCATGTATAAAAATGTCAAAAGGTTATAACGGTAAAACTACATGGCCACACGCTATTGTTGTGGTGTCCTACTAGAGACGTGGCGTGTACATCTCCAACCTTGACTTTGAATACTGACCAAGTCCTCCCCCTTGCTTCGTTCAATGATTCTTCCTTTCTCGGTTGGCTTGTATCGACGTCAACTTCGAGGTCTTCGCCCAAGTCACTTGGCTCCTGCCACTACGAGAACAGGGGCTTTGCCGAGTGCCCGAGGCACTCGGCAAAGGGCCAAAAACACTCGGTAAAGTGTTTGCCGAGGGCCGCCCTCGGCAACCATCACTTAGCAAAGACCTAACGGCCAGTGATGTTTCGTAACGGCCGTCGCATGGTCGGGGCACGTGGCGGTCACGTGAGCATTTTTGCCGAGTGTCATGTCTCTATTTGCCGAGTGTTTTGTTGTTGGCACTCGGCAAACCCGGTCTTTGCCGAGTGTATATTTTTCGCCGAGGGTTTAGGGCGGGGCACTTGGCAAAGACCTAGTTTGCCGAGTGCCCGAAAGATTGCACTCGGAAACCTCCAGACACATGGCAAACGGCTGGTTTCTGGTAGTGTGTGTTCTTGGCCCGCCGAGTCGCTAGCTTCGAGCGATCGAAGCCGATGCCCGTGCTGACTTAGGTCTGTCTGACCTATCTGGTTACTTCGTCCTGCGTTCTCACGCTGATTACTGAAGCCAAGATAGAAGGTGACATATGCATGGAAAGTACAAAACAAAGATAATGATGATAAAAATGAGGACTTTACCACTCATGAATGAAGGTTACTTGGTTTCGATCCCCAACATACATTATGAGACTTAAAACATACTATTCAAACAACAGCAACAAGATCAATGAAACAAACAGTGAAGAGAGGATGGCGTAGAGAGAAACAAAGAGGCAGAGAGAGACCTACTGGCTATAGCTTCGTTTCCTAATAAACTCTTCAATGGGTAGCAGGTTGCGACAAAAGCCACATCTGGTAGCGAACAAATCTATCAATGACCAATCCACACAAAGCACAAAATAGTAGAATTCTTAATACACTTATGTGAAAAATAAAAATTATTGCAGCATCAACAAAATTAGGAACTAATAAAGATCAATTGCCACCACATCATCCCATGTTCAAATAATTGAACTGCATTTCAAATATTTGAACGATGTATAGCAGCTGTATGATGGCAAAAGTAAAATTTGAGCTGAGCCATTAGCTACCTTATAAACAGAACAGCACTCTAATTGGAAAAACAGGTGGTTACAAAGGACATGAAAATTATTTTAAATTTCTAACATTTGTATTTTAAATTCTCCACTTGGTATCCTTTGCAGCCTCTAGAAATGATGCCTTCCATTCTTTCCAATAAAAGGTAGACAAAGTTTTATGCTAAAATTTATGACCTATAAATAATTATTAGGATTTCATACCATCATTATTTTACACAAAAATGACCATTTGTGAAAACTTTTTTCCAAAGATACAAGTAAAACTTTTTATATGATCACGAAAACTTTCAGAAGAAATCCACACAAATTATGAGAAGAAACTTTTCACAAAAGATCAATTCAGTAAAGAATGAGTAGGAAAGAAGAAACAGCTTGCACCCTTGATTCAAAACGTGTGGAGATGTAATTAATATTGACAGGTAACAAGATGAAAACATAGATATATATGCTGATTCTCGTGATAATTTTCCTATTCAATTCTTTTGTTAGAAGTGTTCCTCTCCCCACCCATCATGCATTCAGTTCATATACAGTGCTGAGATATATAGTTTCCGTTTCAACTTCCTCAATTCTAAATGTGCAATTTGTTGCCATAAAGGGAAGATTCATTGCGTCAAAAGAAAAACAGTGCAGTGTGCTTCCGCGAAAATTACTCCCAAAAGCAAAAATAATACTTTTCAATGAACAATCATAATTTAATTAGAATGAAAATATGTGCAACACGGAATCTCTGTAGAATGGCTGAAACTATGATAAATGAGGAGGGACTAGAAACATACCTTTTTGTAAAGATCATAAATGTGATTGAAGGAATCTCCCATAAGTAAGATGGGATTGGTCCAGATGAAAGTCACCCATTCATTTAACTTGATCATATTTTATAGGATGTTTATAGGCCGATGTTACAACGAGTATGTGCTGAAAACTATTTTTTGGACTAGTCATACAATGTGTGCATAGCTGAGAGATATATAACACTGTATACTAGTGACTTTGTATGATGACCAATAAATGTGAACGAACAATTTTTGAACAAAAGATAACAAAACTCTAAGGAAATAACACAGTGGGTGGACCTAGTGAGGTTAGTGAAACTATGGTTAAGCAACTCATAAAACTGAAACTCGTATGTGAAGCCAGAACATAAAAAGAAAAGGGTCCATATAATAATAATAATCACATGTGCGTTTTACTTTGTATCTCATAAGAAAAAGATAATTGTGATAATATTTTAATTTGAGAGAAATAATATGAATTCAGCATGCTAGTGGATACAATCAACATGTGTTACAGGATTGTAGAAACTAAAGGGGTGCTGATGCAAAATGCAGTAGTTATTTGGTAACCAAAATTTTACCCAGATTGATCAAGATAATGTGTCAAGTGGGACACTGCATGCTGAGAGATATATGACACTGCTTGTATTTACAAAGAATTACAAGTCCTATATTGATTTTCTTAATGGGAAAAAACGATGAGTATTTGACACACAATAATATAAGCTCTGGTTAGGCTTAAGTGTAAAATTCAATCCTAGATAAAGTCATGAGTATAGGACATGCAAAACCAACAGCTATAGTTATTATTAACGTATGAATAAGGTTTCCAATAGTTTGGTCAGGATAGTCTGGCTTATCCGTATGTTAAATTTTAAACTTCATATATATGGCCACCACAACATTGTTCAGGACACTGTGTTGTCAGGGACTTAGTGTCACATAACGCCAATTCTTTCCTACAGGGGGATCAAATTTTTTTCTAATTCAACTGGTTGAAAAGATACCTTTCTGATAAGTACATACTCCATATCTTTTTTCATGATGTGCTTCAGGCTTCAGCTAAGTACATACTCCCATAGCCATGCTGAAAACCACCTTCCTAATATAGAATTTAGTATTCTGGTGATGCCCTAGTGGTCCAACTTATTATAAATGCTGCATGGTGTGGTAATCACGCTAGCGCGTGGGACCAAGAATATTTGAGACAAAATTGAGAATGTGAGACAGCTTAAAGTTCCAAGAGTTGTGTATTGAAAATTTGAAGTATGAAAAATATAAATGAATATTAGAAGATAGTGAGGATACTACCATTCCAACTTCTAAATCAGAAAGAAGAAAATGCTTAGTCGAATGAGCATATACACATGATCCTCCATCACAAAAGTAGAATATTTTAAATCTGTAAGTTCTGCAAGAGAAAACATATAAGAACTAAGTAAAATACAAATCTTATTAAAACTGCACGACATATGGAGCATGAATAGGAATAGTAACATACGGCTTTAACGAACAACGAAAATTTTCAAAACTTGAAAACTGTTGCAAGCATTGTTTAATTTTGTTGCAAGCAATAGCAAAGTGTAGCACAAACTTGACTCCCGTAACCTCTAATCAGCAATATTAGCATTTCTTGTTGGAACAAATATGGTCACGATGCTCGCAAAAATGCCAAACACTGCAGGCAAAACATTTTGCTATGAGTTTGCAGGGTCAAAAATTAAGTGGGTTAAACCTAATATGCTCCATATAGCTTAAAGTTGTTCAAATTTAAAGCAATTGGAACAGTAGGAAGAGACCCATTGTCAATTTGTTTTGTGTGCAAACCGCGAGAGGCATTGCAAGCTGACAATTATCACTAATATAATCATTCTGAGCACCACTCAAAGGGCTTATCTTGAGCTGTTGCAGGATGTGCCCTCCTTCAATTGGCAAATTTAAAAGTTTGGTCAGATTTTGCACCTCAAAGTCACTCTAGAATCTAGCACTTTGATTTGCAAACATTAGGAAAACATGAAACATAATACATTATTAATTACCCAACATTATATTTAATATTTTCATCATATGAAAGTATTCACATTATGACCGAAATGGCATGACTACTCAAAGGATATTAAGTTTGCACCAGATTTACTACATACAGACTCGTACATTCGCTTATAACAACATTTACTAAAACCTTATATGCTTGTTCTCTCCCAGTTTATAAGAAACCATCACAGATAAAGCAATTAGAAGCAATAGAATTAGCTTCAGACTTTTCATAAACTAAAGAGCCATATTTTGAATGAACAAAATTAATTTGAACAACAACTGCAAAAGCACAGATGGT
The DNA here is from genome assembly GCA_004135705.1 of Alloteropsis semialata. Lineage (NCBI taxonomy): Eukaryota > Viridiplantae > Streptophyta > Magnoliopsida > Poales > Poaceae > Alloteropsis > Alloteropsis semialata. The sequence continues at coordinate 64,587,320 of CM014271.1, read as the reverse complement.
GTGCTCAGAGCTCACCAAGTAAATTCATTTGATCAACTGTGTTGACAGAGATTACGAGTAGCTTACCAGCTTTTAGGCAGTAGTACATGGCATCAACCTTTGAGACTTGTGTCCTTCAGAAGACAGGCGATTTTTTTTATTCTGGGTCTCCTTGGATCAAATGAATACAAAATAGAGGGATGAGGGCAAGTGCAAGAAAGGGACACGAAGGTTGTGACACAACAGTGGAATGAAAAATACCAGGAAGGAATTGGACGAGGTGGTTTTGGAATGAAAAACACATAGGATCATGAACCATTGGGCTTTCTGAAAAACAATAACGGTAGTAGTACTTAATGATTGATGAATAAGAACTTATATGTGATTACCGACATGATGTTTAGTAATTTATTTTCATTGCATTCCAAATTTGACATATCAGTAACTCATATGTCCATGAACTCATCCCATCCACACACAGGCCAACACCAGCCTTATCCATCGGACTGCACACATCATACCTGAGCTCATCTTTGTTCCCATGCATGCATGAAACCGTCCCATCCTGCACCCTCTATTCTTTCCTTTCCCAGCACTACATGAAACAATACTGGTTGTCTAGATGAGAGCACCAATCAGCAGCGCCAACCGACAACGGCAGAAACCAGCAAGCCCGCCGAGGACACACATCGGACGACCAAGCTGTCCATCTAAAGTTGGCTTATTAGGCTTCAGCGAAGGAAGATAATACAAATAGTGAGAGTCGATTTTCTAGTTTATGTGGAATCACATGTTACTACAAGAACTTGGATGACAGGGGTGGCTTCTTCCTTTCATTCCATGATACTCTGCTCACTTTGATTTCCACTAATTGTTTTGAATTCCTCCATTTTTCCTGTGAATCCATTGATCCGGCCAAATGGGACCTGAATTGTTTATTTGCATCCGCGTTAGAAGTTCTGCGTGCATATATGCTAGCTCGTTAACATATGTGCTTGCCAGAGATGGACCATCCTTCTGCCAGTGATGAAGGAAGTTTACATGTATAAATTCATACAATCAATCCTAACATAACAGTGAATAATCCATGACAACAAAATGGTTATCTGTAATAAATGCTTAACATTTACCTAAATGCAAGATAACTTCCCAACTTGTAGGAATCAGTATTGAAACATAAACTATACTGCTAATAACTTTGAGTATTCGGAAAGGTCTATATAGGACTAGATGTCTAGATCGAATGTAACAAAATACTACCAAAGCAAGCAGTGTGATGAAAACAGTACAATACAATAATGAGCAAAAGACTAACAATTTAGCATCCAGTATATAAGGTGCCTTTAGCATAGTTGATTAGTAGTGCTCCAGAGATATCAATGGCCTAGTATAGGAACTGCTGAGTCTGTACTTCAGGAATCATAATTTGCGCAAACATTCAAGTCCTACTCACTCCACATCCAAAATTTTTGGACTTGCAGATAGGAACTAAGCTGTATTAAGTAGGGACAAGAAGGATAAAGGGAGCAAAAGAGTGCTTGAGTTGCTGATGGGCTTTATTTGCAAAAATGTTAAGGATGCAAGATGCTGTTATATTGGAACAAGCAGAGAGTAGCTTAGGTGCAATTTAATCATGCTGATGAATGGAAAATAAATCACAACATAAAGTATATCACAATCTGCTCATTGAAGAGAACGATATGACCAACAACAAATTTCTTGGACAAATGAGTTTGAATGCAACAGATATATGACAGAAAATGTTGTATTAATCGGTGAGTTACAGCTGAAAATAAATAACCACTATGCATGCATTTCAGATCAGAATGACAGACATTCCAAAAACAAACAGAATGTTCATTCACACACGGGATCAAATGAAACAAAATGTCATACACATTACAACTGGGTCCACTGTTGACCACGCCTATTAAACCATATCACCAGAAACCACGCCTAAATTGCGATTTGATGGACTGGGTACTCCACCCAAAGGGAGAATAGAGGCCTAATGAAGTTTTACCCCAAAACAAGATAGCCATGAAAAACTTATCAATGGGGAGGCACAAGCTCTCAACATGTACATTCAAAGGGATCTGTCACAGATAAATCATGGACATGTTTGACGTGCGTAAGATAATGGTCACAACTGCCATTCATAAAATGAAACTTAGCACCTATGGAAGCCCTTTTATCCAACTGAAGCAACCGATGCTGGCGTGCAATATAATCTTGGTTGTCCATGCAGCGTCGACCCACAAATCTCATTGTCTCCAGCAGTTTTGCATTCAGTATGAAGAATGTTGCGAAGTTTGCTTGTGATTTTATGCTTCGATAATTAAGAAACACCACTGTCTTGAGACGGATGTCAATGGATTTAATAAGATTGCGGTGTTTACGGCGCCATAAATTTTTGTCCCCAGACCGGGATGACTGAAAGGAACAGAGGAATAACAGATAAACCAATGCGATCAAGACTGACACAATATTAAGTCGACCAAAAGAATATTTGAACAAATTGAACTAGAAAAGGAGTATTGTTACCTCGACATACAACGTCTCCAAGTTTGGGAAGCACATCATTAAGTCTATAACCACATCAAGGCTCAGATTATATAGACTGACAGCTAACACCTTGATACTACATTGCACTGACCTTTCAACGACATGCAATCCTCCCTTTCTCAAGAATGAAACACAAAATAAGCTATTATTTATATATAAATGCAGGTGGTGTGAAATATTTTTGCTCCACACTAATAAAGGAAAGAAGAGAAATGGCATAGTACCTGAATAACTGTGGAGCCAAAAACCATGTTGAAAGAGATATCCCAATCAATAAGGCCGCCCAAGGTATGCAGTTTGGGCGCAGAAATTATCGATACTCGCAAATGCGTGTGTTCTTCGAGAAACACAAGCCTCTCAAGAGACGGGGCATCTTCAATGATTATTTCTACTTTTTCTGTCGGGGTATCTAAATGATACCCAGTGCACACACCAAATCTTCTAAGGCTAGCCGAATTTATGCGGACACAATGCGAGGGGAAGCTACGATCAATCAGCAAGCATTCCAGTATAGGGCACCTGGCAATCAGGTCCTGCAGTGCGCCGGCCGAAATGCTCATGTTTTCAAGTGCGAGCTTCTGCAGCTTGGGAAACTGAAGGGTGTGGACGACGCCATCAGGGAGGCTGCAGTAGCCGAGAGTGGCGACACGGAGGCAGGACGAGAAGCGGAAGGCGGACGCCGGCAGAGACGGCCGCGCCAGGAGCACAATATGATTTCTGTAGTCGGACATGGCGAGCTCTTGGAGCTTGTTGAGGGCCGGGGACTGGAGCCAGGCATCGACGGTTTCGGCGAAGAAATGGAAGAGACGCGTATCGACGCAGAAGCGCCGAGCTGGGCCCTGGTGAGCGGAGAGGATACCGGAAACGACGCCGACGAGCGTGATGGGGTCTTCGGGGAGCTCGAGGCAGTTGAGGTTGAGCGGGGCGGAGCGCCAGATGTGGCGCCACCGTCTGGCTAGGGTTCGGGTGCGTGCGCCGTCCTTGGTCGGCAGGAGCGAGACGATGTCCTCGAGGACGGCGTCTGGGAGGGCGCCGATGTAGTCGACGGCGCCGCCAACTTCTCCCTCGCCTCCGCCAGCTCCGACCGGTGGTTCTTGGCCGCCGGATCTGCCCCTTTCGGATCCAGCAAGCTCGGGACCGGGCGCAACCGTCGCCGGGGGCGGCGAGATGCGCCCTGTCTCCTCTGCTTGCTGGCCATCGGGTGCCCGCGACCTGCGCCTCTTTCTGGAACGGGGAGCCGCCGTCTGGTTCTCCATGTCCGGCGGCTTGTGTCTGGGTGGAGAGAGACTGGAGAGACGGGGACAAAGAAAACCTAAGAAGAGAGAGGGGCTCTGGCTCAGTGTCCCCGCCGCCGCAAATCTCGCTCACTTAACTAGGTTAGGTCAGGTGCTGCCCTGTCTGCGCACTGACCGCAGTCTACAGTGCCCTAATAGAAGCCCCGGCCCAGGCTTATTAATTTCCGGCCCGTCAAGCCATTTCTACAAGCCCAAAAAATGGACTACAGCCACGTCCTATGTCCTGAACAACTTTTTTGCGGGTACCTCCCGAAGCAGTTTTGAATAAAGAAAAAAAGTGACTCCCTGTATGTACTGCCCGCTAAGAGTGACACCAAGCTCTCGAGAATAAGAATAACTCCAGCAATAGTCCGTGGCTAATTCAGAAATCCTATTCTATGAGTACATGTTGTTGTTCCAATTTTCTAGGCTCTAGATTTTTAACCTGCAAAACCTTTGCTTTATATGACACAAGGCGCGCTGTTTATTTTAACGGGTCAAGTCTTTTTTTTTCTCTTATTTCAATCCACTCTCCCTACCTGTTCTCTCTTCTTCTCCCGAACTCTCTTCTTTCCCAAGTAACTGGGCGGCCACGCTGCTCCTCCGCGCCAAGCCCGGTCCGTGTCCCAGCCCTGCTCTAACACCATGACAGTGCTCCCCTAGCTCGCGGTCGATCCGCCTGAGCTTGGCACGGGAGGGATGACGTGCATGCTTCAGTTCAAGATCGAGGTGGAGGCAGGTGTTGGGGATCGAGGCCGAGCAACCTCCTTCTGTCTAAGTTGGACTGGCCCAAGATCACCATGACCTCTGTTTTCATAAGTCATGCCCACTAGTTACCTTCACACACCTTCGGACAAAGGTTCGGGAAGGGCCGGGAGCAATGGTCCATTTCTGCTTGTAAGAAAGCGCATTAGATGGCACGAAGGTGTGGAAACACGATGTATGGGTTTTCAACTAGAGTGAGCCTAAGCTTTGTTCCCCAAGCGTCGGAGTACTGCTGGAGAAGGACGTTGCAATAAGGTCAAGGTGCAGCACAAGCACGCAAGGGCGACGAGTCATTAAGCGAAGCTATAAGCCTCATTGCGCATGGCCGAGAGGTAGCTCGAGGATTGGCACTCAGTAAGCGGATGTCGCTCTGACCAAATCAATGATCAAAGGTGCCGATAATGGTGTCGTGTACATCTTGAACTTTTGCGGGCATCATATGTATGTGTAGGATCTAGGATACCGACTAGAAGTTGAATAAGTGGTTTGAACTAAAATCACAACACTAAAAGATTTAATTAGTAACACAAGGGGTAAACTACTCCTACCCTATTCTAAGCAAGGTAAAGGATTACAACCTAACAAGACAAGACACAATTCAATATCTAGGAATGTAAATTGCTCAAACTAAATTGCAAGAATGTAATGGCAATAGAAATAACCGATCACAAGAGACGAATTTTTCCCGTGGTATTGATGACTTGTCCGTCACACCTTATCCATTTTGAGGTGAAATCTATGTTCCAACCGCTTCTCTATCAAGACACCGCTTGATGTACGGGCTGGCTTGGATCAAAGAACCACTCCACACCTCGATTTCACTAAATTTAATTGCTTTTCACCACTCCGGTGAGGTGAGCACAAGAACCTCTCACAAGAACGACCAAGGCTCCTTCACAATCACTACTACAGAAACCATTTTTCAAGTCACTATTTTCACAGCCGGTTTTTTGAAAGTGGCGCAGAAAATATTTTCACAGTCGGTTTTTTTAGTGCTGCGGCTGGGAAAGGAAAAACCGGCTGTGATAGGTGGCTTTCGCAGCCGGTTTTTTAGCCGAACCGGCTGTGAAAAGGGCTAGGTTTTCACAGCCGGTTCGGCTAAAAATCCGGCTGTGAAAACCACCTATCACAGCCGGTTTTATACCTGACAAAACCTGACATTTGCAGGCTTTTAATGCATTTTCACAGCCGGTTTTCTTTAGCCGACTGTGGAAATGTGTTTTCATAGCCGGTTTTTCTTAAAAACCGACTGTGAAAATGGCGCACCCATATATCAGCTGCCTCCCCTCCCCTCCTTCTTCCCCAACCCGACACAAACACCATTTTCACCATTGTTACGGCCACTTTTTCGAATTCTTCTTAAAAAGACTCCATTTTTGAAGGATATACCTCACCAACTTACCAAAAGGTTGGTCTCTAGCTATACCTCATTTCCACCAATGCATTTGTGGGTTGTTTTTCAATTTTTGGATGAATTTTATGGAGAGGGTGTTCATCAATTTAGAGGCCATTTCTCACCAATTTTTTCATGTAGGAGGCCGAATTTGGATGGTTTCACACCTCCACCATGGTTAAAGGTTGGTATGTGCACATAATTGTTTTAGGTTGTTATTGTGATTGGTTAGTTTTTGGCAAACTAGGGATGAGAATGAATAAGTGGTTGCTCTTTGATTATTATAGAGGCATTTCTCACCTATTGATTCATGGAGGAGATCGAGTTTTGAAGGTTGCACAAGTCCAGAGTGGTTATTTGATGGGTACGTACGCCCTATGTTTGATGGTTGATTTATTTGCTTGGTTAGATTTTATCAAATTTGAGTTGAATATGAATGGAAGACGGTATTTTCCATTTTAGATCAATTTGTCGAATTGGCTTACATGCATGGTGCTGAATTCTAAAGGTTGAACATCAATCGCTTGTTTCAAGGTTAGTATCTATCCATACTTAATTTTACAAGCATTTTTTGTTACGTTTCATAAATTTGAAATTATGGGTATAGTCTGAAGTACTAGATTAGTGTATTTAACTAAACTAGCTATTTGTTTAGGGGCCAATAAATATTTAAATGAATTTGGTTTAATTTGTTGAAGGCTACATTCATGAAACTTTTTAGGGCCTTTTAACTAAAGTACGAAAATTGTTCTATTCTAATTCACAGATGGATAGAGGATGGATGTATGATTCTTTGGGTAGAGGTGATAATTTTGTGAAAGAAGTTCAGTCTTTTATAGATGTTGCCAAGGCATTTATCATCAATCATCCAAGGGAAGGGGGTATGTTTCATGCCCATGTGTTGATTGCAAGAATCAGAAGCAGTTCACAAATATCGAGCAGATCCGATGCCATTTGCTAACTAGGGGTTTCAAGCCAGATTATATGATTTGGAATAAGCATGGGGAGGTTGGTATCAATGACACTGATGGAGCCTCTACAACCGTGCGGAAACGAAAAGCTCAAACAGTGCGGGAGACTGTGCAGGAAATAGAGCAGGAAACGGTGCAAGAAATCGTGCTGGAAACGGTGCAAGAATCGGTGCAAGAAACGGTGCATGAAACACAGCAGGAAACTTTCGGTGCAACCATGCATGAGACTTTAGCTTCAGATGCTATGTTGGATGGCCTAGACAGAATGATACATGATGGGGAGCCGGAATTCCTTGATGACAAAAATCTGAAAAAGTTGGAGAAGATGAGAAAGGATGCCAAGACACCATTGTACGAAGGGTGTACCATATCTAAATTGGAAGCGGACCTCAGGCTACTGGAGATAAAGTCAAGTAATGGGTTGTCGGACAAAGGTTTCAATGATTTGCTAGAAGTTTTGTAGACGATGCTTCCTAGCCCGAATGGATTGCCTAAGAACATATACGAGGCGAAGCAGATGATCTGTCCATTGGGTCTCGAAGTTCAAAAAATCCATGTGTGCCCCAATGATTGCATCTTGTACCGTGGCAGATATGAAGATTTGGATGAGTGCCCAGTTTGCAATGCTTCAAGATACAAGTGTTCATCAGCACTTGCAATGGATTGCAAACGAAACATGAGGCCGCCCGCGAAGGTCGTTTGGTATTTCCCAATAATTCCCCGGTTGAAGCGGTTGTTCGCAAATGCAAAGACAGCAAAGCTTATGCGGTGGCATGCCGAAGATCGTCTTAGAGATGGGAAGCTCAGGCACCCAGCAGATGGTTCACAATGGAGGGCTCTTGATTTTAAATACAAGAAAAAATTAAGAAACGAGATTAGGAATGTAAGGTTCGGGCTGAGCACGGACGGGATGTGTCCTTTCAACATGGTTAGCAGCAAACACAGCACTTGGCCAGTGACTCTATGCATATACAACCTTCCACCTTGGTTGTGTATGAAGCGGACGTACATAATGATGCCTTTATTGATCCAAGGACCCAAGCAACCTGGCAATGATATAGATGTGTATCTAGAACCATTGGTGGATGATCTCGTGACATTGTGGACAAAAGGTGTCAAGGTGTGGGACGAGTACAAGCGAGAACACTTCAAATTGAGAGCACTGCTATTTGTAACTATCACCGACCTACCCGGCCTTGGTTGCCTGTCTGGTCAAGTTACAAAAGGATATAAGGGATGTGTGGTTTGCATGGAAAAGACAGATGCAAGATGGCTTAGCAATAGCAGGAAGATGGTCTACATGGGTCATCGAAGGTTGCTTCCAATTAACCACCCCTATCGCCGGAACAAGAAATCCTTTGATGGTACAAGGGATGACCGATCACCTCCGACATACCGGAATGGAGAGCAGATATTCAAGATGGTTAGCAAACTAAGAGTTGTCCTTGGAAAGGGGGCCGGAAGTGTACCCGCACCGGCTGATTCTCTGTTCAAAAAGATGTCTTTGTTCTGGAGGCTTCCTTATTGGAAGTTTCTCATAGTTCGTCACGCACTTGATGGGATGCACCTAACAAAGAATGTTACGGAGAGCACGCTTGGAACAGTGATGGCTGCGAAGGGTAAAGGAAAGGACTCATTGAAAACTAGACAGGACTTAGAAGAGATGAATGTCAGGCCTGAGCTACATCCAATTGTACAACCTGATGGCAAAAAGAAGCTTCCGGTTGCTTCGTGGACCTTGGACAGTCAAGAGAAGGATAAAATATGTAAATTCTTTCATGAACTCAAAGTTCCTACTGGCTACTCGTCAAACATCAGAAGGCTAGTCAATACCAAAGAGAAGAAATTTCTACATGGGCTGCATGAAGGCCCACGATTGCCATGTTCTCATGACACAGTTGCTCCCTGTTGCAATTAGAGGTGTTCTCCCAACAAAGGTAAGAGAACCAATCATAAAGTTGTGCTCCTTCTTCAATGCAATGTCACACAAGGTCATTGATCTACAAATACTAGACAAGATGCAGGCAGACTTGATCCATACTATTAACAGGCTAGAGATGCATTTCCCACCTACCTTCTTTGACATATCAGTCCATCTCCTCACCCACCTTGTACAACAGATTAGAGTCCTTGGTCCCATCTTCTTACATCAGATGTTTCCTTTCGAAAGGCTAATGAGCGTTCTAAGGAAATATGTTCGCAATAGATATAGGCCTGAAGGGTGCATGGTAAGCGGATGGTCTACAGAGGAGGCAATTGAGTTCTGCACATACTACTTGGATATTGATAGAATGGGCGTGCCAAAATCTCCACATGAGGGAAGGCTAGGTGGCATAGGCACGATAGGCAAGCAAACACACAATGTTGATGACCTAGTTGCTTTCAGGCAAGCACATTTCGCCGTACTACAGCAAGCTACCATAGTCACTCCATATGTCGAGATGCACAAACGAGAACTACGAGCAAAAAATAGTAGCAGGTCAGAATCATGGCTATTGAAACAGCATAGAGACTTCTTTGGCAATTGGTTGCGAGATAAATTGATTTGCGTTGAAACAGGGCATTCTGAGCTAGATACCTTGGCCGCCGGACCATCTAGTATGCTATGCAAGTACCAAGGGTATCAAATAAATGCATACACATTTTACACAAGGAAACAGGATGCAAAAAGCACTAACCAAAATAGCGGTGTGCGGATTGATGCTTACGACAACAACGGTAAGATGGATACGCCAAAGTCACCATTGATGCCATTGTTAAGAAAAGGTTCCGTAGAGTGGAGCTAGATATCCCCGGGCAGGATGATAAGAAGAAAATTGGGGACAACATTGGTTGCTTCATGGCTTGGCGTAAGCGCTATATCTCATTTGACGACGAGTCTGAAGAATCAGACTGTGAGTCGGATGAACGTCCATTGTCACCTGTTCTTGACAATGATGCACTCCCACAGCCAGAAGGATCTGAAAGTCGATCAGGAAGCCCCAAGCCCAAAAAACGTGTTTCTCAGGGCCAAGGTTCAAGGGTGAGCACGCCACCGAGCCCAAGGGAAAAGAGCATGCAGTCTGCTATGTTATGTTCTAAGAATCCAGTGTATGCTAATACACCATGTGGGCAAGAGGAAGAGCAAGAGCAAAGGCCAACCAAATCTAACCAAGACACTAGGAAAAAGCAAGTGAATGCAAGTATAACATCGCTAATGCCAGAAAAGGACCAAGCGCCACCACCCATTGAGGCGGTACTTCACTTCTACAAATTAGCAATGGTTCCACAGACAGGGAATAACTGGAAGCCTCCATCAGACTTCGGGCGCACTATATGTAAACAATCCAACTGAAAATTAAGCGATCAAAACTTCCTGGAAAATAAGAAGGCAAGGGAAGAGTTTTTAGAAGCAAACAACCTCACACAGGAAGACCTTATACAGTTGGAAGAGGATGGTAAGCTTACACCTCCGCCGCCTATATGGCCGTTCCAACCGGGCGGGGATCTTGTGGAACCCTGGCAAATACCTCATTTACCCACGCGAATGTGGAATTTGCATGAATGGTACAAAGGTCAGAGTGGTGAGGCGTTTGGGGCGAGATACAAGGAAGAACATTTTCATAAGCCAGCGTCCAAGTCAAAAGAGGCAATACTCTGGGTTTATTTCGAGTCGCTATATGAGTTGTACCAGCAGAATGCCGTAGATTGTTCAATCATGAGTTTATTTTCTCTGTAAGTGTCTAAACTATCTTTTTCCTACAACTTATTCCATGAATAAACCTTGTCTAAAAAGTTTCTCATTTTGTAGCATGGTGGCACACAAGTTGAAGGAAGAAGGCATGACAGACGTAGGATTGTTAGACCCTCAAGCTATTAATGAGGTAGAGATTAAAAAGCCTCACTGCTTAACCTACTTGGTGAATGCAATGCTCAAAATGCAGGACAAGAAGCGCATACTTCTTTCATACAATTGCAAGTAAGTGTCTTCAAATCACTACTTTCTTTGGTCAATTTTAGAAATGATTTATTTGGTTTTATCCTAAATGCAGATTTCACCATGTTCTCATCGACATATGCCTTGATCAGAGCACTATTAAGGTTTATGACTCGAAACGGAGGAAGCTTGAGTACATCCAACCTCTCATCAACCTCCTCAACACGTAAGTCAGGACAACCATTTTCTTCTTTTCAATGTGTATATGTATTTTAGATAATCTACCATCTAATGTTACCAATTCTTCGTAATGTATGCAGTGCTTTTGCCAAGTACAAGAAGAAAGGGGGCATTATATTTAGGCCATTTTCAAAAAAATTTGATATCATTGAAAAGAAATGGATTCTTAGGCAGCCGGCTGGAAACAATCTATGCGGCTTCTATGTGATGCATTATATGCTATGCGCAACTAATGATGACTTCGGAGAACAAGCAGATCAGGTACGCAACGATTGTTTTAGTTTTCATATTCATTGTTATTGTCCTATTTATTTTTGTGCCCGTTCTTGATAACAAACAATTATAGATATTCTTACCATCAACTATCCCTCTATGTCTTGCATTTCTAGAAATGCCCACTTGTATGTACATCTCTGAATATTTTGAGACTTGAAAATTTGAAAACCTTCATAATGAGATGCACATTATGTTGACAAGGATGAGACATTAATTTTAATTGACATACATTTCCATTGTCTTGTGAATAAAGACAGAATATATTTTAGTTAGCGATGTTGAATAAGAATGTGCATTGTAAATCACTTATTTCATCATCATTACTGATTTTGGCTTGAGGTGATTTTGGTTGTTGATGGAATTTGATATGGTTGTGTGTATGTATAATAAACTTTGTTTGCATCTTCTTTAGTGCCACATATACAGTTTCTATTGTACTCCTATTACAGTTTCTGTTGTACTCCAAGTTAAAAAGTGCAGCTTGCTTGAATTTCAGAATATTTAGTATAAGAAACAAAATTCTTATTATTCATTGATATTTATCACTAACTACATTGCTATTATGGTGTTGTGTGCAGAATTGTAGTCTCCATACTTCTGAGTTGCTTCTTAGTGAGATTTGGGCACTTCAGAAACAACTATGTGGATTTATTTTAGACCATGTTGTGACACCAGGTGGTGAGTTCTGTGTGATTTAGGACTAAGTGTATGGACTTTGATATGTATGGTTTCATGTATGGACTTCGATATATGTATGGTTTATGTAAGGACTCTATATGTATGGACTCGATATGTTTGGACTCAATGTATGGAAATTGTGAGACTATAATATTATTATTGTGAGTTGATGTATTGTTGTTTGTTTTTGCTGGATTGATATATTGCAATATTGTGCTTGCCGCAGATTATGCCTAATTATTATTTTTTTAACTAAAAATAGTTATTACAGCCGGTTTAAACCGGCCGTGAAATAACAAAAACTGGCTGTGAAAAAGGGCATCACAGCCGGTTTTTTGAGCAAAAACCGGCTGTGAAAAAACTCTGTCACAGCCGGTTTTTTGGACAAAAAACCGACTGTGAAAATGCCCTTTCACAGCCGGTTTTGGAAGAAAACCGGCTGTGAAAATGCCCTTTCACAGCCGGTTTTGTTTAGAAGAAAACCGGCTGTGAAAATACACTTTCACAGCCGGCTTTTTGAATGAAAACCGGCTGTGATAGCGCCTGACGCAGCGGGTTTTGAAGGTCCAAAACCGGCTGTGAAACTATTTTCACAGCCGGTTCATGACGTAAACCGGCTGTGAAAATGAGATTATCAGCGCCACTTAACCAGCGCCACTTTTGAAAACCGCCTGTGATGTGGGCAACCGAACCGCCTGTGATGCTCCTGCTGTAGTAGTGAATCTTCTTGAAGTGCTCAATAGTTTTCACAAACTCCAAGTCGTCTAGGAGGCAACAACCTCCAAGAGTAACAAATCAATGACGCTTGCCTGAAGGATCCCAAGTGCCACAAAGCTCAAATTCTTGATGCAATGCACTAGGATGCTCTCGATCTCACAAGAATGCAAACCTCAAAGCAATTTGAGTGAGAGTGAAGAAGGAGGGCTCAAATATGTCAAGTAAACTTTCCAAAATTCCAAGAGACCTTACCCATAGCCGGGCATGAAGTATATATAGAGCCACCCATAAAATCTATCCGTTACCCTCTGTAACATTGTAACATATGAGTTTTCCTGGACCGCCTACCTCACAAAGCCCACACGGTCCATTGTTCAAACCCAACGGCTAGAACAACAATAATTTCTCGTTAGACTTGACTGTTAAGACAGGGGCGGATCATTTGCCGTTGCCCAACACAGAGTCTCGACCTTCCTAGTCACACGCAGAAAATAGCTTGCAGACCGTTCGCCGTTCATAGGTAAAACATCCACCAGAACCAGAGTGGTTTTGGTGGCATGCAACAACCACAAGGCGGACCGTTCGCTTCCCCTGTGTGAACCGTCCACAGTTATAGGGTAGGTCTCCACCAGAACCTCTCTTGGTTCTAGTGGTGCGGGTTAGTGGCCGGCGAACCTCTCTTGGTTCTAGTGGCTAACTGTAATTCTAATTATGAAGTAATGGGAATGAAGACATGTACATCTAGAATCATGAGCATATATTTGAGTATTTATATTTATAAAATTCACTTAGTTTTATTCTTCTATGCATAATTAATTGAAATTTTCATATATTTTACAAAGCCCCTAAATGAAATAGCTTCTGCTATATCCTGCTATAGCTTTTTTATAGCTTCCGAAGGTATCCACTACTAAATGTCATAGCCTACTATTTAAAACATCGATTAATTGGGGAAATTCCCCATGGAATTACTATGGTCCACTTTATAGTTAATATGGTGTGTTTACGGCCCTTAAGCGCATCAATTCGTGAACCGCAAGCGCACGGATCACGTGTAGCTTTTTTCTTATAGTATTCCCCCAAGGTTTATTAATCCACAGAACAAGAGATCACTATGCTTAACTAAGCACTAATAACGTTGGTAAAAAGGTTCTTTTATCAAGTGATGATATGTGAAAGTAAGAATGATCTAACCAAATCTACGTTAGATGAGCGATGATAAGGAGTGCACCAGATATGAAGAGTATTTGCCCATAGGGTCCAGGATCACTTTGAGATGTAACTACCGAGCGAGAAAGAACCAATCTAATCTACCATTGGTGAAGGTGTGAACCAAGCTCAACACTTTCCCTCCCGCATACTGTCACTACACGAGGGTATTCAACTATTGAATTAAAGAAACACTAAGCGTTGATGTAATCTAGGCATACGAGGCAACGAGCGATGCATACCCATAGCAATGCTGGCCAGCTATTAAGATGAAAGGCACCCTCAGCTAAGAACATGATTGATTGATCTCACAAAAGGATTCAACAATTACAACTCAAGATCTCCTTACAACCCCATGGACAAATGAGGACTTTACCCCATGAATCTAGGCATGGCATCGCGATTTATGGTGTGGAAGCCTCCGGCGAAGGTTGAACTCCTTGCTGTCCTCTACCTTGTGGCGGCGCCCGGAAGACGGCTAGGGTTTTCGGTGATGCCTCCCTCTTGATATGGTCGACCTCGGGGGCATTTATAGGCGTCTCTGGCGAATGGTGGCGAAGGGAAACCCTAGAGTTGACCTTTACTTCATGCCGAAGAAAGGGGAGCACGAGCGGGCCCAGGAATGGGCTGGGTCGATCGGCCCAAAGGGTCCCAAGCTGGCCGACCTGGCCCTTTTCTGGCTCGTCTCGCCTCCATCTTTCATGTGCCACCCTTCCTCCTTGGGTCTTGTCCGTGTATGCACTTGGGTCCACATTCAAACTCCTCCAAATATGACCTATTTCCTGTCAAATCACAATATGCTCCAAAATACAAGACACATTCGAAAACGGGGTTATTTCAGGTGCCAAGTGGCAGGTTATTATATGAATTAGTCCAAAACCAATGCTAAATCAGCCCTAAAAGTGTACCATTAACGACCACCAACAATCCCCCCATGCTTAGCTTTTGCTCGTCCTCGAGCAAATCAAGCTATCAAAATTTCCCAATGGGGGTGCACAAAAGATCTTGCTCTGCAAAACATGCTTAAACAAATGAGTCTAACCCAAGTTCTTCAAGTGAATGTTAGAGGAGCAGCAAGGACAATCAATGTATGGGCGTTCAAAGATCTATCCAAAATATTACTCCACAACATCTTACCTTTAGCTAGAAATCTTAAGAATCAACAACACTTACTTTCTTGCCTTCCTTGGAGGTTTTTCTTTAGTTATGAAAACAAGCACCCTACAACAAAAGTTAGAACCAAATTCTTGCCCAAGTTCTTTCAAATCTCTCAATATAAACTATCCTATTAGATTTGCAAGCTCTCAACTCTCAAAATAAGTCTCTCAAGTATAAGTGGAGTTGTAGGTAGGGCTAGCAAAGTAAATGCACATATTGTCAAATTAAGAAAACTCTCTAACGGTTTCTTACCTTCCGAGCCAATGATCATGAGAATATCACCATAATGTGAGGGGTTCATGGATAAGAATATTTAGAATGGTGGACATGTGCAAGGGCATATGAAAAGATTGACTTCGTGGCACAAGCATCGTCCTCGTTGTCGGATTGCACATGGTTGGAATTGAAGATTTGTTCTCAACAACAAGGTGATCTCCCTTTGCACTTCTCTTATTCTTCAAACAATAGAATTCTCCCTCTTTTATTTATATATTTTTCTCCTCTCTTTCTCTTTCTTTTCTTCAATTATATATTTTTTCTTCTTTTTCTTTCTTTCCTCTTTCTTTTCTTTCCCAAATTTTCCTTCTCTTCTCCGAACCTCCCTTGAACAATTCCTCATGAAGAAATTCAAATAAAACATTGAGGTGGCTCCACAATTTTTTGGAGCCCAAGCCACAGCTAGAAGGAGTTGGGCCGACCGGCTCAAAGGGGCCCAGGCCGATCGGCCTGGCCTTCCTCCAGCTTGGTTCTAGTTTATTGTTTCTGTGCTTCCTCCTTGCTTCTTCCAAAAATTATATTTTATTCAAACTTCACCTAGAAACTGAACAAATCTTTCAGTAATGGGTTGTGTTCAAGGAAAAGGTAATAAAACAAGATGTATTTGGGTTTGGGTTTTGGAATTTGGTAGATCATATGATTTGTTCCAGCGAAGAACCCTCAACGCCGAATATTGACAAGGCTAGCAAATAAGAGATGAAATATCAAGGACATGTCATTGCTCAAAATTAAAACTTTCGAGAGAAAGAAATCCTAACTTAACTCATTGCACCTCCATTGTTTATAGTGGAACAATTATAAAGGGGCCTTGGATGGTAAAGGATATAACTCTCAACTTGACAAGAACTTGATCAACCTTGCATTTGCTGGGGTTTTACAAGAGTGATAAAATAAATTTCCTCCAAATCTAGCCTTACTCACAAGCATTATCAAAGCCAAGCACCAGTTTCAGGCACCAGCTTCAAGGACAAACCAAATAATAAGCTCCACAACTAAGATTTAAATTCCAAGACAACGCTCATCAACAAATGCTTAAAGAAATAAGGTAAAACTGAATGCATAAGTAAACTTGCTCGATCCAACAATTATTAGAAAAATAAAGACTCTTTTTATTGATTTTCTTGACTCAACGCTAATTTAAGACCCTCACACACGCTAACTTAAGACTCTCACACAAAGACTCATGCTAATTTAAGACTCATCAAGCAACTCCAACTAACTCTCGACGAAAAGAGACTAAAGAAATCTAGACTACGAGCTGTCACCCTCCCCCCATGCTTAAAATTTACGACGTCCTCGTCGCAAAGGAAAAGATTACACGGGTGAGACGCTTGTAGATACCTTCAACGGCACCTTGGGCAATTACACTTAGGGCAGCTGCTACTCCCCTCTCCATGCTTCCTTAGATTTCCATGCATACCAAAGAGCGTCCTCATTTTGCGGTTGAGGAACTTGAAGTTTCCGTCCATTTGCCGCTTAAGATCCTCCACCTTTTAATTTAGCATCTCTACCGCTTGGAGGCACTCGTCAAGGGCGTCGAAGAGGGCTTGGATGTTCCGATGGCATGGACGGCAGCACCCAATGTGACGCTCGGGAGAGTTTGGATCGTCACCACCTTCGGGTTCTTCTTCTTCTCACTCGTCGTGGCGGTGCTCCTCCTGCTTGTCGTCCTCCTTTGTCTCCTCTTCCCATATGTACCCATCGTCGTCGTCACGCCCGACGACGCCCCACGAAGCGGCACTCCGGTCGTCTTCCCAATCGCTATCTCCTTCAAAGTCCTTGGGCTCGGGGGTTTTTTCAATGTAGCTCTTCCTCTTCATGCTAAGCAGGTGTTTGGAGCGCGTTGGGAGAACGATGATGGGGGCGTCTCGATACTAGCTTCATCATCGCTCGCGATGATGACGGGATGACGTTCTGCAGTCTTCTTGCGTGGCACCTTCCCTCCAACGCTCATCTGGAGTTGAGTAGGAAATTTCTTCATGGAGGGGAGCTTGAGGTCGCATCTCTTGGCTTCCAGGTGAAGGAGCTCACCAGCGGCCAAGGGAAGGCCCTGGGCCAGCTGGCCTGGAGAGGGTGTGCCGGCCGGCACATGCCCCTCTCCTTCGCCTCCTTTGCATCAACTTCGGCGCCCGCGCTCTTAGAAGTCGACATGGTCTTCTTGTTTCTTGAGGTGGTGGTGGTAGATTGGAAAAGGATGAAGATTTGGATCTCAAGTGTGTCTCTATTTAAGTCCCAAAAGTCTTGGATGAAAAGTCCAATCTTTCCAAATTTAAAGTGCGTAATCTCCAGGACACCGGTTCAAAACTTCCTAATCTTCAACATACAAAAAATTGGCGCGAATCCGACCTAGAAAAGGGGTAGGCTGGCTAGCCCAGGGGGTTTTTCACCCCTCCCCGGCCTCCAGATTTTTACAGGGTGCCTATTGTCGAATTGCTAGTATATGCTTACGTCGAGGAACCGAAAAACTTAAAGGAAAAAAATAGAAAGAAAACAAAACTAAAAAAGAATATTTACAAGCGTACCTCTTTTAACGTCATTAGGCTCGATGTTCCGGTTCCTCCATCATGGTGTAGATGTCAATGTAGTGGAGAGGCACAACGTCGGGCTCCAAGAATACCTTGAGTCGCTGACCATTCACTACATATTGATCACCTTTGACGTCCATGATTGTTACCGCTCCCGTAGGTGAGATTGAGCGTATGACGTACGATCCATCCCATTTGCTCTGCAACTTTGCTTTCCCGAAGAGTTTGAGTCTTGAATTATATAGCAGGACTTTGTCTCCTTCCTTGAATTCTTTCCTTTGTAACCTCTTGTCATACCATCTCTTCATTCTTTCTTTGTAGATGCTTTCAATCTCAACTCCTCCAACTCACTTATTTGGATTATTCGTTTAACTCTAGAGGCATCCTCGTCGAGATTCATCTCTTTCATTGCCCAATACGCCTTGTATTCTAGTTCTGCCCGCAAATGATACGTTTTCCCATAAACAAATTGGTAAGGGATCATACCTATTGGAGTTTTGTGTGTAGTCTGATATGCCCATAGTGCATCATCTAGCTTCTTCGACCAATCTTTTCCTCCTTTAACCACGGTCTTCTTAAAAATATCCTTTAATTGCTTGTTTGAACTTTCCACTTGCCCATTTGTTTGATGATGATATGCCGTAGACACTCTATGTTCGATCCCCAATTTTGACAAGCACTTGCCGAAGTCTTTGCCCGTGAAATGAGATCCTCCATCGCTTATCAAAATTCTCAGGACACCATACCGAGGGAATATTACCGACTTGATCATGTGCATAGATTCTTCCATCGATGCGTTGCGACATGGGATCGCTTCAACCCACTTTGATACGTAGTTAACCATCACCAATATGTGTTCGTACCCATATGAGTTCAAGAATGGTCCAATGAAGTCGATTCCTCAAACATCAAATAGATCAATTTGCAAATTGTAACTCAACGGCATGGCATTCCTTTGTGAGATGTTTCCCGTCCTTTGGTATTCCGGGCAAGTTGCAACAAATCTTTTTGCATCTTCATGCATTTCCGGCCAATAAAATCCGCAAGACCAAACTTTAGCTTGAGTTCTAAAGTGTCTATAGTGCCCTCTATATTCCGATGAGTGACGCCTCCTTAAGATTTCATCTCGTTCTTCCCTTGGTATACATCTTCTTAGAACTCCGTCTTCTCCATGTCTATACAAGTATGGTGCACCCCAATAATACTTCTTCTTCTCGGCAATAACTCTTTGTTTTGAATTTTTATTCAAATGATCTAAGGGCATTCATCTTATTGCCCTTATGACATCCTCCATCCATCCATCCCTATCAAGTATTCTATACAGATGGTCATCTCTCATTTTGTCTTCAATAGGCCCCATCCCATCGTCTCCTTGATGCATCCTTGATATGTGGTCGGCTACAACATTTTCCGACCCTTTCTTGTCCTGAATTTCCCCGTCAAATTCTTGTAATAACAAGATCCATCGAATCAAGCATGGCTTGGCATCTTTCTTTGACAAAAGATACTTGATTGCTGCATGGTCGGTATATACAATCACCTTTAAGTTTACTATGTAGGATCTGAATTTTTCAAAAGCGAATACCACGGCAAGCAATTCCTTCTCTGTTGTTGCATAATTAACTTGAGCTTCATCAAAAGTCTTGCTTGCATAATAAATAGCATATACCTTCCCTTCTTTCCTTTGTCCGAGAACGGCTCCAACGCCATAGTCACTCGCATCGCACATAATTTCAAATGGTTGATTCCAATCCAGAGGTTGTACGATAGGGGCACTTACGAGTGATTGCTTCAATGTTCGAAAAGAATGCAAACAATTTTCGTCGAAGTCGAATTCCACGTCTTTTTGGAGAAGTTGCGTCAATGGCTTGGTGATCTTTGAGAAATCATTTATAAATCTTCTATAAAATCCGGCGTGACCAAGGAAACTTCTTAGGGACTTGATATCTGTAGGTGGCGGCAATTTTTCCACAGTCTCAATCTTTGCTTTATCCACCTCAATTCCTCTTTCGGAGATGACATGCCCTAGGACTATTCCTTGCTTCACCATAAAGTGACACTTCTCCCAATTAAGCACAAGGTCGACTTCTTCGCATTTTTTGAGAACTTTATCTAGGTTTGCCAAGCAATTTTTGAAACTAGTCCCATGTACCGAGAAATCATCCATGAATACCTCCATAATTTCTTCAATAAAATATGAGAATATAGCCATCATGCACCTTTGGAAAGAAGTTGACGCATTGCATAATCCGAAAGGCATTCTTCTGTATGCAAATGTATACCATATGGGCAAGTGAATGTGGTCTTGTGTTGATCATCCTGATGAATAGGTATTTGGAAGAATCCTGAGTATCCGTCAAGGTAACAAAAGTGTGAATGCTTTGCTAACCTCTCAAGCATCTCGTCGATGAATGGTAGTGGAAAGTGATCCTTCCTTGTGGCCTTATTCAATTTCCTATAATCTATGCAAATCCTCCATCCCGTAATGGTCCTTTGCATTATCAATTGATCCTTCTCATTTTTCACCACCATAAGTCCTCCTTTCTTCGGTACACAATGCACGGGGCTCACTCATTCACTATGTGGTACAGGGTATATGATTCTCTCCAATGATGGCTTTGGATCTCTCCCAATCCTCGCTCTCTTGATATGGTTGACCTCAGGGGCATTTATAGGCGTCTCTGGCGAATGACGGCGGAGGAAAACCCTAGGGTTGACCTTTACTTTGTGCTGAAGAAAGGGAAGCGCAAGCGGGCCCAGGAATGGGCTGGGCCGGTTGGCCCAGAGGGTCCCAGGCCCCCCGGCCTGGCCCTTTTCTGGCTCGTCTCGCCTCCATCTTTCGCGTACCAGCCTTCCTCCTTAAGCCTTGTCCGTGTATGCACTTGGGTCCACGTTCAAACTCCTCCAAATATGTCGTATTTCCTGTCAAATCACAATATGCTCCAAAATACAAGACACATTCGAAAACAGGGTTATTTCAGGTGTCAAGTGGCGGGTTAGTGTATGAATTAGTCTAAAACCAATGCCAAAGCAGCCCTAAAAGTGTACCATTAATAACCGCCAACATGGTGCCACTTGGGATTGTTTAATTTTCTTATTTGGGAGTTGTCAGGGATCGCTAACGAAAAACCTCCATCCATTAGAGATGGAGACTCTTTATTAACAATTATCTTCATTTATTGTTTACACCAGCAAGTTGCCTCCGGTATAGCAAGGACTAAAGAGCTCACAAGCCAATTTGAAGGTAAACACTAGAAGGATCAACAGGAAAGGAGTAGGCATTACCTTCCTTCGGTATTGCAACGACTCGAGCTGGTCCAGGGGACAACTTCGTGGATGAGCCAGAAGAGGAGCAAGCGAAGTCAACTAAAGAAGGCAATTCCAAAGGAACACAGAAAAAAGCTGATGTGAAGACTTGGTCAATGACCAAAGGTATAAGGAGGAAAGGTTGTACACGGCACGTTGGGTCAAGCCATTTGCATGAGCCCCTGTAAATATACCATTATAACCTTTTGACCATTTTGTACATGGGTTGCGAGGGACATGCCTTCTTTTCCAGGGGTAGAATTGCAATATATAGTGCCCTTTGGCCTCCCTATAAAAGGGTAGCCAACCCCTACATGTAAAGGGTTGAATCCTTGGGTGAATACTGAATTGTGAACCTCGTTTCAATTTCTCATTGTTTGCCTTCAAATTCATCCTACTATTTGTAAACAGCTTTGGTTTGTATCCAACAGGAGTGGCTCTTAAAGATGAAAGAGAGCGAAAAAATTAAATTGGGTCTCATGCAAGAAATGTGTCATGCCATTACTTTGTAGAAATCAATCTATACTAGTACACCCTATCTCTGTATATCTTCCTCTAAATTGTGACTTGGTGACAATTTGTCCGCTTCAAAAGAAACAGTTCCTGGAAAACTCAACGGCTTTTCCATAACAACACTTCATCATTTAGCTGCAGAAGTTTAATAAGATTTCACCCAGGAATCCATGGACATACATAAATCTTGGGAAAGGAAACAATGACACATAAAATAGTAAATTTTGATGATTGAAAACACTAACAAGGGATTCTATAATTCTATAATTATTACAAGGAAAATAATTAACTCATCAGTGTCGTCGTGGTTGCTGCCGCCGTTGGGCCATCTATCCAAGTGTCCTCAAAAACCATGCCACTATTAGCAGCTTTCATGAATGCTAGATCAATCTACATTTGTTGGTACACCTCTAGCTCTAGAACCCCCCTGGCCACCGCCCTATCGATGTACCATGCCTTAATCGCAGCAGACCACGTGAGGGACCTCACTCTTGAGACATTAGCTAGCAAATCGGGACAACGATGAGGCCCGTACCACCTCCCACACCTGCTGCATGCATGCACACCAGTGACAACATCTGCCGTGAGTGTCGTGTTCTGCTTCTTCTCCACAATGGCATCTAGTTGTGCCCATACACCCCCCATGCAAAGTTCAGCTTTGGACATGCATGGTAGAACACCTAGGCACTGGTATGGGTTGGACCTCTTGATATACCATAGAGTTTGGAGAGCCATTCCACATATTGACAAATGAACCCAAACTCATCGAGTTTTGATGGATCTAGATAATGTGAAACGTAGGTATTCAAAGGTGGTGGGGGTAGAAGACGACTATCGGGTGGCGGACCCACTCCAAATCCATTAGTGTGCAAGCGACGGCGGCATTCGTTGTTGCGACTATGAATCCAGAAACATGCACATATCGGCGGCTATTTGTATGCATCATGAAGGTGAGGAGAGACAGGGTGGATCACGGGTAGTAGATGCCAGATTTACTCAAATGATGTGGCTATTGGTGGTGGTTGCTCTTCATGGTTTGTAAGGAGTAGCTAGTGGCAGTAGCGAGCTAGAAGAGTGATGGACATGCGAGATCATGGGATATATTGCAAATTGCCATGAAAGAAGGTTCCACTCTCAAAGAAACAACAACGAATAAAAGGTTAAAAGACTGTGAAGTATTTTGTAGGCGTTGTTTTACCAAAACATGGCTTGTATTCTTCAACATCAATCAAAATGGTGAAACAAGAATAACCAATTGATACAATAATCCGATAGTTTTTGTATCATTCAAGACGGTTCTTCTCCGGACCCAGCTTCTGGAGGGCTTGTATCTAGTCCGAATTTTGGCCATATATAGTATTTAAGTGGCCGATGGGATTTTGTCCACCATTTGGAACATCTGCATGGTTTTTAATTTTGACCCTTGTTGGCGTAGTCCTGGTTGTTTGTATAACTGTGCGAGGGATATGGACAAAGCTTGAGTTGAGTGGCTTGAGGATGGAGCATGTGATGGTGGCTCCCAAGCGCGGAGGTGCCATTGCTGCGCACTAACCTCATCAACGCATGTTCATGGTGCACCAGCTGAGTTCTGGTGCGAGCATAGGATCAGCAAACAGGGTAGCGAGGGGTGGCTGAGGAAGAGACAACATAGGTTGGGCCAATGCTGTGTAGTGTAAAGTGGCCAATGGTAGGTGGACGGGGTGATGCATCTCAGTGTGCTAGGTGGCGGGGCGCTGCTACTTCTCATGGTCACCATGACACGGGTGTAGGGCAGCGCACAATGCATGGATATGGTGGCATGGGAATGAGGCATGGTGGTGTTAGTGTTGGAGCAGGTGAGTGTGTGGGTAATGTAGTTGGGATGGTACATATATAGCTTGTCGTAATTTGAATGCTAGCAAGGTGTACGAGCGGTAGTGCTGGGGTGGTGTGGTGAGGTTCACCACGATGTTGTTTTGTGGTGAGGGTCCGATAAGGGAGAGGGGAGAGGTGCAGAGCTAATACGATGTGGTAATGTTCGGCATGGCGGAAACAACGCATGGCAAGGGAGGCCTGGTGGCTCGGTGAGGAGGGTGGAAGGTGTCGCACATCGCCGCGATGTTTACCACGACGTCCATGATGCATGGGGGAGAACGAGGCGTGGGAGAAGTGAGCTGGGAGAGATGACAAGGCCTAGTGGGCTAGGTTTTGCTGGGTAGGCCTACTGGGCTAAATCAGGAAAAGGGTGGTACTGGGCTAACTCATGCGAGCGGGATAGGGGAGAGGAGGTTTGGCGGACCTCAGGTCGGAAAGGGGAAAAGGGAGATGGGTTGGTGTGCTGGTGGCTCACTAATGGGTTTGGGTTGTGTTTTAGATTGGATTATTGTCTGAAAGGCTTTTAGGTTTGGTTTAAATTTGAATACTTTCAAATTTAAACCCTTTTGAGCTTTGAATTACTCCTAGATTTCGAGAGCGTAAAAAATGCAACACATATGATTAGGGTTCCAAGCATAGTTGACTTATTAAATGATTATTGCTATTCTCTATGTTAGGGGTTTGCATTTGAGATTTGGTCTGAAAATTTGTATGTTTAGTATTTAAATACTGCTAGAAATTTGGCATATTACACTTGGCTTGGGTAACTAGGTAGCATGGATATAAGCAGAGTAATAGGTCCCCTATAGCATCCTAGCTTGGGGTTGAGTTGTTGTAATATAATGGGAGGGAGGGAGAACAACAATGAAGACGAAGAGGGTAAAACTGACAATTAAGTTTACACAATAGAGGAGAAAACATCCTGTTAAGTGCGAAAGTTAACATAATGATATTTTCCAAAATGGATGGCCACTTTTGGTGGTGTTTCACTAATGATGATCTTCCTATGGTAGTTCGGGAAGTTGCGAACGGTATAAGAGAACTAATTTTTCACATTGGCTTAATGCAACTATCACCAATTGAACTAGCGGTATTTCCCTTCTTCGCGTAGAAATCATAAGGAACTCGGATAGAAATAAGATCTGTACAAAACTTGGAGATATCAATGAGGTATATACAACTTTGTAGTTCACAAACTTTGTTTAGTCCATCTTAGTGCCCAAATAATCGATAATTTTTTTAGATTTATATTTCTAGGTTGAAACATTATATCAATAATTGTGGTAACAAGATGGCTTCAAGCAAAAATATTGTGAAGTACAAAGTTATACATCTCTATGTGATCTACAATTTTTATATGAATTGTATCTTCATCCGGGTTCATTCAAAGAGTTATTTTTTTATAATATGTGCTGCACGAAGAAGGGATATACCGCATGTTCAATTGGCAGTGAAGTACAACTCCGTACATTCTGGCAA
Organism: Alloteropsis semialata; assembly: GCA_004135705.1. Lineage (NCBI taxonomy): Eukaryota > Viridiplantae > Streptophyta > Magnoliopsida > Poales > Poaceae > Alloteropsis > Alloteropsis semialata. The sequence goes on along the minus strand of CM014271.1, from coordinate 64,562,226 downwards.
TTGAAGAGACTAGCAGTTTTAAATAGACTCATAGTTATTGATTTCAAATTTTTTTGGTTAGAAAATTATTTCCACAAAACAAAGATAAAAATTAAAAAATAAGTTCAAAAAGAAAGAAAGATAAAAGAAATGCGCGATGGACAATACTTGAACAAGAAAAATTGAGTAGCGGCCCTTATATAGATGGATCTAGATTTGATAAGAATTGTTTTAGAGATTTTTAGTGGAGGATTTCCTATTCAAATTGGAAGGAAATTCTGACAAAAGATAGAGATAAAGTAAGATATATTGTACAAGTAGGATAGAGATAAAGTAAGAAAGCATTCGGGTAGATATATTGCTAGCATCACTTACAAAAGATAGTGTTCAGAATTCTGCCATTCAAAGTTCGTCATGGAGCTCATTATCTCTAAGCTTCACTCCTGTGTGGCCCTGCCTCTTCATTAGGGTTGTATTTGGGATCCTCCTTTTCCTCAGGTAATGATTCTTTTGTTAACAATATTGGAGTGAAACAAAGTTAGTCAACATGCTTCAAGGTAACAAGCAGGTGCAGTACATAGAAGAACAAAGAATAGAATAATTATTATGAATGCAGAAAAATTAAGAAAACGCAGATTGAATTCAAAAATGTTTTCCAAGATACAGCTGCATGCACTGTCAAAATACGAAGATCTAAACAAACTGATGACGAAGATCAGACTTTATAGTGTGTACCTAAAACATAATGTCTATGTATTTTGCATGTTTGCAGTATGTCCAGCCTCTTCTAGATCTACTCATTGAACTGCATATAGCACTTAACTATATATGGAGGCTTGAGATCAATGGTTAAGACTAAAAATTCAACAAGAAAGACATAAAACGGTACACTTTGCATAAACTATTGTGGCAGGTGGGACCCCAAGTTGAACCCCCAATAACCTATTAGGAGGATCATGTCATACTACTTTAGCCTAGATAAAGGTAGCTAGTATCACCAAGGCCTCCTTAAGAAGGTTGTAGAACCAGCTTAACTAATTACCAGCTTACAAGATAAGATTTTATTATACGCAAATATACAGGAGACCAGTTCTATTACCATTCCTCGTCCGTCCAATTTTGAGAAGCAGATTGTTGAAAGCTTTCTTCACAGGTCCCGTCTGCTAACAAGAAAGTTCAGCACATGGTGACCAGAGTAGTACTGAACTAACTTTACTTCAATGCAAAAGGTATCTTACCCTGCAAAGGCTTACATCATGGCTTCCGCAAATTAGCTGACCATTGAGCATATCTGTGGCCTGAAAGACTCCCCTCCCTTCAGTTCTCTGCAATAATTGACCAGCCAAGCATTTTTGTTAGGCCAGCACAAATTGGAAACCGGAAGGCCATGGCCATCACACCAGACCTCTGCTACCGGAGAAGGATGAGTTCAGGAGGAGGCGTTCCTAGGAGGGAGCTTTATAGGGCTACTGATGGCTTAGGGGGAAGGCGATGGCGCCTGAATGGCATGGCAGTGGAGGCGGATGAAACGCCGCGATGGCAGAACTGCGAGAGCCACCGGCTGCGGGCAGTGGGATGACCACTGGATGGGCAAGCGGATGACCACCGCGATGCCTAACAGAGGAAGCAGACCATAGGTAGGTCTCGTGTGATGGGTTCAGGCATGACCCGTCATGCCTTAACCCGCTCCATTCAAATTACCAGTGTGCTATTATGTACCAACATTATCTGATAATAATCATAGCATAACTACGCACCTTGTAGAAATCTACGGCTAAGAAGTTAGCCCAACGGTTGTCTGCTTCATCATGGCATTTCTTTAGGACCTCCAGAAGCCCATGCGAGTTGTCCATGGATGCTGCCTGTTGATTCGGTCTTGTGCGGAAATAGTTCACAAGAACCAAGGATTTGCTTCTGTCCGAGAGGAGCGGCGATTCCAAGCGGTTGTAGAACGCACTAGAGTCCATCCCTCTTGTACCATCTATGTAAGTATATAACCACGACATGAATAAGTGATCCATGAGTTCATCTGTTTCAAGACATTGCCATGAACATGCATTGGATCTTTAACCTTACATTCATTTTCAACCATGTAGTTCCATTGGTAGGCAATTCCTTCACTCGACTCCTTGGATCGGTTGGAGGTGAACACGAGAAGGCGGTAGCTCTTCTTGATCATGTAGTCGACAGTTGGCCAGTCCTCACCATTCCGTGGCATCTTTTCTACAGGGAACCAATACTTCAGCAGTCTTGTCTCATTGAATATCTTGGTCAGGCCTTGGTGAGACGATACATGGTCTTCGAGAATCACGGTCACTGTCTCTGATGGATTTTTCAATAGAAACAACTCTATTTCCATCAGTATATGTTTCGCTGGTACCTGCAGGGTTATTATTACGCGGAGAGATGGATGATTTTGGGGCGGAAGAAATGATCCCAATCATAAAAGAGGAGATAATATTTGTAATAATGATCACTCACGAAAGAAACTATGCTGTAGCAGTTCCCTCCTTTCGAGTGGCACAACCATATGTCATTGTCGAAGTCATACACATCCAGCATGAGTGCACGGACGCCATTCTGCCAGAACATAGCTTATAAATTCGCACAATTCAGAATCACAGTGCTAAGTGCTCGATCACAATTACGGTAAAGATAGATTACAGAAATCATGTACTGGCACGTATACGTACATCCAGTTGATGAGTGACCGAATCTTCTTGGTTACATATATTTGTGAGGAGTGTCTCCCTGGTTATTATGGCGAATGAGTTGTGTGTTGTCAAGAACGCATACTTGTTGAATGGCAGTGATGTATCCTGAATGATGGAAAATATCAATACTGAAGCTTTAACGGTTGTTGATATTAATGTAGAGGGAATGAGCTGAACTCTCCATTTATTTTTCTCATTCTAGTAGAGTTCAATTACACCTAAATATATTGGCACTAAGAACCATGCATGTTAAATTCTGATGCAATTATAAGATGATCAAATGAAACAAAAAAAAGATTGAACAGGTTAGAGAACATTACTTACAAATGTTTTGAAGGGGTTGGTGACTGTTGTCCGAACGCACTTTTGGGAGTAGCCATTCCAGCTATGGCAATATAGCCCAGAAGCACATTGAGCGTCAGATTTGCAAAAATCTCCGAGCTGCAAATGTTGAAATTGGTCAAACCACAGAGACAAGATGATACATAATCACTGCAAACGGTTAAAGAAGCTAGCAACAACAAAGAGGGAAAGTATAGACCTTGCGACCCCTGCTTGGCAAATAAGCTAAGATTACGAAAATGAATAACAGAAGTATGCCTCCTGAGAATTTATCTGGTAGCACATCGTCAGAACCTAACAAAAAAAGGCATAAGACGAGGCAATTTTTGAGATACACACATTTATATGTACATATACAGACTAGATCTCTTAACTACTTTCACCATTGATCTCTGGCGGCGATGATGATTCATCAGCAAGAAGATTTTGAGGTTTTGGGGTCACGGTGATGATGACGTCAATGACAAAGGCTGCGGGCACGAGGACGACAACCAGGGAAGTGGCAAGGACAAGGAGCACCAGGGCGAGGACAAACATCATGAAGCCACAGAAGACCATAACAATGGCCATGGCGATGTTGTTATGATAGAGGGCGTTGTCGCATACCTCGACGAATCTGGGGCGCAAGGTGTCAGAAAGGTCTCGGAGGGCGTTGACGGCTCTTGTCACGCCATCGTGGACCTGTTCGGTTGCTCTTCTTTCCGAGGTCAGAGAAGCCAGAATACCATGGACTAGAATGATGGTAAGGTGAACTAACTCAGCGGCACCGTAGAAGGCCGCGGCAAGCCAGTGGATAACTCCTCTTCGACGCCCAGGAGAAGATGAGGCGCGGCCATCGGTCACGGCCTCGTGCGGCATAGCAGGCATGGCCAAGGAGAAGCAGCGAGCAAGGAGCAAAACTGGACCTGTTTCTAGCAGTCAATCATTGATTTGTTTAAAGGATTTCCTTCTTGTTAGAAAACTGAAGGAGGCCTACCCCTCACCCTCACCCTCACCCCACCCATGTTTTATGCGCATTTTATTATTTGACAGGCCCATATAATTCTAGCCGGTTGTGTGCACAAAAGGTACAACTTTTGCATCCACTTTTGTTTGGATGGTAGCTTGCAGGCTATATTAACAACTTGGCTATATTATTTTGTTGTTTGGATGATAGCTTGCAGGCCATGGTTGTTTAATCTGTTTGTTTATATGGATGGGGTTCCAAACTGAGTCTTTCATATTTGAGTTGGACTACAGGTTATTCACGTAGTGGAGTCAGGATAACTCTGTTTTAATGTCCATGAAAGTAACAGATCCAGTTTTCGATCCATAAAGTCCCGTATCTCCTCTTTGTGCACTACTCTGTTGACCTCGCGATGAAGGCTATCTCCTGCACGTGAATCAAGAACACAAGCAAGAACAACATAACATGCAACTCAATTTGTTGAAAATATTGATTGAACACTAGAAATTACTATCTTACAGACCGATAAAAGCCTAAACTGGTCATCCACAATAATCTAAGCGATAACGCAAACCCTAATGTGGCAAAAAAAACAGTGACTTAGCACCCTAACTAATTCCCCAAGCTCACTTGTTTCGACAATTTCTGTTGACTCTTAGAGAATTTTGATATGGTATTGGTGCCATTGGAAATCTTATCTGCTTAGCTTGGTCATATATATGCAGTCTAGATTCCAATACGGGCTCGAACTAGATTGGTTTGGGCCCCAGCTTGGTTGGACCGCCTTGATGGTATCTCACCATCCATGCGTATCTCCAGATGCTTTGTTGTCTTGTGTATCCATAGCAGTCATGTCCTTGTTACTCTCTCCTTCTTGAATGCAAACCTTCCTCAGTTGACTTTCACTACTAAAAAAATCATCTTATCAAATGCCTCATCACAGCTGATTCACTTGAACCAAAAGTACTAAGTTTTTACTGCCCATTGGTAAGAAAAAAGGCATCACCGCCGGTTTTGAAATACACCCGGTGGTGATATAGATTACCATAGCCAGATGCTATTACAAACCAACAATGATATTATCATAATTGAGTTGTAACACCAGCCGCAAGTAAATCTAGTATGGACCAAAAAAAAAGAATTCACACCAGTTGAGTCTGTCGCTTCATCCTTGGGAGGACAACTGGCTCGGACAGAGTTGGCGGCCATGGGAGGCGTGTAGACATAGCTCGGATGACGCTGGCAGCCATGGTCACAAACCAGTTTTTTGGAGGACACTTGGGTTGATTCAAAACCTTTGAAGGAGCAATTTCCCAGCTTGTACAATATTGTCCATTATCCACATGTCATAGTGACAAATGTGGTAAATCAAGCAACATTTAATATCTCTTTTCGAAAAGCCATAGTTAAGGAAAAATATAGCTTGCCATAACCTAGTAGCTAAAATTGCCATTTATTGGCTTTCCAATGGGAGGGATATTTTCACCTGGGACTTACGTACTCATGGTTATTTTGCCATATGGACTATGTATCAACACCTAATAAATTAGGGCACCCCTTTCAACAATACATTCATATGGAAGCTAAATATTCCACTAAAATAAAGCTTCTTCCTTTGGTACCTCCAGCAAGGGGTTTCTGCATTGTTATATATAGGACAATTAAAGATCTCCTTTTTTACTATTAGCATGCTATGGCTATTTGGAGGATTGTCTATATAGATATTGGGTAGACCCCAATAGATCAATGACTCATATCCTTTGAAATTGGTTATTACAGGCATAAGAAAGAAAATAGATTATTGATTTTCGTTGGGATTGTAGCTCTTATGTGGGCTATTTTGTATACATGCAATTACTTGGTTTTCGAGAAAAACTAGTCTACCTTTTACTATCAACTTTAAACTGAGAATGCTGCAAAAACTTAGCTATGTGCAGTCACAGAGGCTGAAATATTTCTTTTTTTAAAAAACTTTTGTTGAAAAGTGTTACCAACCATAATGAAGCAACTTTGCGAAAATTCTGTAGGAACAAAAGTTGTACGGGCAACCTTTCGAATGAATTGTTGAAACTTCATGCATTGATACTTCTTTTAGGACAATGCGACAAATGAGTTCATTACAGTTTGCGTTGCACTATGCGCTTTATGCACACCATGTGAACTCAATTTGATACCAGCAAGAGGCGAATAGGTTAGGGTAGCACCACGAGGGTGTTCTTCAATGTAGAGGCAGAGCATATTTTCACAGCACAAATGGGTGTTTGTATAAAAACACATGCAAAAGAGAATGGGCACTACTACAGAAACCATTTTTCAAGTCACTATTTTCACAGCCGGTTTTTTGAAAGTGGCGCAGAAAATATTTTCACAGTCGGTTTTCTTTCGCCTACCGCTGGGAAAGGTAAAACCGGCTGTGAAAGGGGACTTTCACAGCCGGTTTTTTAACCGAACCGGCTGTGAAAATCGAGACCTTTTCACAGCCGGTTCGGCTAAAAAACCGGCTGTGAAAGTCCCCTTTCACAGCCGGTTTTAAGACTGACAAAAGGTGACATTTGCAGGTACTTTTCACAGCCGGTTTTCAAGAAAAACCGGCTGTGATAATGAATTTTCACAGCCGGTTTTCAAGAAAAACCGGCTGTGATAATGAATTTTCACAGCCGGCTGTAATCAAGGCTATGATGGCGCAATGAAAAAAATACTACGCATTGACTGACCACGGCTGTTCTGACTGCCCTGTCGCCTCGGCGGCCTTCACTCAGCACTTTGCTTTTCTTTGCGCGTTTGTTTCACAAAGCTTGTGGGAAAGGAACGGGCGGACCAAATCATTATTTGCTTTCCAACTTGACTTATCACGACCGTTGCACAGACAGGCATAGCGATGATGATCCTTTTATTTTTTAATATATATGCAGCAACTTGGGTTGGAGCCTGGGTGGTTGAGCATCGCAATCAAGATGCGTAAATTGAGATATCTACCTCTTGAATTTGACTCATATAAAAATACAATCGAAATCAACTTTGCCAACTGCAAATAAATTTTCTGCCATCATATCCAGAACCTACTCATTGCTGCTGATTGGGATTTTAATTTGTGTGTGAGAGAGAAAGCAGGAGGGGATAGAGATGGATCGAAGAAGACGACGGCATGGCAGGTGCTTCAGTTGTTATTTTCCAAGATTAAAAAAAACACGGAGAAGAGACGATCTGCAAACCGTGAAACCCGTCGGACCCGCTGGGCTAAAACCGCTTGATTCTCGAGTCTTCCTGGTTGGTCTGGTTTGGCTATTGGGCTGGTTTAGGGTGGTTTTGCTGTCGTGAATGCCAAGTGGTGATAGACCCACATGTCAGCACCTCTTCTCTGTTCTGTCTCCCCTTTCCATCCAGGAAGTCCTCGTGCACTATTTTTTTATGAAAAAAATACTAACAAAAAAATGAAAATTATTGAATGTAATGGGCCTGCACTTACCATGCAAGTATCCTCTAGTAGGTTAGTAGATCACATTATTCACAGATATTTGTCACCAAAATGATATTCCCCATTGATACAGCTGTTGTTCTGTAACTCATGTTGACACCCATTGATACAGCTCTTTTTTTCCCTAAAAATTCCTAAAATCATGCTCTATCAAGTTATGAAACTTAATAATGCTACTATTTTGAAAAAAAATCTCGTGTGAGTCTGTTTGAACAAGCCAATTTTTGAATTTCAAAAATGACAACTAGAAGCAAGTTTTTTGAACACTAAATGAAGTCAAATGAAAAAGTGATGAATACCAAAGATTCATAACTCATCAAGATCTACAAACTTCATTTAGGTCATTACTCCATTTGACAAAGTTTGAACAATCTAATTTTTGAATTTCAAAAAATGGTATCTAGATTCAAGTTTTTGGAACACTAAATGATGTCAAATGAAAAAGTAATGAATACCAAAGATTCATAACTCATCAAGATCTACAAACTTTATATAGATCATTTTTTCACTTGACAAAGTGGTTGCAACATGTAGTACAAATTTGACAAACCACTTTGTAGTACATATAGAACTATGTTAGGTGTTTGTCAAATTTGTACTACATGTTGTAACCACTTTGTCAAGTGAAAAAATGACCTATATAAAGTTTGTAGATCTTGATGAGTTATGAATCTTTGGTATTCATGACTTTTTCATTTGACATCATTTAGTCTTCCAAAAACTTGAATCTAGATACCATTTTTTGAAATTCAAAAATTGGATTGTTCAAACTTTGTCAAATGGAGTAATGACCTATATAAATTTTGTAGATCTTGATGAGTTAAGAACCTTTGGTATTCATGACTTTTTCATTTGACATCATTTAGTGTTCCAAAAACTTAAATCTAGACACCATTTTTAGGTATTCATGACTTTTTCATTTGACATCGTAAAATGATCCTATCATTATTTCTGCACCGAGAAGACTTTGTATGCTCATATACAAGGTCTATCATTTTTCACAGGTGTTAGGACGCATATAAGGTGCTCCGGAGGAGTTTCGGCTTTTTTCGACAACATTAATGTTTTTTCGTGCTTTAAATGAATTTCTGGGCATTTTTTTGCAAAACAAATACGAAAATACCTAAACCTGCTCCGAAAATTGTTGGATTTTTTTCATGAGCCATTATTTTAATGCATGACTCTCTCGCAGAAAGATCTTGTCATTTTGAGAACCCGGTACTGCACATTGTTCACAATCTCAAACATACTCGACACGCTTCTATAGGACTTAGCGTATTCTTTCACGTTTCTACACCGAGAAGACTTTGTAAGCTCATATACAAGGTCTATCATTTTTCACAGGTGTTAGGACGCATATAAGGTGCCCCGGAGGAGTTTCGGCTTTTTTCGACAACGTTAATGTTTTTCCGTGCTTTAAATGAATTTCTGGGCATTTTTTTGCAAAAAAAACGGAAATACCTAAACATGCTCCGAAAATTGTTGTATTTTTTCATGAGCCATTATTTTAATGCATGACTCCCTCGCAAAAAGATCTTGTTATTTTGAGAACCCGGTACTGCACATTGTTCACAATCTCAAACATACTCGACACACTTCTATAGGACTTAGCGTATTCTTTCACGTTTCTGCACCGAGAAGACTTTGGAAGCTCATATACAAGGTCTATCATTTTTCACAGGTGTTAGGACGCATATAAGGTGCCCCGGAGGAGTTTCGGCTTTTTTCGACAACGTTAATGTTTTTTCGTGCTTTAAATGAATTTTTGGGCATTTTTTTGCAAAACAAATACGGAAATACCTAAACCTGCTCCGGAAATTGTTGGATTTTTTTCATGGGCCATTATTTTAATGCATGACTCCCTCGCAAAAAGATCTTGTCATTTTGAGAACCTGGTACTGCACATTGTTCACAATCTCAAACATACTTGACACACTTCTATAGGACTTAGCGTATTCTTTCATGTTTCTGCACCGAGAAAAATATGTTTTTACATAAAAATTGCTAATGTAACTTCATATTTTCTAATGAAATGGTCAACATAAGATTGTGTCCAAATTTGAGGTGTGTATGAGTTCGAAAATGTTATGAGGTATTCAAATCTCAATGTTTAACTAGAGTTGTATCAAAAAATGTGAGCGATCTATTCATTTTGTGAACGATGTATACTCCAATTTTCTCAGAATCTTATGAAATTTTTATGTCAAGCTTATATATGAATGAAATGATTCTATACCAATTTAGTTATCTTTATAATTATTATATGGTAATTTAGAGATAGAAGTTTAAATTATAACTAGAACGTATTTGAATTTTTTATCTATCTTTAGGATATCGTCTAAAATAGAACATATAACCATAATATATTTTTTGTGCAATTTTTTGAATCTTATTGGAGGTACACATAGTTCAACTTAGGATTACTTTCGATAATCACACAGAAATTCATTTAAATGACAAAAAATACAAAACATGTCCCGAAATTTTTAAACTCCTACATAATAACTTTGATGTTGTCTATTACATATAAAAATATATTGGTATATATTTTGTAAATATTTTTGTGTGTTACTTCACAATTGTTCAATCAAATGAAAAGAAAAAAGAAAAACATTAAGGCCCATGTTGGCCCAAATGACCCATTAATTTCTGGCCGTCCATTTTCCATCGGATGGCTCCCATCGCAGCCCAGTGCGTATATAGACACAATAACCCTAGCTTCCCACCTCTCTAACTCTCTCTCTCTCGGTCTCTCCCTCTCAGAACGTCTCGGCGGCGGCGGCGCCAGCTCCCCCCACCTCGCCCCCTCTCCTTCGCCTAGCTGTCGCCGTCCCCTCCTCCATCGCGCACTCCCACTCACGGGCACCGCTCCTAGGGGCCGGCAACTCCCCGGGGTTCGAAGAAATCGAGTTCTTGGAGGGGCCGTCCATGGCGGCGAAGCGGGGGGAGCTGGGGCGGCAGCTCCCGCTGAGAGGGCCCCTCAAGGCCCTGGAGGCGGACATCCACCACGCCAACGCCATGTGAGTGTCCTTAATCCTCCGCCCGCCCAGGATTGTGCGCTGTTCCGGGCATTTCTTGGGTTGTCCCCCCCCCTTTTTTTTGGGGGGGGGGTGTTTCGGATGAGTCCTGCGCCGTGCTGAAATTCGGGAAAGTGGGTTGGAGAGGTTCCCCGGTTTGGAAAAAGCAGGAATTTATCCTTTTGGTTAAGGGAGATGGTAGTGTGTGGGCTTCCAAGGGTAGGGGAAACAGTGAATTAAGCATGATCTGCAATGTGAGTTCACATCCCTCTTATTACCCTTCTTGATTCAGTTCCATTCGAGATCTATTACCCTTCTCGATTCGGTTCCACTCAAGAACTAAATCCACTGGATTCGGTGCAGATTCGGCTCGAGGCCTCGTGCCAGCGATGAAGGAGAAATGTGGGCTCGAGGCCAAGCGGGTGCGTCCCTGGCTCTGACCAGGTGAGGAATTATGGGATGCCACTTTTGTGCATGTTTAACTTCGTGATGTGCTCCTGTTTGACTAGCTGTGGATTAATTTGCACGAGTGGGGAATGCTCGCTGGAAGACTATAACTTGCTGTACTACTATGAAATTAGAAATTACAATCGGAATTGCTTGATTATAAACTATAGCAATCAGTTTTGTGTGGAATCTTGATTTCAGGTCGTCTTACTACTCTTGTGCTTGCCTTACTGTCCTGCCTGTAGCCCTGAATCTCAGTGATCTAAGGCCTCATGCTGGTTCATGAGTTGATTTTGCTCGGTTTTTTTCCTTGTCTTTTCATTACTCTGCAAGCAATTGCAAATTATTATTTTGTAGATAGCTAGATTGTCTTTTCTTTCAAGAATGTCGATAAAGAGCTAACTTAAAATTGTG
>CM014271.1:64524910-64547415 GCA_004135705.1 Alloteropsis semialata | reverse complement strand
AACGCGGCTCGCCGTGGCGCGGAGCGTCACCGGCGGCGTGGCGCGTGTGGTGTGGCCGAGGCGTAGAAACGCCCGGCGAGCGGATCTCGCGCGGTCCCGTGGCGTATCGAGGCCATGACGGGGCCAAGAGCGCCACGGCGGCGGTCCGTCGTGAAGAGGCGATGCCTCGTGTGTGAACGGCGGCGGCGGCCCGTGTCGCCCGCGTCGCGGCCATGGTCCGGCGCGCGCGCGTGCGTGGGCGGCCCCGCAAAGACACGGCCTTTGGCCGGTGCGACGTGACCTGCAAGGAGCGGGGAAGACCGGCGGCGATGACCGGCGCAACTCGTCCCCGGCGAGGCTAACAGAGGAGGGGGAAAAGCTTAGAGGGCCGTGCGTGTGGCTCACCGTGGGGCGGAGGTGTAGTGGGTAGCAGGCTCGTTGAAGGCTCGCGGTGCTCTTCCTCGGCTCCGGTCGATGGCGGCGGCGACGGCTCGGCGTAGGTGAAGTAGAGCGGCAGCTCGGGGCAGTGGCGGAGCGGCTCCTCCCCGGCCCGAGCTCGGTCGACTTCCCCTCCTCGCGGTCCTCCCCTTCCTTCTCCTCCTCCTCCCCTTCTCCCTCGACTCCGGCGGCAGTGGGTTTTGGAATTGGAAGGGCTTTCGCCCGGGCGGTCTAGAAGCGACGGCGGCGGCGGCAATTGGGGTTTTATAGAGGGCAAGGAGGGTGGCTAGGGTTTGGGGTAGCGGTGCGGGAAGGTTCCGGAGGCGCGGCATCATCGTGCGGCCGGCGATCCTCGGTACGCGGGTCGGGGCGCGTGGCGCCCATCCGCGGAAGCGGATTCCACCCGAGGCGCCACCGACGCTCCCCCGAGGCGCTCCCGTACGGGGAAGATAGGGCTAGCCGCGGTGGCGTCAGCGCGGGGGCGCGGCCACTTTTGGCGCGACGTGCCCTCCGGTCTTGACCGGTCGCGGCGCGGCGGAAAAGCAGAGGAGCGGGGGAGAGCGAAGGGGAAAAGGGCGAGAGGAGGAAGATGACGTCGGGCTCGGCGGCCCCACGCGTCAGAGAGAAGAGGAGAGGGACGCGCGCGGCCGGCCGGCCTCGGCTCGGCCTTGGGCCGGTGCTGGGCCAGGCCCGCGTCGGGTGAGTGAGGGGGAAGAGTGGAAGGCTGGGCCGATTGGGTTTGTGGTCGGCCCGGCTGTGAGATAGGGTTTTCCTTTTTAGGTTTAGGTTTTTAGTTTAGCCTTTAGTTTGAATTTTGAATACGAATTCAAAATCCAAACACACCTTTGAGAACCAAACAAACCAAGAAGAGCCAAATCACAATGCACATGCATGAGAGATTTATAATTACATAAGCTTTATTTAGTTGCTAATTTTTGGGAATAAGGTGAGATTCGGAGGTTTGACCCTAGGTTTGACCTCGTTTGCATGATAACCACAACACCATACAAAAGTTTTAAATTTTTGGTAAAAACCAACCTTCATACAATGTACTACTTATATAATAATCCTTAGGATATTACACGGACGGTCCGCCCTTGAGACGCAGACGGTCCGCCCGCCACTGTTCGGCCACGAATAGCAACAGTAAGTCCCCAAATTCAAGTCCATATATCTCAAATTCTAACCAACAACTTCCAACCAAACTTTAGCCATATGTACTTCTCAATGTCCCAAACATATTCCATCAACCAAAATCTTGAATTCATGGCCCAAAACTAGATCAAGAGATGAAACCCTAGCCACCTTCATATGCAAAATCCATGAGATTGAGAAGAGGATTCAATGAAATACCGGGAGAACATGGTGGAGAATCATGCGGAGTGTCCGGGGATTCGCTCGGTCGGTCCGGGGAACACGCCAAAGCTCCCCCTCAAGATGGGGTCCTTTCTTTGTTTGAGAGGAGAAAGAGAGGCTTTGGGAAGGTGTATGCTCGGTTTGGGAAGAAAAGGGACATGAGACAAACTGATAAGGTCCGGCTGGCCCGGTCCCACGCTGGCCGTGCAGGCGCGGACGGTCCGCCCTGGGGGCGAGGACTGTCCGTCGTTAAGAAAACGGCCGACCCCCAAAACGAGATCTGTTCTGTTGAGTCCCTAACCATGATCCGCGGACGGTCCGCCTTTAGGTCACGGACGGTCCGCCATTATGATTTCGGCAGCCCGCAGAAAACGACATGTTTCTGAGTAGTCATCCCAATCAACCGCGGACGGTCCGCCATCTTGGCGCGGACGGTCCGCCTCACAAATTTTTAGATCAGACAAACTTTCACAAAATCTGTCCATTTCATTCAATCCTTCTCAAATATACCTGCGGACTGTCCACGATTTGGGTGAAGACGGTCCGCTTTTAGATTCCAAAACTGATCCGAGAACCACTTCTTTGAGATGATTTTGAGATTCCAATTGGGATCATTGCTCACATAAAAATGAAATGAATATGCTATACTTATGAAAGTGTGTATGAACATAATATAAATGCATATGAACAAGTATTAGAAAATATAAGCTATAAACATGTATAAATGAGAAATTATATGAAAATGCATCAAAAATACTAGTAAGACAAGCTAAAGAATGCATGAACATGACATGCACTAAAATTCAAGGCACATTTGAGAAGTCAATAACATTTAGCTCATTCCTCAACTTGCAAAACCGATTTTCATCCAAAGGCTTGGTGAATATATCCGCCAATTGATCAATAGTCCCAATTTCATCAATCTTGATATCTCCCTTGTTCACATAATCCCTAAGAAAATGATGCCGAATATCAATGTGCTTGGTTCTTGAATGTTGAACAGGATTAGAGGCAATCTTCACAGCACTTTCATTATCACATAAGAGAAGTACTTCACCAAAATTCACACCATAATCTAGAAGTGTTTGCTTCATCCATAGCAATTGAGCACAACAACTTCCGGCTGAGATATATTCCGCTTCGGCGGTAGAAAGGGCCACTGAATTTTGTTTCTTTGAAAACCATGAAACAAGTGACCTTCCAAGAAATTGACAAGTGCCAGAGGTGCTCTTCCTATTAATCTTGCAAGGTGCTCTTCCTATTAATCTTGCAACCGGCATAATCCGAATCCGAATAACCAACCAATTCAAATTGAGCACCCTTGGGTACGAAAGACCAATATGAGGTGTGAACTTCAAATACCTAAAAATCCTTTTAACAGCAGTTAAATGACATTCTCTAGGAGCAGCTTGAAATCTAGCACACATGCACACACTAAACATGATATCGGGCCTAGATGCGGTAAGATAAAGCAAACTATCAATCATTGATCTATAAAGCTTTAAATCAACCGGTTTACCTCCCTTATCAAGATCAAGACGTCCATTTGTAGCCATAGGAGTTTTGATTGGTTTTGCATCTTCCATTCCAAATTTCTTCAATAATTCCTTCACATATTTAGATTGGCTCACAAATGTGCCTTCCCTTAATTGCTTAATTTGAAGGCCAAGAAAGGAGCTTAATTCACCAATCATAGACATTTCAAATTCCTTGGACATCATTTCACCAAATTTCTCACAAAAATCTTGGTTAGTAGACCCAAAAATGATATCATCAACATAAATTTGACAAATGAATAAATCTTCACCTATAGTCTTAGTAAACAATGTAGTGTCAACCTTACCAATCTTGAAACCCTTTGAAATAAGAAAATTTCTAAGCCTTTCATACCATGCCCGAGGGGCTTTTTTGAGACCATAAAGAGCCTTAGAGAGCTTATACACATGATTTGGCTTCTTAGGATCTTCAAAACCAGGAGGTTGCTCAACATAAACTAGTTCACTAATCTTACCATTCAAGAAATCACTTTTGACATCCATTTGATATAACTTTATGTTGTGTGAGCATGCAAAGGCAAGAAGAATTCTTATAGCCTCCAATCTAGCAACGGGAGCAAAGGTTTCATCAAAATCCAAACCTTCAACTTGTGTATAACCTTGTGCTACCAATCTTTTCTTATTTCTCACCACAATGCCATCTTCATTTTGCTTGTTCCAAAAAACCCATTTAGTACCAATGACATTGTAATTCTTTGGCCTTTCAACAAATTTCCAAACTTGATTCCGGGTGAAGTTATTCAATTCTTCATGCATGGCATTCACCCAATCCGGATCACTCAATGCTTCATCTACACGGTTAGGCTCAATAGAGGATACAAAAGAATAATGTTCACAAAATGAAGCAACACGAGATCGAGTTTGGACACCCTTACTAATATCACCTACAATTTGATCCATGGGATGATCCTTTACAATAGCATGACGAACTCTTGGTGCAACAATAGGCTCTTGTGTTGGTGTGGAAGATGCGGTAGAAGGAAATACCAATTGATCTTGAACTTGAGCATCATTCACATTTTCATCCACATCAATTGGTTGATCTTGATTACTTGGAGTAGAAGATGAGGGAATAACCCTTAATGAGATATCATTGTCATCATCTTCATCTTCTTCTCTAGGTTTGATATCACCAATTGACATACCCTTGATAGCTTGCCTCAAGCCTTCATTCTCACATCTTCTAGATTTTTTTTCATATTGGGAGCCATTTGTTTCATCAAAATCAACATCACATGATTCTTCAACAATACCAAGAGACTTGTTGTAAACCCGATAAGCCTTGCTACAAGATGAATATCCAAGAAGAAATCTTTCATCACTCTTGCTTTCAAATTTTGATAGCCTTGTGCCCTGCCTCAAAATATAGCACTTGCATCCAAAAACCCGAAAATAAGAGATATTTGGCTTTCTTCCAATGAGCAGCTCATATGGAGTTTTCAACAAGAGTCTATGACAATAAAGCCTATTTGAAACATGGCAAGCGGTGTTGATTGCTTCCGCCCAAAAGCTATCCGAAACATTATATTCTGAGAGCGTTGATCTTGCCATATCAATCAAAGTTCTATTCTTGCTTTCAACAAGACCATTTTGTTGTGGAGTATACTTGGTTGAGAATTCATTCTTGATCCCCTTTTCATCACACAATACATCAACTCTTGTATTCTTGAATTTGGATCCATTATCACTTCTCACATTTTTTATCTTTTTCTCAAATTCATTTTCAGCCCTCATCATGAATTTCTTGAGAATATCATATGTATCGGCCTTATCATGAAGAAAGAATATCCAAGTATATCTAGTATAATCATCCACAATGACAAGGCAATAATAATTTCCACCAATGCTTCTATAGGTAGTAGGACCAAATAAATCCATATGCAATAATTCCAATGGCCTACTTGTTGACATGATACTCTTGGATGAATGAGAGCTAGGTACTTGCTTTCCGGCTTGATAAGCACTACACAATTTATCTTTCTCAAATTTCACATCCTTGAACCCAACAACTAGATCATGCTTCTATAAACGGTTGAGTTGCTTCATACCAACATGAGCAAGCCTTCTATGCCATAACCAACCCAAAGAGGACTTGGAAAATAAACAAGTTGACAAGTTGGCATGGTTTGAAGTGAAATCCACAAGATATAAGCCCTCATGCCTAAAACCTTTGAAAATGCAATCATTTCCATTCAAGCTAGTTACTTCTACACCATCACTAGTGAAAATGCACTTGAAACCATGATCATATAATTATATCGACGATAGATTGAAATTGAGAGAATCAACTAACAACACATTTGAGATGGAGTGATCATTGGAGATAGCAATTTTATCCAATCCTTTCACTTCACCCTTGCTATTGTCACCAAAAGTGATATTACCATAACTGGCGGCTTTTTCATCAATGAAAGTAAACATATTTTTATCACCGGTCATATATTGAGTGCACCCACTATCAAGTACCCAATGTCTTCCACCGGCCTTGTAATTCACCTACAAAGACAATTAAGATCTTTTGGGTACCCAAATTTTTTTGGGTCCTTACAAGTTAGTAACCAAGACTTTAGGCACCCAAACGGCCTTCTTCTTTTCAATACCAAGAGATATGCCTACATATTTAGCACACATTTATAATGTGAATCATAAGCATTTGAGGATATAATACTCTTCTCTTGGCAATCTTCTTCCAAATGACCAACTCTCTTGCATCTTTCACAAAACTTCCCTTCATTCTTAACAAAGGTAGTTTTGCAAGGAGCAAATGCTTGCTTGTCTTGCCTATGAATATATCCAAAACCTTCATGGTTGATGGAAAACCTTTGCTTATGCCTACATTGCCATAATTGGCTTTGACATCCAAGCCATTTGTTGAGATCCTTGTGGAGACAACAAATTTCTTCTCTCAAGATGTTGTTCTCCATGACAAGAGAACCATCACAAGAAAATCCATCATTCTTGGAAGAGGTGTCACTTGAGCTGCAAGATGGGTTAGTCGAACTAGAACAACATGGTATATCATTTATTAAATCACAACCAACACCAATGCTAACCTTAGCCTTTTTGGTCCCTTGTGCAAGAAGTGAGTTGTGACCTTCCTCAAGCTTCTCATGAGTTTGCTTAAGATTCTCATGAGAAATCTTTAGCTCCTCATAGGATTCTTGAAGAGATTTGAGCTTTCTCTTCAAGTCCTTCATCTCCTCGGTCTTTTTGCACATGAGATCATCAGCCGCATTTATCATATTAACAAGGTCATCACAAGAATATTCAACATTATTATCATCATCATCAAGTGATACCTTGGTGTCACCTCTTGCCATTAGGCAATGTGGAGTGGAGAAGAGGGATGGAGCCTTCTTGATGGCGATGCCGGCAACCCCCTTTGGTTCTTCTTCATCATCGGAGTCGAAGCTATCATTGGAATCCCACTCCACATAATAAGCTTGGCCATTCTTCTTTTTCTTGAAGAACTTCATTTTCTTCTTCTTATCACCATCCTTCTTGTCCTTCTTCTTTTCTTTCTTGCTAGGACAATTGATGGCAATGTGGCCAATTTCTCCACACTCAAAGCACTTTCTTTCTTCAAAGGGATTCTTCTTTGATGTTTGACCCCTCTTGCCAAAGTTCTTCTTCTTCATAAATTTTCTAAAGCCTATAATGAATAAGGCCATCTCTTCATCAGTGTCACCATCATTCCCACAATCTTCATTTTTATTTTCATTTGTCACTTGAGCTTTCAAAGCCACACTTTTCTTCTTCTCATCAAGAGATGTACCATGGATCTCTTCTTGTGACTTCTTGAAAATGTCATGAGTTGTTACTTCACCAATAATTTGAGTAGGAGTCATGGTCTTTAAATTTGACCTCACTAGCAAAGTAACAATTGTGTCATATCTCTCTGGAAGGGATCTAAGAAACTTGTGGGAGAAATCCTCATCCGACACATCAAAACCAAGACCCTTGAGCTCATTCACAATATCATTCAAACGGTTGAACATATTGGGCACACTTTCATCCTTCTTCATTGTGAATTCACTAAATTTTTCTTTTGAGACATACAACTTGGCTTCTCTTACGGTTGATGTCCCCTCATATATCTCAACTAGCTTCAACCATATCTCATTTGCGGTGTCAAGATTCTTGATGCGGTTGAATTCGGTGACACTTAGAGCACTATAAAGCACATTCATGGCTTGATCATTCAAAGCAATATTCTCATCATCTTTGGCGGTCAATTGCTTGTCATCAAGAATAACAAACCCCTCATGAATAACTCTGCACAATTGCCTACTTATAGCCTTGAGATGAACCATCATTCTAATTTTTCAATAGTCATAGTTTTACCCATCAAAGAATGGTGGCTTCCCCACATGATTATGATTGTCATTAGCCATATCCTTACTCCGGGATGGTTAAATCCCTGATAAAATCGAATCCCTAGCTCTGATACCACTTGTATAATCTAGGATACCGACTAGAGGGGGGTGAATAGGCGGTTTGAACTAAAATCACGAGCACTTAAAATTTAATTAATAACACAAGGGGGTAAAACTATTTCTACTCTTTCTAGCCTATGTGAGGGTTTGCAACCTAGGATGATAAGCAACAATTCAATCTCTATGAAAGTAAATTGCTCAAAGTAAATTGTAAGAATGTAAATGAGCAATAGAAATAACCGATGACAAGAGAAGAATTTTTCCCGTGGTATCAATGACTTGCCGGTCACCCCTAATCCATGTTGAGGTGGATTCTTTGTTCCAATCGCTCCTCTATCAAGGCACCACTTGATTTTTGAGCCTACTTGGACCAAGAACCACTCCACACCTCGAATCCACTGGAGTTGCTCTTCACCACTCCGGCAAGGTGAGCACAAAGACCTCTCACAAGAACAACCGGGGCTCCTTCACAATCTCCTTTGAAGGGCTTAACGGTTTCCACTCCTCCAAGCCGTCTAGGAGGCGGCAACCTCCAAGAGTAACAAGTCGATGAAGCTTGCTTGAAGACTCCCTAGTGCCACAATGCTCAAACTCTTGATGCAATGCACTAGAATGCTCTCAATCTCACAAGAATGCAACCTCAAAGCAAAGTGAGTGAGAGAGTGAAGAAGAAGGGCTCAAGAATGTCAAGTTAGCTTTCCAAAGTGCTAAGAGACCTCACCCACGGCCGGGCATGAGGTATATATAGAGCTCCCTTCAAAATCTAGCCGTTTCTCGCTGAAACCCGTGAAATACGAGTTTTCACGGACTGTCCACCTCACAAAGCCTGGACGGTCCGCCGTTCAAAACCAATGGCTACAACAGCAATAACTGCTGTTAGACTCGACCGTTACAAGGGGTGCAGACCGTCCGCCCACCAGGGGCAGACCGTCCGCCGTTCAAATTGAACCACGATCAGAACCAAAACACTCCCTGGTCGATCGCCCAAAATAGATGACGGACCGTCCGCACCCAGGTGCCGGACCTTCCGCCGTAGAACCTTTGAAACCAACACAGAACCAAACTGGTTCTGATGGCGCCCGGGGAGAGGGGGCGGACCGTCCGCGTGCCCTGCGCAGACCGTCCGTCCCACCAAGTCAACATCCACCAGAACCCTTCCCGGTTCTGGTGGCGTGGGGTTAATGGCCGGCGGACCGTCCGCGTGCCCTGCGCGGACCGTCCGCTGTTCAAACTCAGCCCACCAGAGAAACTAAGTTTCTGTCCACGATTTTGATCCAAGGGCGGACCGTCCGCGACCCCTGCTGAGACCGTCCGCTCCAGCGCTGAAAAACTCCCAGAACGACTCTGAAAAATGGCTAAGTTATAAAACGGTCCGCCCCACTAAAGGGAGACCGTCCACCTCACAAACCAGTTAGCCGATTTTAAGAAAAACCGCATCGTTCTAAAAACCATGATGTATGCCACTAATCCATATGCTTGCAACTCAACATTTGAGCAAGGTGGCACTATGTAATCGTCATGCAAATGATATTGACCCCTCTTGATAGAACGGCTTTCTAGCCTATCAACCCGGTCAATGTTTCTTCTCTAATCTCCTTTTTGACCGGCAAAATAGAAATTTCTATTTTATACCTTTGCCTTGAGATTCCACTTCACATCATAATTCCGACATTTCCAAGTTATCATATGCCACATGTCACATATCTGGGACTAACCCTATTTCCATATCTCAAATGAAATCGTTAGTCCACAATTGTTGTCATTAATTACCAAATCACAAATTAGGGTCCTAGATGCTTTCACTCGTCCTCCCCCACGCATCATGACGTCATGGTAAACATCCCGGCGATGTGCGACACCTTCCACCCTCCTCACCGGGCCACCAGGCCTCCCTTGCCATGCGTTGTTTCCGCCATGCCGAACATCACCACATCATATTAGCTCTGCACCTCTCCCCTCTCCCTTATCCAATCCTCACCACAAAACAACATCGTGGTGAACCTCACCACACCACCCCAGCACTACCGCTCGTACACCTTGCTAGCATTCAAATTACGACAAGCTATATATGTACCATCCCAACTACATTACCCACACACTCACCTGCTCCAACACTAACACCACCATGCCTCATCCCCACCATAGCCATGCATTGTGCGCTGCCCTACACCCGTGTCATGGTGACCACGAGAAGTAGCAGTGCCCTGCCACCTAGCACACTGAGATGCATCACCCCGTCCACCTACCATTGGCCACTTTACACTACACAACATTGGCCCAACCTATGTTGTCTCTTCCTTAGCCACCCCTCGCTACCCTGTTTGCTGATCCTATGCTCGCACCAGAACTCAGCTGGTGCACCATGAACATGCATTGATGAGGTTAGTGCGCAGCAATGGCACCTCCGTGCTTGGGAGCCACCATCACATGCTCCATCCTCATGCCACTCAACTCAAGCTTTGTCCATATCCCTTGCACAGTTATACAAACAACTAGGACTACGCCAAAAAGGGTCAAAATTAAAAACCATGCAGATGTTCCAATTGGTGGACCAAATCCCATCGTCCACTTAGATACTATATATGGCCAAAATTAGGACTAGAAACAAGCCCTCCATAAGCTTGGTCCGGAGAAGAACCGTCTTGAATGATACAAAAACTATCAGATTGTTATATCAATTGGTTATTCTTGTTTCACCATTTACATTGATGTTGAAGAATACAAGCCATGTTTTGGTAAAACACCGCCTACAAAATACTTCGCAGTCTTTTAACCTTTTATTCATTATTGTTTCTTTGAGAGTGGAACCTTCTTTCATGGCAATTAGCAATATATCCCATGATCTCGCGTGTCCATCACTCTTCTAGCTCGCTACCGCCACTAGCTACTCCTTACAAACCATGAAGGGCAACCACCACCAATAGCCACATCATTTGAGTAAATCTGGCACCTACTACCCGTGATCCACCCTGTCTCTCCTCACCTTCATGATGCACATGTACAAATAGCCGTCGATATGTGCATGTTTCTGGATACATAGTCGCAACAACGAACGCCGCCGTCGCCTACACACTAATGGATTTGGAGTGGGTCCGCCACCCGATAGTCGTCTTCTACCCCCACCACCTTTGAATACTTAGATCGCAACATCCATAGACATGTGGAGGCAGTTTGCAAAGCCGAGCTAAGTTTCACATTATCTAGATCCATCAAAACTCGATGAGTTTGGGTTCATTTGTCAATATGTGGAATGGCTCTCCAAACTCTATGGTCTCTTTAGGTATATCAAGAGGTCCAACCCATACCAGTGCCTAGGTGTTCTACCATGCATGTCCAAAACTGAACTTTGCATGGGGGGTGTATGGGCACAACTAGATGCCATTGTGGAGAAGAAGCAAAACGCAACACTCACGGAAGATGTCACTGGTGTGCATGCCTGCAGCAGGTGTGGGAGGTGGTGCGGGCCTCATCGTTGTCCCGATTTGCTAGCTAATGTCTCAAGAGTGAGGTCCCTCATGTGGTCTGCCGCGATTAAGGCAGGGTACAATGATAGGGCGGTGGCCAAGGGGATTCTAGAGCTAGAGGTGTACCAACAAATGTGTAGATTGATCTAGCATTCACGAAAGCTGCCAATAGTGGCATGGTTTTTTAGGACACCTAGATAAATGGCCCGACGGCGGCAGCAACCACGACGACGCTGATGAGTTAATTATTTGCCTTGTAATAATTATGGAATTATAGGATCCCTTGTTAGTGTTTTCAATCATCAAAATTTACTATTTTATGTGTCATTGTTTCCTTTTCCAAGATTTATGTATGTCCATGGATTCCTGGGTGAAATCTTATTAAAATTCTGCAACTAAATGATGAAGTGTTGTTATGGAAAAGCCGTTGAGTTTTTCTAGGAATTATTTCTTTTGAAGCGGACAAATTGTCACCAACTCACAATTTAGAGGAAGATATACAAGAGATAGGGTGTACTAGTATAGATTGATTTCTACAAAGTAATGGCATGATACATTTCTTGCATGAGACCAAATTTAATTTTTTCACTCTCTTACATCTTTAAGAGCCACTCCTGTTGGAAACAAACCAAAGCTGATCAAAAATAGTAGGATGAATTCGAAGGCAAACAATGAGAAATGGAAACGAGGTTCACAATTCACTATTCACCCAAGGATTCAACCCTTTACATGTAGGGGTTGGCTACCCTTTTATAGGGAGGCCAAAGGCACTATATATTGCAATTATACCCCTGGAAAAGAAGCATGTCCCTCGCAACCCATGTACAAAATGTACAAAATCGTCAAAAGGTTATAATGGTATATTTACAGGGGCTCATGCAAATGGCGTGACCCAACATGCCGTGTACAACCTTTCCTCCTTACACCTTCGGTCGTTGACCAAGTCTTCACATCAGCTTTGTTCTGTGTTCCTTTGGAATTACCTTCTTTAGTTGACTTCGCTTGCTCCTCTTCTGGCTCATCCGTGAGGTTGTCCCCTGGACCAGCTCGAGTCGTTGCAATACCGAAGGAAGGTAATGCCTACTCCTTTCCTGTTGATCCTTCTAGTGTTTACCTTCAAATTGGCTTGCAAGCTCTTTAGTCCTTGCTATGCCGGAGGCAACCTGCTGGTGTAATCAATAAATGAAGATAATTGTGAATAAAGAGTCTCCATCTCTAACAGATGGAGGTTTTTGGTTGGCAATCCCCAACAACTCCCAAATAAGAAAATTAAACAGTCCCAAGTGGCACCATATTAACTATAAACTGGACCGTAGTAATTCCATGGGGAATTTCCCCAATTAATCGAAGTTTTAAATAGTGGGCTATGACATTTAGTAGTGGATTCCTTCGGAAGCTATAAAAAAGCTATAGCGGGATATAGCAGAAGCTATTTCATTTAGAGGCTTTGTAAAATATATGAAAATTTCAATTAATTATGCATAGAAAAATAAAACTAAGTGAATTTATAAAATATAAATACTCAAATATACGCTCATGATTCTAGATGTACATGTCTTCATTCCCATTACTTCATAATTAGAATTACAGTTAGCCACTAGAACGAAGAGAGGTTCGCCGGCCACTAACCCGCACCACTAGAACCAAGAGAGGTTCTGGTGGAGACCTACCCTATAACGGTGGATGGTTCACGCAGGGGAAGTGAACGGTCCGCCTTGTTGTTGTTGGATGCCACCAAAACCACACTGGTTCTGGTGGATGTTTTACCTGTGAACAGCGGACGGTCTGCAAGCTATTTTCCCCGCAACTAGGAAGGTCGAGACTCTGTGTTGGGCAACGGCATATGGTTCGCCCCTGTCTTAACGGTCGAGTCTAATGAGAAATTATTGTAGTTCTAGCCGTTGGGTTTGAACAACGGACCGTCTGGGCTTTGTGAGGTAGGCGGTCCGCGAAAAATCATATT
The DNA here is from genome assembly GCA_004135705.1 of Alloteropsis semialata. Lineage (NCBI taxonomy): Eukaryota > Viridiplantae > Streptophyta > Magnoliopsida > Poales > Poaceae > Alloteropsis > Alloteropsis semialata. The sequence goes on along the minus strand of CM014271.1, from coordinate 64,534,223 downwards.
TTACAATGTTACAGAGGGTAACAGATAGATTTTGAGGGTGGCTCTATATACATCATGCCCGGCTATGGGTGAGGTGTCTTGGAATTTTGGAAAGTTTACTTGACATATTTGAGCACTCCTTCTTCACTCTCTCACTCACTTTGCTTTGAGGTTTGCATTCTTGTGAGATTAAGACATCCTAGTGCATTACATCAAGAATTTGAGCTTTGTGGCACTTGGGATCCTTCAGGCAAGCGTCATTGATTTGTTACTCTTGGAGGTTGTTGCCTCCTAGACGGCTTGGAGTTTGTGAAAACCATTGATCACTTCAAGAAGATTGTGAAGGAGCCTCGGTTGTTCTTGTGAGAGGTTCTTGTGCTCACCTCACCGGAGCGGTGAAAAGCAATTAACTTTAGTGGAATCGAGGTGTGGAGTGGTTCTTTGATCCAAGCCGGTCTACATCAAGCGGTGTCTTGATAGAGAAGTGGTTGGAACATAGAATTCACCTCAAAATGGATTAGGTGTGACCGACAAGTCATCGATACCACGGGAAAAATTTGTCTCTTGTGATCGGTTATTTCTATTGCCATTACTTTCTTGCAATTTACTTTGAGCAATTTACATTCCTAGATATTGAATTGTGTCTGTCTTGTTAGGTTGTAATCCTTTACCTTGCTTAGAATAGGGTAGGAGTAGTTTACCCCTTGTGTTACTAATTAAATCTTTTGGTGTTGTGATTTTAGTTCAGACCGCTTATTCACCCCTTCTAGTTAGTATCCTAGATCCTACACATACATATGATGCCCGCAAAAGTTCAAGATGTACACGACACATTACCGGCACCTTTGATCATTGACTTGGTCAGAGCGACATCCGCTTACTGAGTGCCAATCCTCAAGCTACCTCTTGGTCATGCACAAAGAGGCTTATAGCTTCGCTTAGTGACTCGTCGCCCTTGCGTGCTCGTGCTGCACCTTGACCTTATTACAATGTCTTTCTCCAGCAGTACTCCGACGCTTGGGGAATGTTGACGCTCGTTAGCGATACCTTTTTAGTGCTAATTAAGTGGTGTTTTGGAACCAATTCATATACTAACCCGCCACTTGGCACTTGAAATAACCCCGTTTTCCATATGCATGTATTTTTGGAGGATTTTGGTTTACGCAGGTATTTGAGCTATAAATGAGCACTTTTGGACGAAGACTGAGGTCATGCATAGCATGGAGAAATATGAAGGCCAAAAACCTAATACAACTCGGATTTCGTTCACTCTCATCTATGGTGAACCAACCTCCAAGAATGTGGAAGGGCAAAGATTTGAAGATATGGTCAGATGACTTCGGGATCAAGGCGAATCAAGCAGGCATTTGGAAAATTATCAAGACCCAATCTTATCCCGAAGCAATCGACGTCAAATACCCACATGCATTGGCAAATCAATTCCTGGAGGATCAAGGAGCTTGCACGCAAAAGATGGGACCGAGGTGGACCAAAAAGGCCCTAGGCTAGCTGGCCCAGAGGGGCCCGTGCCGGCCGGCCTAGGCCTTTTCTGCGCCACCTCGAGCGCACAGAGTGGCCTCAGGCTCAATGCGGCAGCCGTCCTGCGCACAGGCCGGAGGGGCTAGGCGTGGCCAGCCAAAGCCTGCAGTGGGGCTCGTCGTGGCTGGGCGGCGAGCATGTCCACGGGTTTTGGCGGTGGAGCGCGCTTGGTGGCTGGGCAAGCAGGCGGCGGGGCCACGGAGCTCGGTGGCTTCGGCTGGTGGGATGGTTGATGATGACACGGAGCCCACGACACCACACACAGCTTCTCCTCTCCAAGCTCCCATTCTTGGCGGAGTCGCTGGCCTTGCACATCCAGCCTGCACCACCTGCCATCTCGCGCTGCCCAGCTGCGCCCGCCTTGGGCCATCGCTGCCTCCAACTCAAGGTCGTCCGTGTGTCCGTGGGTGCCATGGTTTGACACATGCTCGCTTTGTGTTTGATATAATTTCTGAGCTAAATTTGGTGTCCATTGTTACTACCATATGGCTCATGCTCCGTCTGTCCTTCGTAATAGTTAAAACACAAAATAGTGCATTGTGCTAGCACTAAAAGGTTATACCTTTTGCAAATTTCCTATAGTCGACCCATGTATCCTGTGTGGCACCATCCCTCTTGCATTTTCCTTTTTATGTTATACTGTCAATGCAAGTACATGTGTTTTCAGCTGCAGCTTTTACATTTAGTGGTGTTGTGCAATAGAAATTAATATTGATACGCTTCATGTCTGTAGGCAAGAGTTCATAATCGAGCAAACAGTAGCAAGGTCAATGCATATGTTCGCATTTGCATTCATGCTAACCGTGGATATCTTCTTCCTTTTTTCAAATTTCTTGTGCAGCCATTCATGGAGGAAACAGTGTCTGTTAGGCTGCCCTCAATATACAGAGGTGTTTTTTATTGCGCTAATTTATCGATTGCTGACAACCTAACTTGGAACGTTTGCAAAAATCTTAGAGAAGAGCAGTTGCTGTATATAATTATCTTGTCACTATGTGATTTACTAAGTCCGAGCACAAAGCTTGAGACAATCATTTGTTTAATTAGAAGGGGTATTGTGGTGTCATTTATTATGGTTCAAATGGCACTCTTCAGATTGTTGTGTATTGGCAAGATAAACATGTTTTCTATAAACAAGGAGTGCGTATAACTTGTTCTGTTATTATTCTTTTACAATTGTCGTATAACATCAGGGATATTATATCTAGGATATTATTAAGTACCAGCATATTGCCTTGTGCTAGAGTGTTGGTTGAACTTTTTTAAATTATTGATGATTTGTTTGAGTCATATTATTCAACCCATTCATATTATTGTTTTCTGGTAGTTTGAATTATAAAATATACGCGTGTCTATGCGCGTCCTGTCACACATATTTGGTAATCCGTAATCTAGATAAGCATGTTTTTTTGTCATGCCAATTTTATCGCTTCTACAATTTTGTTTTCTTCCCGTAGCAACGCACGGGCATGAACTTAGTCTCCAAAAACAAAAAGGAAATCTGAACAATAGTTACCTGGCCGAGCTTCTGTGCGTACTTCAGAGACAAAACTCTGAGGTAAGGCCAGGCCATGGCCATACAACTTGGGAGACAGTGGCGGCATGGACGCTGCGGTGCACATCCGTCGAATACGAGGACGCGGGCTCTATGGGGCAGCTATGCCAGGTTTGGTCCCAAAACCCGCTGCCACCTCGAAGCTCCTAACCCTAGCTCCTCCAGTTCTTATTGGAGCCGAACCCAAACGAACGCTCTTCTCTCATGCTCGGACGGAGGTTGAAGATGAACAGTGGACACAGGATTTTTGGCGCCAAACGCCCCGGCTGCCACACAGCCTGTATGCTGGCCTTTTGATTGATTGAATGGACTCGACTCACCCTAGAACACAAGGATTACAAGGTCATATATGGACCTGGACAGCACAGCGCCCACGCCACCATACTCCGGCAAGCACGGCGCCCACGCACGCACGTTCCTGGAGACCCGGCTTCTTCCCGTACGTGAGCAACAAACTCCACGCAAGAACCGGTCTCCATTTTCATCCGCTGGCCAAGTGGCGCCCATCACGCTGCCTCTACAATCCTCCGTGACTCGGTCCTCCTTGGTTCCAACAGACAAGCGAGCACACACCGCACACGAGCTCGCCACGCCCTGGGACACGGCCACACCAGCATCCAACCTGATGCGCCATCCTTCTTGACGCTGAACCTGAACACAAGCACGAACTCGTGCACCAGCAAACACCCTAGCTACAAACTCGATCGAACCCTACAGACTTGAATGCGAACGCCCTCCGCGCACACATACAACGTTCTCGACACAGACATGACACGCACGCCACACACGCGCGACACGAACACGCACACGACGCACGCCAGGCACATACCTTGCGTGGTTTATTTCTAACAAACTCCGTACCCTTTTAATGATTTTGTTCTTCTAAAACCATCCATAAACAAATAGAGAATTGCTATCGTGCAAATCGAGTAGATATCCGAATGTGAATTCGAATTCGAACTATCCATTTTGCATTCAAATTTGAGTATATTCAAATTCGAATTTGTATTTACCTAAAAATATAAATATCTAACTAAAAATATTCGAATTCTATTCGTATCCACGCCATTTCCATCCCTAACCGCCACCACACTCACTTGGTCAGCACTCAGCAGTAGGGCAAGCGCAACTGCAGTCTCCAAGCGAGTGGGCCGGAGGCATTATTACTGGTTACGGCCCGTTTTGGAGATGGATGTAGCCCAAAGCAAGCTGTGCCAATTATCAGCTCTTTTTTCTCTAATAGTTATGGCCTCTCTGATTAATAAAGCTTAGAGTGGTCTGGTCTAAAAAAAGCTCTTTTTTCACTCTATCTTTATTTCCACCTCCGGTGTCGATCACAACTTTTGAGGAAATTTACGATGACTGAAACAAATGAGAATCGTCTATTAGGCTAAATCTGATTATTGAGACATAAGAATACCCAGAGCTACAAGAGGTACATAGAAAAATGTATCAAACAGTGACAAAATAGGTGTGACCTATACTAAAATAGAAAATGTACCTTCCGATACCTTGTTGTACCTTACCAAAATACAAAAATACCTCCTGGTACCTTTTTCCAGCCACCATAACACACCTTGAACTTTTTTATTGAAAAAATGTGACAAATATTTGCCTATGCTACACAAAGTAACATATTTTGACCACGTAGCATATGTGTAGGCACTACTAGAGAACTGACCTTCGGTTCGGGACTTTTAGTCCCGAACCGAAGGGACCCGGGACTAAAGGGGGCTTTAGTCCCGGGTCCAGGCCAGGGGAGAGCGCGCCCCCTTTAGTCCCGGTCCGTGAGGGGACGAGGAGGGGGAGGCGGGGGCCTTTAGTCCCGGCTGGAGCCACCAGCCGGGACTAAAGGGGGTCGCGCCCTTTAGTCCCGGGTGGTGGCTCCAGCCGGGACTGAAGCCCCCCTTTAGTCCCGGTTGAAGCCACCAACCGGGACTAAAGCCCCCAGTACAAAACAGCATCTTCCTCCCCCAGCCCGACCGAGCCATGAACACAGAGCTCGTTCATGGCCGGTCGGAGCTAGGGGGAGGTGCTGCCCTTTTTTTCCCATTTTTTGAAGATTTAGCACTTTCAAGCGGTGGGAAACGATCATCTCTTCATCCTCTCATCTTTCACGGTTAGTATTTCTTGTTTGCTTCATTATACATAGAGAAAAATGAGTTTTAGTGGAATGAGAGAGAGAGAAACTTTTTTAGCACTATTAGGATAGTGATGTGTTAGTAGTTTGCACTAGTTACTATGTTTAGTTGTTACATAGAGTAATTTCTTGATAGTATTATGTTTTTTATTTTAGTTTTATCTTTTCATTAATATTAATTTTTTTACCGAACTATTATTAATACTTTAATATTTATCCTAATTAATTAAAGCAAAATGTAATATTTATCCGAACTATTATTAATACTTTAATATTTATCCTAATTAATTAAAGCAAAATGTAATATTAATTTTTTTACCAAACTATTATTAATACTTTAATATTTAGCCTAATTAATAAGTATTTCTTGTTTCATCCTTTATACATAGAGAAATTTGAGTTTTAGTGGAATGGAGAAATGGGGAAGTTTTATTTTTTAGCACAATTTAGTTTTAATTTATATTTATAGTTTAGTTATTTATCCTAATTCATTTTTTACTTTATTAATTCATATTTGTACTTTAGTTAATTAGTTAATTCATATTTATAATTTAGTTAAGTCATATTGATACTTTAGTTAATTCATATTTATACTTTATTTAATTAAAATTTATAATTTAGTTAATTCATATTTAAACTTTACTTAGTTCATATTTATAAATTAGTTAATTCGTATTTATACTTTACTTAGTTCATATTTATATTTGAGTTAATTCATATTTATACTTTAGTTAATTCATATTTATACTTTACTTAGTTCATATTTATACTTTACTTAGTTCATATTTATACTTTACTTAGTTCATATTTATACTTTAGTTAATTCATATTTATACTTTAGTAAATTCATATTTATACTTTACTTAGTTCATAATTATACTTTAGTAAATTCATATTTATACTTTACTTAGTTCATATTTATGCTTTACTTAGTTCATATTTATACTTTAGTTATTTTACTCACTTTGATTATAATTTATTGCTTAATGAATTAGGATGGTAATTTTCATTTATTTCAAAAATAAACTTACTATTTGTACTAATTAAACATTGTCTAATCTTGCAGATGGACCGGCAATGGATGTATAACGCCGACAGGCGTTCAGGTGACTTCTTTCAAGGCGTGCATCATTTTCTAGATGTGGCAGAGCAAAACAAGAAAAACGGATTCATGAGTTGCCCCTGCGGGGTCTGCAAGAACCAGACGGAGCACAGTTCAACAAAGGTCATTCACAGCCACTTGATTAGACACGGTTTCATGCCTGGCTACAGTTGTTGGACCAGCCACAGAGAAAGAGGTGTTATAATGGAAGACGGAGAAGATGAGATTGATGACAACATTCTCGGATTTACTGAATACCCTGCTTTTGCTGATACTACAATGGGTGATGCTGAGGAAGAGGATGGAGAAGATGCGCCTGCAGATGATCTTGGTCAGATGTTGCAAAATGCAAAGGATACAAGCGAAACTGAGAAGGAGAGGTTGAAGTTCCAGCGCATGTTAGAGGACCATCGCAAACCTTTGTACCCGGGTTGCGAAGAGGGACTCAAAAAACTCGGGAGCACATTGGATTTGCTGCAATGGAAGGCCAAAAATGGTGTATCGGACAAGGGCTTTGGTGAGTTACTAAAAATAGTGAAGAAGATGCTTCCTAGGGACAATGAATTGCCCTCGACAACATACGAAGCAAAAAAGCTCGTTTGCCCGCTGGGGTTGGAGGTGCAGAAGATACACGCATGTCCAAATGACTGCATCCTGTATCGTGGTCCCGAGTATGAGAAAATGGACGCGTGTCCGGTTTGCGGCGCCTTGCGGTACAAGATCAGAAAAGACGACCCTGGTGATGTAGAGGGAGAGCCTATCAAAAAGAGAATTCCTACGAAGGTCATGTGGTATTCCCCTATAATACCACGCTTGAGGCGTTTTTTCAGAAATAAAGAGCATGCTCAGATGATACGATGGCACAAAGAAGAGCGCAAGCGAGACTCAAAGTTGAGGCACCCTGCCGATGGGTCCCAGTGGAGAAAAATTGACCGAACATTCAAAGACTTCGCTGAAGGTCCAAGAAACATAAGGTTTGCTTTGAGTACGGACGGCATGAATCCTTTTTGTGAAATGAGCAGTAGCCATAGCACTTGGCCCGTGACTTTGTGTATGTACAATCTTCCTCCATGGCTCTGCATGAAGAGGAAATTCATGATGATGCCTATTCTCATACAAGGCCCGAAGCAACCGGGCAATGACATTGATGTGTATCTAAGGCCATTGGTTGAGGAACTTTTACAGTTGTGGGGCGAAAACGGTGTACGTATGTGGGATGAGCACAAACAAGAGGAATTTGACCTACGAGCATTGCTATTTGTAACCATCAATGACTGGCCGGCTCTTAGTAACCTATCAGGACAGACAAACAAGGGATATAGGGCATGCACGCATTATTTAAATGATACTGAAAGCATTTATTTGAAACATTGTCGCAAGGTTGTGTACATGGGCCATCGTCGATGGCTTCCAATGAATCATCCGGTAAGAAAGAAAGGCAAGCATTTCAAAGGGGAGGCAGATCGTCGTCCCAAGCCTATGCATCGTGATGGAAAGTACATATTTGCTATGGTAAAAGATCTAAAAGTTATTTTTGGAAAGGGGACAGGTAGCGTTGCTGTTCCAAATGATAGTAATGGGATGGCACCCATGTTTAAGAAGATGAGTATATTTTGGGAGCTACCATATTGGGAAGTCTTGGAGGTCCGCAACGCAATTGATGTCATGCACCTGAAGAAGAATCTTTGCGTCAACTTGATAGCCTTTCTAGGCACCTATGGTAAGACAAAAGATACACTGGAATCATGCCAGGATCTGCAAGATATGGAAGAACGACATGCACTACATCCTGAAGAGAGGGACAATGGGCGAAATTACTTGAGTCCTGCTAGCTTCACTCTAAGCAAGGAAGAAAAGGAAAGCATGTTCGAATGTCTCAATAGTATCAAGGTGCCCTCTGGATACTCTTCGAACATTAAGGGAATAATAAATGTGCCAGAGAAGAAATTTACAAACCTAAAGTCCCACGACTGCCACGTGCTCATGACACAGCTGCTTCCAGTGGCATTGAGGGGAGTTCTGCCAGAGAATCTACGATTAGCGATCGTAAAGCTATGTGCATTCCTCAACGCAATTTCTCAGAAGGTAATCGATCCAGACAATCTACTGAAGTTGCAGGTTGATGTGGCCCAATGCCTGGTGAGCTTCGAATTGGTTTTTCCACCGTCGTTCTTCAACATTATGACACATCTACTAGTTCATCTTGTCAAAGAGATTGAAATTCTGGGTCCTGTCTTCTTGCACAATATGTTCCCTTTTGAGAGGTTAATGGGAGTGCTAAAGAAATATGTTCGTAACCGTGCTCGACCAGAAGCATGCATATCAAAGGGCTACGGAACAGAGGAGGTCATCGAGTTTTGTGTTGACTTCATCGATGATCTCAAACCGATTGGTGTCCCTGAATCACGGCATGAGGGCAGACTCGGTGGAAAAGGAACAATAGAAAAGAAGGTTGTCGGTACTTGGGATGATGATTCTTTTAACAAAGCACACTACACTGTTCTACAACAATCATCCTTGGTTAGTCCTTATATAGATGAACACAAGGAGCTTTTACGCACTGAATTCTCCGGGAAGTCTGAGGTCTGGATTACACGTCAACACATTGATACTTTTGTCGGTTGGTTGCGGAAACATCTAATGCGCAATATGGACATACATGAACAGCTAGCATGGTTGGCCAGGGGTCCCTCCTTTTCAGTCTTGACATTCCAAGGATATGAGATTAATGGGAATACATACTATACGTTATCCCAAGATAAAAAGAGCACCAACCAAAATAGTGGGGTCCGTGTAGATGCCCTGGACAGCGATGGGAACAAGGACACATATTATGGTTACATAGAGGAGATATGGGAACTGGACTATGGCCCGTTATTGAAAGTTCCGCTGTTTCGGTGCAAATGGGTGAAGCTCAGTGGAGGAGGGGTGTCAAAAGACAATTATGGAATAACAACAGTGGACCTCAATAATCTTGGTTACAGAGATGAACCATTCG
>CM014271.1:64504689-64521615 GCA_004135705.1 Alloteropsis semialata | reverse complement strand
CCCCACGCCACCGCCGGCCCACGCCCCGACGACCCAGCGCACGCCGACCCCGCGCCCTGCAAAACCGTGAAGGCATGAATGAACTCTGAAATTCAGTTTCTCTGAATCCATTCAAAATCGACAGATTTGAGTCAAGTTTGCTTTAGATTTTACATGTGAACTTTTTGAGCTCCCAATACCAAAGTTGTAGACAATAGATAGGGCTTCATTTTCCTTAATATGACCACATGCTAATTCTCATTGTATGAACAGCTGTCGAGCACTGAACATAGACCAAAACAATGGACATTCCAAGAACATAGACCAAGTTTGATCAATTATCTCAATTATATGTCATTTTTGAAATGGGAGATCAAAGTATATCAATTATCGCAATGGATATTAGTTTTTTTTGTTTTTATATTAGTGTGATTTTAGTTGATAATTACCTCATTTTTTGATCAATTATCTCATTTTTTTGATAATAGTTGGATATTAGTTTATATCAATTGTGAGATCAATTATCTCATTTTATATCAATTATCTCAATTATCTCAAATTTTATTTCAATTATATCAATTATCTCGATTATCTTGAATTTTTGATATTATATCAATTTAGTTTATATCAATTTTTAGAAACTAGTTGGATATTATACTTAGTTTAGTTTCTATGTTTTAAATGTCAATTATATGTCATTTTCTAAATGGGAGATCAAATTAAACTTAGTTTAGTTTATATACTATAATTATGAGATCAATTAGTTAGATTCTAGTTGGATATTAGTGTCAATTACATGTCATAATATATCAATTATTTTATCATTTATATCAATTTTTAGAAACTAGTTGGATATTAAACTTAATTAGTTTAGTTTCTATGTTTTATATGTCAATTATATGTCATTTTCTAAATAGGAGATCAAAAAACTTAGTTTAGTTTATATACTATAATATAATTGTGAGATCAGTTAGTTGGATTCTAGTTGGATATTAGTTTTTTGTTTTTATATTAGTGTGATTTTAGTTGATAATTACCTCATTTTTTTGAGATCAATTATCTCATTTTTTTTATAATAGTTGGATATTAGTTTATATCAATTGTGAGATCAATTATCTCATTTTATATCAATTATCTCAATTATCTCGAATTTTTTATATTAGTTTATATCAATTTTTAGAAACTAGTTGGATATTATACTTAGTTTAGTTTCTATGTTTTAAATGTCAATTATATGTCATTTTCTAAATGGGAGATCAAATTAAACTTAGTTTAGTTTATATACTATAATTGTGAGATCAATTAGTTAGATTCTAGTTGGATATTAGTGTCAATTACATGTCATAATATATCAATTGTTTATCATTTATATCAATTTTTAGAAACTAGTTGGATATTAAACTTAATTAGTTTAGTTTATATCAATTGTGAGATCAATCATCTCATTTTATATCAATTATCTCAATTATCTTGAATTTTTGTTATTATAAGAATGAATTTTTGTTATAACGATATAACGGTATATAAGAATAAATTTTTGTTATTATAACGATATATAAGAATGAATCTTGGTGTATTAGTTGGATATTAAACTTAGTTTAGTTTCTATGTTTTAAATTTCAATTTATATGTCATTTTCTAAATGGGAGATCAAATTAAACTTAGTTTAGTTTTTCATATTAGATGGATTTGGGACTTAACGAAGACGAAACCAACAACCTTCTCAATGAAATAATTGTTGAAGGCAGTGGTGCCGTCCCCGTCTCTGAAGCCGATGATGGCAGCAATACCGATCAGTACCTCAACATGTCCGGGGAGGGAATTGAGCAGTCAGATGGTGACGTTGGCCAAGGCACCGATGGTGACGATGACCAAGGCACCGATGGTGACGAGGTATATATACATTAGCACACTTAGTAATAATGTCAATGATTTAAGAGGTACATATATTAATAATTAAGTATCCTCTCTTAACTTTTAGCCCTCCGCAACGATGTCGAATTCGGAGAAAAGAGGACCGACAAAAAAGCTGGAGGGTCGTTTTATTGTCACACAAGTGGACGATGCAGGCAAACCAATTGCCCCAGCTGACGTTGCAAGGAAGATGACAAATCAATGTGGGGTTCTTGTCAGAGATCACATCCCAATCAGCATTCCAAGATGGAAACCTATGAAACGCGGGGATACAAACTTTGTCCCTCAAAGAGAGAAAGATAAGCTCTGGCAGCAGCTACAAGAACATTTCACAGTGCCAGCAGGAACTGAGGATAGAGTGAAAGCTTGGGCTCTTTCGAAGATGGCAGAACAATTCCAGAGCTTTAAGAAGAAACTCTACAGAAATTTTGTTGACAAGAATCGCACGCCAACTTTCACAGGAGCATATGAGAAGCTAAGACCCCACTGGGCTGCATTTGTGCAATACAAGCGTTCGACACTTGGAAAGAAGCTTATGGAGATGAACAAACCTAATGCCGCCCAGAAAGAATACCATCACCGTCTCGGCCAAGGTGGCTACGCTGCAGCTATTCCAAAATGGGAAAAGATGGAACAAGATCTACGTGATAGAACAGACATCAACTTGGACTGACCGTGCACGACATTGGTATTATGCCCATGGCGGAACATTGGCCCCCGATACCGGGGAATGCATCTTTGGACAGCAGATACAACAAGCCGCACAGAGACTTACGCATGCCATAGAAGCACTTAGCAAGGGAGAGTTCCACCCGGACAGAGAAAAGGAGGAGCTCACATGGGCTCTGCAGAATCCCGAGCATCCTGGACGGACGCGAGGCAAAGGAGGGGTTCCGTGGAAGTACGGGTTTGCCGACTGCATTGAGTCTTACAGAAGTCGCAGCAGAAGAAAAAACTAGGAGTTGGAGAAGATGCGACGACCCGAGGAAAGGATACTGCAGAACGAACAAAGAACTGGGGAGGTTCAGCGGCAACTGGAGATAGCACTTAGCTCTCAGCAATAAAGCCGTGGATCCGCCGCCGCTCCAGTAGACGCAATTAGCCCTACCCAGCATCATCGAAGCAGTTGCGCGTCCACTGATGTCCCAAATGATGCTCAAGTCCAACGCTACCCCGTGGACGATATAACCAGGCGGACGACCTGTGAGCTGCATAGTCCATTCAAGAATTTAACGTTCAAGGTGGCATACGGAAGTGCTTTGCCGAGTCAAGAAGGAGATCTCTACCATGGAGGGCAAATACCTGCTGGCTATGCTAGAGTTGGGGTGGAGCAGGTCTTGGCCGGGTACGAATCACTTCATCTTGACATTCCTGGAGGTGACGGGGAGACGACACTAGAAGAGGCAGTTCATGGTGGTATCCTATGGGAGAAGCGTTACATCGTCTTAACTCCTGAGGGGCCTTCGTCGTCACCCCAAAGCTCAAGGGCATCTCCGCCGCCTCCAGCTCTGCAGTCCCCGCCGCAGCAATATTTGCCTGTTCTTCCTGAACAAAGGTCTCCGTCGCCAACAACTCAAAAATCTCCGTCACCTCCAGCTAAGCAATCTCCGCCGCCTGCACCTCCGCCGGCAAAGAAAGCTAAGCAACAGAAAGCCAAGGCACCAACAAAGCCACCTGCAAAGAAGCCAGCAAAGCAAGCCAAGGAACCTGCCAAGCTACCATGGAAAAAAACTGATGAGGAGTACAAGCAGCATAGTCTGGATGAGGTTAAAGAGTTCTTCAAAAAGAAGGAGCCCGAGAAAAAAGGAGGAGTTGATGTTGCTAAGTCTGCTTTCTTTATTGGCATGGCTAAAGTAACTCAGAAGAAAGTGTTGTCAGACTATGACCGCTCTATTAAGAAATCGTATGAGAAGAATCAAAGGGAGTAGAAGGAGCGACGGAGTCAACAGAGCCAAGAGTCTACCAAGAGCCACAAGAGCGTCAAGCAACAAAGGAAGGGAAAGGCTGTTGCTCAGCTCGGTGAGCAGGAGAGGCAAACAATTGATCTACTCATAGTGAATGCTGGAATTGGACCGGTCGACCTGCTTGAGTTTTGCAAAGGGGCAGGAATGACGCCCTCGCAAATGCTGGATGAGAGTAAGACCCCAAAGGCTATACCAAGGTGGCCATTTCAGCTTGGCTTACCTCTAGTTGACCCTGATACGTACAACACGCTGTCAACAAAAATGTACAGATTACATGAATGGTACCTTCAGGCGTCGGCCCAAGGCCAGAAAATGGTGGGATTGAAGATTAGAGATGATGACTACTTTCGTGGCGATAATGTTATGTATCTGGAATTCTCAGAATTTTACCAGATATACCATAGGGATGCCCTTGACGTGTCTCTCCTCAGCTGCTGGGTGCTGTAAGTGCTTCGTTTATTTCTATATTTAACGTCTCCTATGTATTGTCAACCTATTATTAAATATTTATTTTTTTAAATTGTATCCTGTAGAATGGAGATTGAAGAATGCAGGAAAAGCTCATACTTCCACTTGGGCTTCATCGACCCAAAAACTGTAAACCAGCATATGATAGTAAATTTTTATGAAGACACAATGAACAACATTGACAGATTCTTACGTGTACAACATTACAAGACAATGATTCTATTTCCTTACAACTTTGGGTGAGTACTTTTACTGTCTTGTGCATCTTTTAGTTTTCTTCCTAATATAATTTTTATTTCAATTGACGTGACTCTTGGTACAAAACTTGCATGTAAATAGGTTTCATTGGATATTATTTGTTATACAACCAAACATAAGCTTGTTGACCATCATGGACTCATTGAGGGGAAAACGGGACGCGTACCAACCAATGATTGACCTCCTTCAAAAGTAATTTTCGTCCTCGCACTATTATTCCTCTTTAGCTCAGCCAAGAATTCCATTTATTTCATATGGTGTGCGCAGGTGTTGGAAAAAGTTTCGTGCAGAGCAAAAAGGTCCATTCAAGGAACAACTTGGTATCAAGGGAGACTTTCCGGTAAATACTACTATACATAGACTAACATCTCTTTTTTTGTTTCATTATCATGAATATGCATGTAATGACTTGACCATTTCTCCTATAAAGTGTTATAGGCAGAATCAAGGCACCAATTTATGTGGATATTATGTCTGTGAGTACATGCACACTCTTGTAGGGCATAAGACGATCGTCACTAATTGGGACCTGACGGTATGTTCCATTTCCATTGAAATCTATATGTATGTATGCATGCATGCATGTGAGTCATAATAATATTATTTATATTTTTCTATTAACCACATCCTCAGATGATGCATATGAAAGATGAGATCTTATCGGACCAAAGAGTCGCGGTGATTCAAGAGACACTCTGCGGATTTATAATCGATGAGGTCGTGAGCAAGACAGGGGCGTTCTGGTGGGATGGACACGAGCCCGATACAAGGAGCAAATATTAGGCATTTTGTAAATATATATATATATATATATATGCTCCTTTGAAATCTTGGTGTAAATATTAATATTGAAATCTTGATGTAAATATTAATATCAATCTTGGATTTATCAAAATTTGTTTTATTTAAATATATATATAATTTTAATATTATTACCGTATATATTAATATCAGTATTAATAGTTTAATGCATTAGTGATGTATAACTAATACATATATGGACATATACGTATATTATTATACAAGTATAATACGTATCTCTGTATAAAAGAAACCAGAAAAGAAAAAGAAAAACAGAAAAGAAAAAAAAAAGCCCTTTAGTCCCGGTTGGTAATACCAACCGGGACTAGAGGGGCTCCACCCTGGGCGCCGCGTGGAGACCCTTTAGTCCCGGGTTGGTAATACCAACCGGGACTAAAGGTGGCTTTTAGTCCCGGGTAAATACCCGGGACTAAAGGCTGGGACCTTTAGTCCCGGTGGTGTAGTCCCGGTTGCGGAACCGGGACTAATGAGAGTTCCCAACCAGGACTAAAAGCGGTTTCTCTACTAGTGAGGGGAGAAATGAGGAAATGCATGTGTTAAGTTCAACTCAATAGGAAACAAATTTCACACATCTGCATAATATAGATACTTTTAGGTTTACTTTCAGTCAAACATTTTTTAAATTTTTTGACCAATAATATATCTAGATATATAAATTATTTAAAATAGAAAAATTTACATGTTACGGCAAGTGGTTTCACATAATCAATTGACATCATTTTGTGTTGTCAATTTTTATGATTTCTTTGGCTATTTATAGTTAAAATTAAAAATGATTGACATAGAACAATTCTAAAATAGATAATTTCTGGGGTTGCAGATGCTCACATACACAAATTTACCTCTATAAATGCTCATCCTATTCTTTGTCAGTGTTTTTTGAGATTTGACGACAGCACTTCAAGGACAAAGACCGGAAGTGAGAGAAAAATGGAGACACGGACGTTCACATTGCCTCTGAAAGAACAGTTAGCCGCAAGAGAAATTTTATAATGGTTGAAACAAATGAGGATCGTATATCAGACTAAATTCGACGGTTGAGACATAAAAGGTATTAAGTGGTACCTATAAAAAGGTACCAAGCGGTACCAAAATAGGTGAGATTTATATCAAAATAGGACATGTAAATTCCAGTACCTCCTGGTACCTTACCAAAATAGAAAAGTACCTCCTAGTACCTCCCGGTACCTTTCCATCTAGCCGTAAATACGAGTAGGTGCTGAGTTGGAAGTTCAAATTTGCAAAGTTCAGTTCGCGAGCTGATGAGTGTTCTTTCTCACAATGGCCTCTTATGTGGCATATTGTATCGGCTATTTAACCGTGTTGAAGTTAAAGAAAAATTACTTTACCTGGGCTATTTGATTCGTATATCTATACTATAAATAACGAAAATAATTGAAAACGTTTTTCATCCGGTTTAGACCCACCGTACCCCTCACCCGTTAAAGAAAAAATAACTTAACATGGGCTATTTCATTGGTTAAATAGTTAAAAATACCAATTATTTACATGTGGATATGTGGAGTGACAAAGTTTACTTTACATGTCAACCTGCGCAAGGTAGATTTTTGCTGTAGCAGACGATTAACTTTTTACTGGATCAAAGTGGTTTTTGGTGTCTTTCTAGCATTATAACTTGAGCTGATTTTTTTCATAGACCTCTTGTCCTTTCCCTACATATGAATGGCGCCAGTTATAATTTAGGATATTGCCGTGTTCTCATTTCTCCCATTTATTTCAATACGATGTACGTATATTCTGCTGAAACATATGCTCAGTTTGATTTTAATTTAGATTAAAATTATTTGGTTGTAATAATTTGAGTCCAGCGTTGATTTTGGGTGTTACATGTTCCTTATACTTTAAACCGTTTTAGACCTATTCATGTCTCTAAAGCTATATACATACATATTTGTATCCAAATTGCAATCCTTTAAGTCACTTGTTCAACTGCTGCCCCGGTACTGAAATAGTAAAATATGGACTTGAAGACAGAAGAAGTTAAACAACCAGCCCGCAACACTGAGAAAGCCATTTTTTGTGCAGGATTATATTTTTTTACCGCTGTCAGTCAGATGTTTCTGCTAGTAGCCAATCGTCAGTGTGGATCGGGGATTATTACATGATTAGTACCACCTTAGGGCTTTTTTCAAGCAAAATAAATTGACACCTTTTCTGTTACAATACACACAGCTTCAAGAACTCAGAGCTTTCGGATTTGATGGATTTGGATTTCATAGCAGAAAGCAAACCATGCAGTAGGACATGCCACACAGTGGTCTGCATAGCGTGGACTGATGAATAACCAAATGTCAAATGAGAAAAAAAAAAGCAATCATCTTCCTACATTCTACTATGAAAAAAATGTGTATATATTTCAGAAAAAGGGACCATCAAAAGCAACGCTGGCTTATACAATGATATAACAAGACTATTCAGAAAAAGAACCATCACGAAACAAGTAGCTTAATGCCTTAAAAAATAGTAGTACATAGATGGCCCAAAGAGATGATAGGTCAAATAAACAGAAACAGTTGTTTTTCAATCTTATAATTAAAATGAAGACAACATTTATGCCCCCAAGGACTGACACTTTTCCCCTAGACATTTACCAGAAATTGTGTTAGAATTGTCTGGAAGCTATCTATATGTTTAAAATCCATAGATGCTAGTAGAAGGCATGTCATCCTTCCAAATTCCAACGATATATGAAGATCCACAAAAGGAGGGTCTACATTCATAAATAAACACAATTTGTAATTCATACTTGCAAAACCAGAAATGCATACTATCAGCATAGCTAAAGCAATACCTCACATTCATCATGCTTCACGTCACTATAAGAACAGGAATATGTTACTATTTGCCAGTAATGAGAATGCTTGTGTGCTGAGCAACAGTATTCACTATTTACCCGTAAAATTATTCCTGACCAACAAAGCAGCATTTTAGGTTAACGGATAATATTGTGGTAATTTTTGTAATAATGCTTCTCCAATAATCCATCTCCCATGTTGATTATATGACACTTTAAGTCATGACTATATGAGCACGCAATTTGATATATTTTTCAGTTTAATTGTGCTGCAGTGGAGCTGACCTCTAAGTGGGATTGACAGCAAGGAAAATAATATAATCTTAGCTAGCACACCCTTCCAAGTTGGGATGCAATTTATGCTAATAAGGTGATACATGAAAGAAAAAAGAACAAACACAAAAAGTGGTAGTCAGGGAGATAAATCATGAAAGTAACAACGAGTATATTTTGTTTAAAATATACAAGTTTCTGGGGTATATACAAGATGCTACAAACATTAAACGAGTACTTCAACGTTGGAAAGAACATCTCATGAATGGCCATACACCAAAGTCAATATGCACATCGACATTCAAAAGGATCTAGTTATAGATAAATCAGTAACATGGCTGATGTGTAAAAGATCATGATAACATATATTGGTGGTAAAATGTATCTGCGCTCTTCTTGAAGCCATTTTCTCCATCTGAAGCATTCTATGTTGCTCTGCAATAAATTCCGCATCGCAAGACCAACCATCAACCTGAATTCTCATCATCTCCAACTCTCTTGCGTTCAGTATAAAAATTGCAACCTGTTGAAGTTGCAGGTCGGCCTTGTCACACTTCACTAACCACTATGTTTAGCACTATCACATAATAAATCGTGAAACTAACAATGAGTATATTTTGTTCGAATATACAAGGTTCTGGGTACCTGGATGTATATTCAAGGTGCTACAAACATGAAACAGTTACTTAAACTTTGGAAATAACAACTCATGAAAGGCCATACACCAAAGTCAGTGTCCACATCCACATTCAAAAGGATTGGTTATAGATAAATCAGTAGCATGGCTGATGTTTAAAATATCATGGTGACATCTATTGATTGTAAAATGTATTTTTGCCCTTCTTGAAGCCCTTTTCTCAATCTGAAGCATTCTATGTTGGTCTGCAATAAACTCCGCGTTGCAAGGGAAACTAACAACCTGAATTCTCATTACATCCAACTCTCTTGCGTTCAGTATAAAGAATGAGGCAAAGTTGACTTGTGATCTGATGCCACGGTATTTCTCCAGCACTACTGTCTTCAGACGGATGTCAGCATTTTGGATAAAATTTCTGTGTTTGCGACGCCACAAATTTTTGAACACCGACTGACATGACTAGAAAGATAAGACAAAAAGAAATCAACCGTTTCAGTAAAAGTATTATTATGTAGCAGCAAGCAAGTCAACATCAAGGTACAAATGCAGCTAAACATTACATACTTATTGAAGAACTGTTACCTTTATATACAACTTCTCCAAACACGGAAAACATTTCATAAAGCCAATTATATTATCCAGCTCTGTAAACCAGGAACTGACAGCCAAAATCTTGACTGTGCGCATCACTGTCATCAAGCTGACAGCACTCAATCCCTTGATTAAGAATAGAACAAAGAATTAGTCCATCTGAAGTGCAAAACAATAAAGCCGTATTGCCACAGTACAAGTACCTTAAATAGCGTGCCACCAAACTCAAGTCTTGATCGATCATCATCACAAAAATAGCCCAATGTCACCAGCTGCTAAGTAGGAAGGTAATAGTAGGTAATCATATAATAAAACATTATGTTATCTGGAAAATTGAGATGAAAACTTATCACCAAGCTAAAAGAAATGCCAGGCATTTATCATACTTATGTTACAGGGTCAGCCACACCACTCTACAAACAGGGCCCTTAATCTATACCTGTGATTTGAAGAACTCAATTGACATGTATAGCATACCGTACAATAACAATCACCTAATAGCTTGACTTTTCTGAATATTTATGAAGGTACATTGGATTGGATAGAGAAGAAAAGGCATTCTCAACTTTGGCCATGGCACATCATGAGACAGATGCCCCATTGACTATATAACACTAGTTCCTGGGAAAATGAGTTAGAAAACAAATATGTACTACAAAATGAAAATTCCATAATCTACTAAGGTTGCTGCTCTTCAGACATCTGGATATATATATATATATATATATATATATATATATATATATATATATATATATATATATATATATATATATAAGATTACTGGAGAAATATTGTGCATGGTTATGTACTCCATTATGTCTAGAATAGTCAATTTATCACAAACACCATAAAATACAACAAACATAACAGTTTTTAACAAGTCTCTCCCATGGTTCCAGGATAAGAAAATATTGAAAACACCACATGAAAACTGATGAAATGGAAAAACCAAGGCCAATGTCAACATCTACATTCAAAGGGATTGATTGTTGCTAAATCACGAACATGGTTGACATGTGCATAACGGCGACAATTGTTTGTGGTAAAATGTAATCGAGCAGTCCTCGAAGCCCTTTTCTCCAACTGAAGCATCTCACACTGTTGTGTGAAAAATTCCTCATTGTCAATACTATTTTGAACCTGAAGCGTCATTAGCTCTAACTTGCTCGCATTCTGTAGAAAGAACGAGACAAAGTTGATTTGTGCTCTGGTGCCTCTATACCCCTCAAGCACTTGTCTTCAGGCTTATGTCAAAGCACTTAATGAATTGCTTGTGTTTGCGACGCCATCGATTCATTTTCCCTGAAATACAACACTAAAGAACAAAACAGACAAAAACAATCAACCAACCCTGGTACACGGATTAGAATAACAGCATGCCAATTAAAAGAAAAGCTGAACATTACGAGCTATCAATAAAGAACTGTCACCTTTATGTACAACTTCTCCAGACATGGAAAGCATTTCATCAAGTCAACAACAATATCAAGATTCATATGGCACGAATATAGAGCTAGAATCTTGACACTGCACACCACTGTCGTCAAGTTAAATACTTGCAGTCCCTATATCAAGCATTTAACAAAACATCAGACAATTAGCAAATGCAGAAAATGCAACTTAGCATGGCAAAAATACTAGAATTCTGCAGATACCTTAATAGTGGTGGTGCCAAAAACGAGTCTGGAAGGATTAAGCCCATCACCAAGACAGCCTAAGGCCTCAAGTTTAGGTGCTGCGATGACAGATACGTTGATTGCCATGCATTGTTGAAGCAAGAGCAACCTTTCAAGCCTTGGGGCATCGACAACTACGAATTCCCGGAAGTGGGGCATGATAATGCAAGGATTAGCACCGAGGCCGATGCTTCTAAGGCTGCTGGAGATTATCCGGACGCAGCTAAACCCAAAGCTATTGTTGAGCAGCAAGCACTCGAGGACAGGGCAGCTTGAAATCATGGTGTGCAGTGAGCCCTCCGAGATGCGAGAGTGTTCAATGGCAAGCTGCTTGAGGAGGGGAAAGTGAAGCCCTGCAACCGAGCTATCCAGGAGCTGGCACCTGCCGAAGGTAGCAATGCGGAGGGTGGCGCAGAACCGGAAGGTGGACGCCGGTGGGGGGACCGGCAAGGAAGGTCGAAGACACGCATATATACCATCGTCCCAGAAATCAAGCTCCTCGAGATTGTTGAGCGCCGGAGAGCGAAGCCAGGCGTCGACGGTGGCGGGTCGGTCTTGGATGTAGATCGGGCTGGAAATTGAAGGAAGACGATGTCGGCGAGATCTTGAAGAGGGAGACGACGTGATGTGTTCAATGATGCCGCTGGCGAAAGGGGAAGGGACGGATCTAGTGGGGGCTTGGGCTCAATAATATTGCAAGAAGATGGTACCTGAGAGATCTTGAAGATGGAGTCGACGCGATGTTGATTGACGGCGCCGGCGTAAGAGGAAAAGGGCGGATCTGGTGTGCCACGCCGTCGACGGGAATATCGTTGGAGAGGCAGAGGGAATTGGAGCTAGGAAGGAGGTTGTAGCAGCGTGGGTAGGTGTACAAGGAAGAGATAGGAGCCGATGGGTTGATAAGGTAATTTTCTGAGATTGAAGAAGGTTAGTGGTGGCCACCTGTATATAAGCACCCTTGCTGCAGACGCTCCCTAGATAGCATTCGGATATATACCATCCTTGCCGCATATGCTCTTTAGCTAGATTCCGGGTATATAGCATCCTTGCCGCAGACGCTCCCTAACCAGCATCCGGGTGGGGAATTCGCACATAAATGGGCTAGGCTATGGTTTTTGTTCCAGTAGAATGCTAGCTAGGTGCCTTGCCTTGGTTGTGAATAGCCCATATTATCTCCAATCGTCAGTGAATAGCAGCAAAAGTGCAGATTTGAAATACCTATTATCCATTTGTTTTTTTTACCACTTGCAAGATTTTGGCTCTATATTTGTTATCATCCCCTCTTCTTAAAATAAGTGTTGGTTTAACATGTGTGTAAGAATAAACTTTAGTCGTCACTGTCTCTTTAAATATTTTGATAGAACATTTTGAAAAATGGTAATGTCCAGAATTTGACTTAAAAAGTGGTTTTAAAATATTATAATTCTTATATTGAGTTTAATATACAATTATAACACAAACTAGCCATATGAGTGTACAAAGGTATACCATCTCTATTGATCGTTTGGGTGCAGTAACTAGGCAACACGACTGGAAAAACCGGCTTCAGTATCGGGCAGGTACACCCTTTAGTACCAAATCCCCATTCGGTACCGGAATCACTAGGGGGGCACACACATAGCAGTTGCCCTCTTTAGTATCGGTTGGTGTTACTAGGTTCCTTTTTTTTCTCTTTTCTTTTATCTTTGTTCTTTTTATTGTTTCTTTTTGTTTTATCTCTATAAGTACATATGTAAATTCAGAATCTCATCAGATAAACTAATATACACATTTATAATATTATATTACATATTATACACATATCCAATATTACATCACTTAGTGGCCAAATCATGACATATACATAGATTTGAGCCGTCATAGTAGTATAATTCTTCCTTAGGATCTATGACCTACTTGAAAAGAAATCTAGAAAGTTGTTCTTGAATTGCCCTAATTCGGTTCTCTGGCATGAGTCCTTGCCTTAGCTCCATGAAATATCACGTGCAGAAGATATTGTTGTAAGAAATAATACTAAATTAATATGGTGACAATTTGAATAATAAAATTACAAATAATGAATAGTAGAAACATATTGTCCACTCTTCCGACGTAACGGGGGTGCTAGCAATAAGGCCATGGAGGTTGTCTAGTACATAGTATCCGCATAGATTGTTTCTAAATTCTTGGTGCATACACATGGGGGGAGTTAAATATGAAATATAAATAGTATTGACAAAAATGACAAGATACTTGTAATTTGAATACGTACCTGATGGTTAGTTTTGAAATAAAGTTCTTTCTTGAAATCACCTAGGTGATTTTGATGAAATTTCATCCATGCATCTCAAACGTGTTTTTGAGGTTTTGGGAAGCGGTGCTTGATTTTCTTACAGAGTCTAGCACATAGACCATGCTTTGATCAATGCAGATGACAAGAAGTATCCAATGGATGATGTAAATACAAAGGCATATTAACATCAAGTTCCAAATGATGTAAGAAAAGGAATATAAGGATGTTACGAAAAAAAAAGAATAACTCACTCAAAGTTGTAAGGAAAAAGTTTCATTAACTTATAATTTAGCTTATCCAAGAAATGGTATTAGTTCTTCATTGTTCGATTCGGTTTCATTCTGAGGCCATCCTCATATATGATATGAGGGTCCATAAAGTCGTACTTATATAAACTATTTATTTGGCAGTTTTAGATCTCCATCGTACATGAAACAAAATGAAAGGAGGGATGAGACTTGCATACACAAATATTAAACAGTGGGTAGAAAACAAATTCACTCACAGAATCCAGGTGCTTATGAGGGACTTGTCAAGGGCATCTTGATGGAATAGCATGTGCAATTGTTCAATCGGTATCCAAATCAAATCCTCCCCATGGAAATAATGTTCTTCTCTCAAGCGAGCAACGACCGATATCAGACATGTTGCTGACTTTTCCACGTACCATTTATGCAACCGCCTCATTTGTGTTGCTAGAAGAACTGTGGCCAGATAAGAGGTTTTCCCATCTCTAAGTGCCATTTTTCCAGTGCCATCATACTTGGGAAATTTGTCGTCCCATCGAACCTGAGCTGTCGTGAGACCAGTGTCTAGCACAAACTCAAGGACATGCTGATCATATTCAGAAAGCGCCATTAGCGGCTCAATGGATTGTTTTGCCTGCTGTCCGAGCTGGGAAATTTTGGACCCACTCTTCTGCATCATTCTCTCACTAGCCTTTATGATAGAGCGATCGTAGTCCGATATCTTTTTGTACGAAGGAAGAGGTTTACCCATGTTAATGAAGAACTACATCTTTTTAGGATCAATGTTTTTCTTCTCCTTAGCCACTTTTTTCTCGAAGTGTGCATCAAGATCTGCTTGCATTTCTCCCCTGATTTCCTCATCGATTTTTCGTATGCTTTCTTTGGAGGCAAAGGCTTCGATTTCTTCTGCTTTTCCTTCTTCTACTAGAACTGGAGGGGTCCTTTGCTCTTGCTAGGAATAGGAGGGCCCTCTGTGTAGGATCAAAGCTGGTGGACTCATATTGTGTTCTAGCTAGGTTGAATGCAGCTGGAGCTGGTAGACTCATCGAGTGGTCCCTGTTTAATGGAGCTGGAGCTGGTGGACTCATGCTTGGCAGATGTGCTTTGGCACTTGAGCTTTAAGGAGATGATGCCAAGTCTGAGGCAATCTATGAGGAAAATCTTATGAAGCGCTTGGGACATGCATAGAATAAAATTGTGGACGACCCGTCCAAGATTCACCTCCCCATCACCACTAGGCATATCGAGCTCCAGATCATCCCGTCCTTCAACCACTCGGTCCAACCCAACTCTAGCGCATCCCACAGGAATATCAACTCCATGCACTACCGGAATCGGCCAGTTTGCCGTGTGCCAGGGGGCACACGGCAAACACTTTGCCGTGTGCTGCCGGCGAAGCCCCCACGGCGACAAGGCTGACGGCAAAGCGTTGTTTGCCGTGCGCTTTATTTCGGGCACACGGCAATGATGTTCGCCGTGTGTCAAAAGGGGCGCACGGCGAAAATTAGCTAACGGCCTTCTCCGTCACCTCCGCCTCTCTCCGTCACCTTTCCCGTGAGATGGTGGGCCCCACGTTTGCCGTGTGCCCCAAGGATGGCACACGGCAAACTCTATATTTTTGCCGTGTGCCAGGCCTTTGGCACACGGCAAAGATTCAAACTTTGCCGTGTGCCCAAGACCTGGCACACGGCAAAGATGGTCAGTTTGACGTGTGCCAGCATTGGGGCACACGCTGCCCTCTGCCCTTTGTCAAATGCCTTTTTCAAGAAATCTTCAACCTTATGAAGAAATTCATCGGTCCAGTCACGCTTACCCAACCAGCCCATGTACATCCACTCACGGTCATCCATCCTTTAACATATGAGTGGGTGATATAAAAATCAATTACATCTACACGATGTCTATCATGCTCTAATAGGTGAAGATAGGTCCTAATCCCACCCGAGGATGTGTAGATGAGGTTAGTTTCCATACTCTACTTCCTATCCGAGACAGAATTTCGGCAGCACCTCCCCGCTGTTCTCCAAATACACGTCCTAGGAAGGAGATTGTGTATCCGGAGAACAACATGGAGGTGGTGCCGAAATTCTGTCTTGGATAGGAGTAGAGCATGGAAACTAACTCCATCTACACATTCTCGGGCTGTCCAAAAAACGTGGACAATTCGAAACAGATACGGTCATACATATGCAAAGATCTGTATATTTCCAACCGTATCTCTTTCGAACGGGAGACGCCTAGGTTACGTGACCCACGAACATGATTATAAAAGAGAGATTTTTCATGTCTCACCTTGCTGTGCTGCAAAGTGACGAGTCGAGGACGGTGCAACAGTACGTCTCTCCTGAAAAAATAAACAAAATAGTGTCAATTAAAAATTTCGACGGCACCTCCCCTACATTAGGAGGTTTCCAAAACCTGCAACAAACCAAGGGCACGATGGACGACAACCACATTCCAAAATCATCAACGTCTTACTTTTGCTCATCTCAAAAAAAATATTGAAGTAGTGATTTGCCTCAGATATATTGTCTTTCATTTGACCTTGAACTTGGAGCATAACAAACATTACAGATGGTAAAAAAAAATTGATTCATCGTAGGCATGGAACCATGAGACACACCCAGCCCAACCATCATAACCGATCCGTTGCTTGGGCATGGATGTGTCTCATGGTTTGATGACAACCATGAGAAGCATAACTATATGACACAAAGAACACACTCCAAGCTCAAGGTCATCATATATATTACCATCACAGACATTGATATCATCACAGGCATTGATAAATTGCGTAAAAATTCATACCATCACAATCATATCATCACGGGCGATGGCGAGGCGAGGGCACATGCTCACCTAGTAACGAGGCGGGTGGCGACGGGGATGGGGCACGCGGCGCAGGGCAACGACGGCACGTCCACCTCCTCTTCCTCTTTCTCCTCTTCTTCTCCTTCTCCTTCTCCTTCTCCTCGGCCTCCTCCTCCTAGGCCGTGCGGCGCAGGC
>CM014271.1:64475522-64503689 GCA_004135705.1 Alloteropsis semialata | reverse complement strand
AAGAAAGGAAGAAGGAAATATGGAGAAGAAGAAGGGAAAGAGGGAAGAGAGGAAGAAAAAGAACAAGTTGAGCGCCCCAATCTAAATTTCTAGATTCGCCGCTGTGACCAAAAGCTTGTATATATATAGTTGTTCAGCGACTGGTCCAGTGTTTGCATTTGAGATGCACCGGTTGTGCTTTGCCGGTGGGTACATGTATGGTCATGTTGTCCACGGGTCATATATTCATGTTGTATTCTTATACATCAAGCCACATTGGCTATTAGGGATGCAAGCGGGGCGGTTCGCGGCTGCCCGCCCCGCGTCCGCATCGACCGCAACAGGTTATGCGTGCACATGCGGCTGCCCACGCACGCCCGCAAGTGTTTCGCGGGTCTTTGCGGCAGCCCGCATCGCGCCGCTACACCGCGCCGGCAGGGGGCAGGGGCATCGCCGCATCGGCAGCTGGCTGCGCCAGTAGCTAGCTTGCTAGTTGTATACCACGACGCACGCGTGCCCTTATAGCGTGGTGGCTACCGGTTGCAAGAGCTAGTCTCCATATTCAGAACGCATGTGCTACAGCTAAATCTACAATGCTCAGCAATACTACAATGAGAAAGTACTTACAGTGCTCATGCTTTTTTTCCCTTGCCGTTTTCAGAGAAAGCTGCAGATCAGGCAGCATCTATAATTTAATAAACCCACACAAATGAGCAATTACCCAAAGAAATTTGGCAAGCAATTTTAGGTTCGAAGGGCAGTGCAAGTGCAAGTACAGGTGTTTGCACCTACAAGTTAAAGTCAATGAAACATAGTGGTAACACAATCATTTATACCACTACATCAAAGTCTAGGCAAATAGAATATCAGAAGTTGCAATATGCAGCCTAATGAGTCATCTAATTGGGTCAGTGTACAGAAGCTAAGAGCTGTTTATTAATTTGAATTTCAGTGTGCTATTCAGTATGCGTAAACTGCACATACAAATTCACACTGTTTTGTTGGGGAAAGAAACATGGTTGTGCTCCTTTGGCATGTATGAATTTGCAACCAATTCAAGTTCACACGAACCCTCGTCAGACCAGTAGCATTGGTAAAAAATTCAGAGCTGACACACAAGTAAATTCAGCATCAGGAACTGAACTATAATAGAATGTTTGATATATACCTTTGTATGATTTGATTTCTTATATGTGAAAGAAATCAAGAGCTAGCTAACCAATGGGAAACTAGCAGTTTCTTATATGTGAAAGAAATCAAGAGCTAGCTAACCAATGGGAAACTAGCAGCTGCAGAAATTGGAGGAGGAGCACCGCGGAGGGACTACAAGGATCCGGTCGACACAGCAGGATACGCAAGCTAGCGCGATGCCCTCCTCCGTTTGCGTTGCGGACGTTGCGGCGCCGCTGGGCAACACGGGTTGGCCGCGTAGAGCCGCTCCAGATTCGCGGGCTCAATTTGCGGAGCTGTACGTGCTTGCGGCGCGGGTTTGCCCAACGGGTAGGCGGCAAAGCCCGCCCCGCTTGCATCCCTATTGGCTATACATGTATGTATGAAAGCTCAATCCCAACCCCCTCCCCCATGGGTGTGAGGTGAGCATTATTATAGTACAAGTAGGAAAGGGATAAAGTAAGAAAGCATTCGGGTAGATATATTGCTAGCATCACTTACAAAAGACAGTGTTCAAAATTCTGCCATTCAAAGTTCGTCATGGAGCTCATTATCTCTAAGCTTCACTCCTGTGTGGCCTGCCTCTTCATTAGGATTGTATTTGGGATCCTCCTTTTCCTCAGGTAATGATTCTTTTGTTAACAATATTGGAGTGAAACAAAGTTAGTCAACATGCTTCAAGGTAACAAGCAGGTGCAGTACGTAGAAGAACAAAGAATAGAATAATTATGAATGCAGAAAAATTAAGAAAATGCAGATTGAATTCAGAAATGTTTTCCAAGATACAACTGCATGCAGCGTAAATACAGCGGCACTGGCATAAATCGATCTAAACAAACTGATGACGAAGATCAGACTTTATAGTGTGCACCTAAAATATAATGTCCATTTGTTTTGCAATTTTGCAGATAAAACACACATATGCCAGTGTGATACAGCATGGCCATTTGTATGCCCAACCTCTCCTAGATCTACTCATTGAATTGCATATAGCACTTATCTATGGAGGCTTGATACCAAAGGTTAGGACTTAAAAATTCAACAAGAAAGACATAAAACCGTAAACTTTGAATAAACTATTGCGGCAGGTGGGACCCCCAGTGAACCCACAATAACCTATTAGGAGGGTCATGTCATACTACTTCAGCCTAGATAGAGGTATCACCAAGGCCTCGTTGAGAAGGTTGTAGAACCAGTTTAAAGAATAAGATTTTATTATACGCAAATATACAAGAGATCAGTTATGTTACCATTCCTCGTCAGTCCAATTTTGAGAAGCAGATTGTTGAAAGCTTTCTTCACAGGTCCCGTCTGCTAACAAGAAAGTTAAGCACATGGTGACCATAGTAGTACTGAACTAACTTTACTTCAAGCAAAAGGTATCTTACCCTGCAAAAGCTTACATCACCGCGTCCGCAAATTAGCTGGCCATTGAGCATATCTGTGGCCTGAAAGACTCCCCTCCCTTCACTTCTCTGCAATAATTGACCAGCCAAGCATTTTTGTTAGGCCAGCACAAATTGGAATTTGGAAACCGGAAGGCCACGACCCATCGTGCCTTAACCCGCTCCATTCAAATTTCCAATGTGCTGTTATGTACCAACATTATCTGAATTCTGATAATTATCATAGCATAACTATGCACCTTGTAAAAATCTACTGCTAAGAAGTTAGCCCAACGGTTGTCTGCTTCATCATGGCATTTCTTTAGGACCTCCAGAAGCCCATGCGAGTTGTCCATGGATGCTGCCTGTTGATTCGGAATTGTGCGGAAATAGTTCACAAGAACCAAGGATTTTCTTCTGTCCGAGAGTGGCGGCGACTCCAAGCGGTTGTAGCACGCAATAGAGTCCATCCCTCTTGTACCATCTATGTAAGTATATAACCATGGCATGAATAAGTGATCCATGAGTTTGTCTGTTTCAAGACATTGCCATGAACATGCATTGGATCTTTAACCTTACATTCATTTTCAACCATGTAGTTCCATTGGTAGGCAATTCCTTCACTCGACTCCTTGGATCGGTTGGAGGTGAACACGAGAAGGCGGTAGCTGTTCTTGATCATGTAGTCGACAGTTGGCCAGTCCTCACCATTCCGTGGCATCTTTTCTAAAGGGAACCAGTACTTCAGCAGTCTTGTCTCATTGAATATCTTGGTCAGGCCTTGGTGAGACGATACATGGTCTTCGAGAATCACGGTCACTATCTCTGATGGATTTTTCAATAGAAACAACTCTATTTCCATCAGTATATGTTTCGCTGGTACCTGCAGGGTTATTATTACGCGGAGAGATGGATGATTTTGGGGCGGAAGAAATGATCCCAATCATAAATAATATTTGTAATAATGATCACTCACGAAAGAAACTATGCTGTAGCAGTTCCCTCCTTTCGAGTGGCACAACCATATGTCATTGTCGAAGTCATACACATCCAGCATGAGTGCACGGACGCCATTCTGCCAGAACATAGCTTATAAATTCGCACAATTCAGAATCACAGTGCTAAGTGCTCGATCACAATTACGGTAAAGATAGATTACAGAAATCATGTACTGGCACGTATACGTACATCCAGTTGATGAGTGACCGAATCTTCTTGGTTACATATATATGTGAGGAGTGTCTCCCTGGTTATTATGGCGAATGAGTTGTGTGTTGTCAAGAACGCATACTTGTTGAATGGCAGTGATGTATCCTGAATGATGGAAAATATCAATACTGAAGCTTTAACGGTTGTTGATATTAATGTAGAGGGAATGAGCTGAACTCTCCATTATTTTCTCATTCAAGTAGAGTTCAATTACACCTAAATATATTGGCACCAAGAACCATGCATGATAAATTCTGATGCAATTATAAGATGATCAAATGAAACAAAAAAAGATTGAACAGGTTAGAGAACATTACTTACAAATGTTTTGAAGGGGTTGGTGACTGTTGTCCGAACGCACTTTTGGGAGTAGCCATTCCAGCTATGGCAATATAGCCCAGAAGCACATTGAGCGTCAGATTTGCAAAAATCTCCGAGCTGCAAATGTTGAAATTGGTCAAACCACAGAGACAAGATGGTACATAATCACTGCAAACGGTTAAAGAAGCTAGCAACAACAAAGAGGGAAAGTATAGACCTTACGACCCCTGCTTGGCAAATAAGCTAAGATTACGAAAATGAATAACAGAAGTATGCCTCCTGAGAATTTATCTGGTAGCACATCGTCAGAACCTAACAAAAAAAGGCATAAGACGAGGCAATTTTTGAGATACACACATTTATATGTACATATACAGACTAGATCTCTTAACTACTTTCACCATTGATCTCTGGCGGCGATGATGATTCATCAGCAAGAAGATTTTGAGGTTTTGGGGTCACGGCGATGATGACGTCAATGACAAAGGCTGCGGGCACGAGGACGACAACCAGGGAAGTGGCAAGGACAAGGAGCACCAGGGCGAGGACAAACATCATGAAGCCCCAGAAGAACATAACAATGGCCATGGCGATGTTGGTATGATAGAGGGCGTTGTCGCATACCTCGACTCTTGTCACGAAGGTGTCAGAAAGGTCTCGGAGGGCGTTGACGGCTCTTGTCACGCCATCGTGGACCTGTTCGGTTGCTCTTCTTTCCGAGGTCAGAGAAGCCAGAATACCATGGACTGGAATGATGGTAAGGTGAACTAACTCAGCGGCACCGTAGAAGGCCGCGGCAAGCCAGTGGATAACTCCTCTTCGACGCCCAGGAGAAGATGAGGCGCGGCCATCGGTCACGGCCTCGTGCGGCATAGCAGGCATGGCCAAGGAGAAGCAGCGAGCAAGGAGCAAAACTGGACCTGTTTCTAGCAGTCAATCATTGATTTGTTTAAAGGATTTCCTTCTTGTTAGAAAACTGAAGGAGGCCTACCCCTCACCCTCACCCTCACCCTCACCCCACCCATGTTTTATGCGCATTTTATTATTTGACAGGCCCATATAATTCTAGCCGGTTGTGTGCACAAAAGGTACAACTTTTGCATCCACTTTTGTTTGGATGGTAGCTTGCAGGCTATATTAACAACTTGGCTATATTATTTTGTTGTTTGGATGATAGCTTGCAGGCCATGGTTGTTTAATCTGTTTGTTTATATGGATGGGGTTCCAAACTGAGTCTTTCATATTTGAGTTGGACTACAGGTTATTCACGTAGTGGAGTCAGGATAACTCTGTTTTAATGTCCATGAAAGTAACAGATCCAGTTTTCGATCCATAAAGTCCCGTATCTCCTCTTTGTGCACTACTCTGTTGACCTCGCGATGAAGGCTATCTCCTGCACGTGAATCAAGAACACAAGCAAGAACAACATAACATGCAACTCAATTTGTTGAAAATATTGATTGAACACTAGAAATTACTATCTTACAGACCGATAAAAGCCTAAACTGGTCATCCACAATAATCTAAGCGATAACGCAAACCCTAATGTGGCAAAAAAACAGTGACTTAGCACCCTAACTAATTCCCCAAGCTCACTTGTTTCGACAATTTCTGTTGACTCTTAGAGAATTTTGATATGGTATTGGTGCCATTGGAAATCTTATCTGCTTAGCTTGGTCATATATATGCAGTCTAGATTCCAATACGGGCTCGAACTAGATTGGTTTGGGCCCCAGCTTGGTTGGACCGCCTTGATGGTATCTCACCATCCATGCGTATCTCCAGATGCTTTGTTGTCTTGTGTATCCATAGCAGTCATGTCCTTGTTACTCTCTCCTTCTTGAATGCAAACCTTCCTCAGTTGACTTTCACTACTAAAAAAATCATCTTATCAAATGCCTCATCACAGCTGATTCACTTGAACCAAAAGTACTAAGTTTTTACTGCCCATTGGTAAGAAAAAAGGCATCACCGCCGGTTTTGAAATACACCCGGTGGTGATATAGATTACCATAGCCAGATGCTATTACAAACCAACAATGATATTATCATAATTGAGTTGTAACACCAGCCGCAAGTAAATCTAGTATGGACCAAAAAAAAAGAATTCACACCAGTTGAGTCTGTCGCTTCATCCTTGGGAGGACAACTGGCTCGGACAGAGTTGGCGGCCATGGGAGGCGTGTAGACATAGCTCGGATGACGCTGGCAGCCATGGTCACAAACCAGATTTTTGGAGGACACTTGGGTTGATTCAAAACCTTTGAAGGAGCAATTTCCCAGCTTGTACAATATTGTCCATTATCCACATGTCATAGTGACAAATGTGGTAAATCAAGCAACATTTAATATCTCTTTTCGAAAAGCCATAGTTAAGGAAAAATATAGCTTGCCATAACCTAGTAGCTAAAATTGCCATTTATTGGCTTTCCAATGGGAGGGATATTTTCACCTGGGACTTACGTACTCATGGTTATTTTGCCATATGGACTATGTATCAATACCTAATAAATTAGGGCACCCCTTTCAACAATACATTCATATGGAAGCTAAATATTCCGCTAAAATAAAGCTTCTTCCTTTGGTACCTCCAGCAAGGGGTTTCTGCATTGTTATATATAGGACAATTAAAGATCTCCTTTTTTACTATTAGCATGCTGTGGCTATTTGGAGGATTGTCTATATAGATATTGGGTAAACCCCAATAGATCAATGACTCATATCCTTTGAAATTGGTTATTACAGGCATAAGAAAGAAAATAGATTATTGATTTTCGTTGGGATTGTAGCTCTTATGTGGGCTATTTTGTATACATGCAATTACTTGGTTTTCGAGAAAAACTAGTCTACCTTTTACTATCAACTTTAAACTGAGAATGCTGCAAAAACTTAGCTATGTGCAGTCACAGAGGCTGAAATATTTCTTTTTTTTAAAAACTTTTGTTGAAAAGTGTTACCAACCATAATGAAGCAACTTTGCGAAAATTCTGTAGGAACAAAAGTTGTACGGGCAACCTTTCGAATGAATTGTTGAAACTTCATGCATTGATACTTCTTTTAGGACAATGCGACAAATGAGTTCATTACAGTTTACGTTGCACTATGCGCTTTATGCACACCATGTGAACTCAATTTGATACCAGCAAGAGGCGAATAGGTTAGGGTAGCACCACGAGGGTGTTCTTCAATGTAGAGGCAGAGCATATTTTCACAGCACAAATGGGTGTTTGTATAAAAACACATGCAAAAGAGAATGGGCAGCTACTTATAAATGAAATGTATATCTTTCTTATATAATTTCCACTTGTTTGTATTAAAAATGAGTTCACGTGGTGCAGACATGAGCAACAAAGGGCCACCAAAAATAAACGGTAGCCCAAATGAAACTTTTGCATCCACTTATGAAGACATCTATGTCAATCCTTTTTTCGCTGCCCCGTCAAAAAAAAAGGCACCATATATATAGAAGCAAATGAAAGGCAAGGAGTGGAAATGGCGTAGCTACCTGTAACACTGGAGCCAGGCACACAATCGTGCCGCCTCTGATATAATAAAGGCATCCCAATGTCTCCAGTTTGGGTGCTGCAATTACCGACTCTCGCATGCGCATGTGTACGGCAAGGAATACACAGGCCTTTCAAGACAAGGGGCATCCACAATTATTATTTCTAATGAAGTTCCCACTGCCATGTTTCTAAGGCTAGCAGAACGTACTAATCCTCCAAAGAGAAAGCATAAAAGGTGTAACAAATACATAATTGAAAGTGTGTTACATATTTTCTGTGTGTCTGATATACTCGTAAAAGACATATAACAGGCACATCACACATTGGGATTGTGTTCATCTCTTTTGTGTGCCTGATACACACATAAAAGATGCAACATACACATAAGACATATTTCCAAGGTTGGGCTTGCACGTATATCCGTTTTTTTTTTCTGCTCAGCACCTTCTGTCTCTAGAGCTTGACAGCCCGAGGTAGTAACACAGAATAAGCCATAAGCCCGGCCGGAGTTGACTACGGACGACTGTTGTTTCCATGTGGATTGACTCAGTCTGCTATAGAAGCACTCCGTCATATTCCGTGTTATGTTATTAAAGGAGAATTTTTATGACCCCCCGCGTTCGTCCACTTATGGTTCCTCTGATTGGTCCACACATCATTATCCTGGACATCATTTTTTGTGACGCCTGCATTCGTCCCTAGGACTCTCAAAGAAGGTCACCAAAGGTACAGACAAAGTTTCCATTCAAGTATACAAAAAATAAAACAAAAGTTGCTCCAGAAGGTTAGCCAATAAGTAGCCTTAGCCGAACACCATAAGCCAAAGATGGATTAAATTTCAACACCAGCCATGCCATTCGATGGATTAAATTTTCAAAGCACCCACTTGCCAAATCTTCTTCGCAATACAATGGCTAGCCAATAAGCAGCCTTAGCCAGACTGCACCCATCTACCATCTCCTTTCGTCACACAATTGAATCTTTCTAGATTATAATACCTAGCTAGCTACAACTTAACAGTATTTTTTACATCTTGCTTGAAACGACTTTGGACTTCAATGAATGTTGACTTACAACAAATTTTTTATTTCTTTGTTTTTACGACAGAGTTGTCGGTCTTATATCAAATCGACCACTACGTACATTAGTCCTCTTGCGTGAATGAATAAGGTATTTTGTGGCACGTCGATTGACGACTGAAACTGCACATTCACATGTACTGCTATGTAGGAAAACAATAACATTCATTCTTAACCATACCAATATATTTAGAGGGCTATACTTGTGAGAGCTTTTGTTATAGCTTTCCTTTAGTCTAACATCCTCGATTACTTTTTCACTAGTAGTTACTGAATCAACTATTCTCATATATCTTCCTTCTAAATAATATTTCATTACAAGTTTAGTTTTTCTTTGGTTGAAGATGTACGTCCACTTCGGTATTCATCCGCCTATATACAGAGACATTGGTGCAAGGCACTCAACACCAACCACACCAGATCCATTACCTCCCTTCTCCTCACTTTGCTGCCTCTTCCTCACCATCATCGCTGTAAAGGAAGGTGATGGACCACACCTCACCTTCTCCACCCTCTCAAAGACGAAGCAAAAGCTACTGGCTGGTTGGGGCCGTCGCCGGAGCCGTCGAGATTGTCCTCCTCTTCATCGATTTCCTACCGCCTACACTGGCTTCACTGACCCCTGGAGGAAGCGCAAGCAAGCACCTCTCGGTTGCCGTCTCCAAAACCGTCGGTGCCTTCCGTGCGGCCTCCCGCACCTTGCGCAGCCTTGATGTGCTCATCGAAAGTCCCCACCCCAACATCGCCGTGGTCTTCATCAAGAATATTGTGTTCCTCTTCTGTGCAGCCGCAATCTTCATCTCTGGCCTCTTGCTCCTCTTCCTTGCCTTCTGCACGGTTGGAGTCACCGCGCCGATCGCCCTTTTCGTCGATGTCATCATCGCCATTACCGAGGATACTAGACAGGCTGCCAAACAGAGGGCCATTAATCAAGAAGAAAGTAAGCATAAGTAGATATGCTTATTTGTTTGTTAACTACTAGTTAATCAGCACGTGGGTCCGCATCATCAAGTAATTTTAGGAGAAACAATTGACTGTTACAAATCCATGGATACATATGAGGTCTATGGGAAATGAGCATAACTCGGTAACGTTTCTTGTGGGAGAAATCTGTGTCCACCTTTGTTCTAGTTCTTGACTCAGGATGGGTCCTCGAGATATTGATTCTAACTCGGCTGCTTGTATTTTTCTGAATTGATTCTAAGAATTAACCGGCGCTATTTTTCCTGCGGTAGGTGACATTTCTCTCAATACTCCTATGGAGACTTCGCCAATCTCAAGATTGGATCAACCAGCCAAGTTTCTCGGAGGGGGTGAGCTGAGCACATGCGCGTGTGTAAGCGCCTATATCAATGCCGGTGTTTCACAAAAAAAGATAACCAGCACTTTTTTCCAGTGGTAGGCGATGTGCTCGTCAATAGTGAGGCAACTATGGTGACTTCATCAACCTCAAGGCCGAATCAACTTGCCCAGTCTCTCGGAGGGGGTAAGTGTCGTGCATGTGCATGTGTGAATGTCTATGTCTATACTAGTGTTTCACGAAAAAAAAATAACCGGCTCTATTTTTCTAGTGGAAGGCGAAATGCGTATCAATAGTGAGGCACATGTGGTGAATTCATCAATCTCAAGATCGGGTCATCCGGCCGAGTCTTTCAGACAGGGTGGGTGCGGGTGCATGTGTGAGCTTTTGCAAAAAGATTGTGGTGTCTATAGCTAAGCAATATTGCTTTCTTCCTCTCTTTATTACTTCTTTGTCCATATTATAGTACAATATTCTTATGGATGTTTCCTTATCCAATTGGCATATACTTTGGTTATAAATCTTTAGCTTGCGCTATGTATTTGACATGAAAATGGGAGTTGTTTGAGGTACCGTTTTCATAATGACAGAGAGAATATGTAGGATATTTTGGGGTGACTGAAGGTTCATTTTAATAATGGGTAGGTGAGAATTAAGATGTCATTTAATTTCAATGGTTACTTTAGATTATTTTTTATAGTAGCATAAGTGGTTAATTTAGATGAAGATGGGAGGTTACTTCATATTATTTTCATGGTGACAAGGATGAGTAATTTAACTTGATATAAGTTTATGGGTTACTTTGGACTCTTTTTGCCATAATATCTAATGTGATAAGATATAAATTAAACGATTGTTTTAGAGTATTTCCATAATGCCAAAGATAGATAACTTTGTACCAAATAGAATTGATTCAATAACTATTATTGTCAATGAGGACTAGAGTCCACTGACTTAATAGGCAGATATTTCTGATTTTTGTGGTAACTGTTAGGATTTATGATTATTTCTAGTATATCTCGAGAAGATTAATATTGAGGTTCCAAACGGATCTTGGATTAGTAGTAGTAAGATTGTTACCTTGTCTAACACATGTTTTGTTTCATAATGTTCAGATTTACATGGTGATAAACTCTCAGGAGGCATACTTTTGCTAGTCGTTGTTATCATCCTAGCCATTTGTCCAAGCAGGGGTAACAAGGTGTAGTTTCCCGTCGTTTATCTGATCAACTTTAGAATCACCTGTGGAGATTAATCATCTCTTAAATTTTGTTGTTTGGATCTATATCAACATCACCAGGTTGGCAATCCATGCCGTTCAGATGATGACTGCGCGTCAGGACTATCTTGCTATAATTGGAATGTTTTCGGAGGAGCTAAAAAGTGTGTCCGGAAAACAGTTACCAACCCATTTACCACCGTTGTAAGTCGTGCGCTTGACATATCCTAATTATGACATACTTGGTGTTCCGTACAATCATCTCTTGATACTGTTTTGGTACCGTCTTTCTCCATAACCCTTAGGACACATCACTGCCATTCAACAAGTATGCGTTCTTGACAACGCACAACTCCTTCTCCACAACTGGAGTCACACGCCTAACATCCTACAACCAGGAAGATTCAGTTATCGATCAGCTAAATGTAAGCGTGCTGTCGCCTTTCACTTGATAGTTAGTTATCATATATTGTGATAACAATAGATTGGTGCCTTGTGATCCGTCCTATGGCGCACTTGTTAGCATATAATCCAATCCTTGTGATTGTAACAGAACGGCGTCCGTGCACTAATGCTAGATGTGTACGACTTCTTCCGTAATGCTATATGGTTATGCCACTGGCCAGGAGAATGCCACGACTATAGTGCCTTCGTAAGTGAGCTGAATTTCAAACACACCTCCTGCTTTATGCTTGGAAATTGTTGATTTCTTTCAGAACCAAGTATCCTACTCTGTTGGTACATACACATTTTGCAGGAACCAGCCATACACACCCTGACCGACGTAGAGGCGTTTCTGATGATGAACCCAACCGAAATCGTGACACTGATTCTTGAGGACTATGTCACTTCTCAGGACGGTCTCACCAAGTTGTTCAATGAAACAGGTCTGAGAAAGTACTGGTTCCCTGTGGAAGACATGCCAAGGAACGGTAAGGACTGGCCCACCATCAGCGAGATGATCAACAGCAGCCGCCGCCTCCTTGTGTTCACCTCCAACCTATCCAAAGAGTTGACTGAAGGAATTGCATACCAATGGAACTACATGGTTGAAAACCAATGTAAGCTGAAACGCCCAATGCATTCCATCATGAGTTTCATAAAAGATGGTTACATGCCTTGCCATGTTCATTAATCAATGATCATGCATGCATAAATAGATGGTGATGTCGGAATGGACCCTAGTGAATGCAACAACCGATCAGAGTCACCATTCCTCTATAATAAAACCAGATCATTGGTCCTTGTGAACTATTTCCGAACATTAGCACTTCCATGGACAGCATCCATGGAGCACTCACAGGGTCTTATGGACGTGATCAAGACATGCCATGCTGCCGCTGGCAACCGTTGGGCTAACTTCCTGGCTGTAGATTTCTACAAGGTAGGCATGCTGTGACTTGCTCTTCTCAGTACTACAGGGCATAGTTTGTATTGAACATACGAAATTGGATGCCACCCTAATCAACCCAAATGCTTTGTTGTTGACTTGCAGCGAAGCAATGGTGGGGGAGTGTTTGAAGCCACAGATATGCTCAACGGTCGGTTAATTTGTGGGCGCAATGATGTGCATGCTTGTAGGGTGAGATCTCTATTAATTCCTAGCTTCACTTTTAATTGCATATCTACTTCCATGTATGTGCTGACTGTTGAATAACTTCGATCTTTGCAGAAAGGAATTCTCAAGCCATTATTGAACGATTTGCTTCACAAACTTGGACTCACATGGAAGGGTAATACAACTTAAATCAATATGTCTCTACCTGACTGAGTTTGCCTCCCTTTGCTTAACAATCAGATAGATATGGATTGGTTTACATATAGATGAAGAAGTCAGACTCCATTTTTTTTTGGCGACCGTGCCTTAGCACGTTTTTCATTAAGAGAGGAAAGAACTCAGACTCCAGTTAAAGCTTATATATGACGGCAATCAAGACACACAATGCTATAATAGATGAAATGGTACATGATTAGAAATGTGTCAAAGTAGTGGTACTTGTCTTCATCTCTATTTATGAGTTGATGAGACCATGTTTTTCAGAGGATGAGAAATAAATTAAAGGCTCATTTCTGGGCAGATTACTTTTTTGAGCTCATTTCTTGGTAGAGGTGACAGTTTGTAGAAGAAGGGGACAAGTCAGGAAAGTTTCAGTAAATTATACGCCCTGAGATCTAGGTTGGCATGGCTCTTGGTGCAGCTACCATGCTGTCACAATTATAAGCCCTGGTCTAGGTTGGCATTATGCCAGAAATGTTAATTAGAGATGGCCTTTGCCTTGGTGCTATAAGAAATATGTGCATTACTGTGACCGCAGCCCAACAATTAAGGTTAGGGTTCAGACCGGAGGCGGGGGAGCATCGGGGCTAACAGGCTTAGGGATGTTTTAACTCTACCAACATTCCCTACATGTAATTGGCTCTGGTGCTTCTTGAATTTCCATCCTCGTGTATGCACTTACAAGTCTTATGCGGCAGGTTCGAAGAAACGCTATGGAGAAGGAAAAGTAGCAATAAGCAAGCAAGATCAACCCGTGGAAACTGTGCCTAACCAAGGCAAGTAACTACTAAATATTACTCCCTCCGTTTCAAATTATAGTTCACTATTGACTTTTGTAATGCACATTTGACCAATTGTCTTATTCAAAAAAATTATATTGGTATAATTTATTTTATTATTACTTGTTTTATTATCAAAGATCATTAAGTATATGACTCACATTTCTATTTTTTTGCACTAATTTTTTGAATAAGACGAATGAACAAAGTTGCATTTTAAAAGTCAACAGTGAACTATAATTTGAAACAGAGGGAGTACAAACCAGGGGACAGTAAACAACTTCACTCTCGAGTCTCGACACGAGAAGAATATCACAAGTTTTCAAGGATGAAAATTTGGGATAAGCAGAGAACATGAATAAGTCATATTAGTCAAATACGTTTAGAAGTGCTATGAGCTTCATCTGCTATAAGGATACAATGAATATCCCAAATATGCAATGAATAGGACGGCAGCACACTAACATAAATATGTTTAATTGTCCCAAATATGCAATGCAAATAGCATTATCAGGTAAAGTTGTAGGGTTAGATATGTAGTCCAATTTTAGTTGTACCGAGATGTTAATTATGTTTGAGCCCAGTGTGTTTGTCGGCAGATGATTAATTATCTACGAGTACATTAGTAATAAAACACTGAATCCACTGTATATATACTTGACTTAGACTTTTGCAGTTATAGATTGGATATACTTGCTGATTTGTTGCACTGTCAACAGATAAATTATCAGTAGAAGCAAAGGAAAGTGTCCCAAAATTCAATTCCAATGAAGAAGTTGATGACATTGGACCTGAACTTCAAGAATAGGCATAATGAGCTCCTCAATGGCATTGGAAATGTAGAAAATTATTCTTTTCAAGGATGTACGGCAACATATGCATTTAATAATCATTGACACCTAAATCAACATTTTAGATGAAGTAGTGCAACATTCTATATAAAAATGCTAAAAAGATTTTATTCAAAATGCAGAACACGTATATTCAAAGTATTGAAGTAGTACATACTGAAAGCAGAAAAAAAAACAAGAAAAATAATTACAACGTGCATATGGAATCTCAACCCGTTGCATTTATTCTTAATGGTTCAAACATAATCGAAAACATGCAAATGGTTGGAGAAAAAAATGTATTTCAAGTTTGAGTTTGAAAATAGCTAATCAGGCACCTCTCTAATCAAATTGTGACACATATCAACATGTACATGGCTTGGCTTGTTCTCCCTGGTCTCACCTATCCGTTAATTATAGCACTAATCTCAGACATGTATGATGTCCAAGCTCAAATATATCTTTCGATGTAATGAAAAGAAAGAAATTCCGTAGTTCCTGTGCTTGCCCAGTTATAGACATGAATGGGAAAGATGCGGGAGAGGTGGTGGCGAATTGTTTTGCCCAGGTAAGAAATTTGGTCGTAGCAACGGCAGAAATCTTACAGGTTCTAGAAAAAGATGATTGTAGCCAACTGGAATTGACGAGCAACCAAAGAAAATATGAAAGTTCAGAGTCAGTGTCAAAAGAATGTTAACACCTTACAAGATTTAGCACTTTTGCCTTAGTTTTAAACACAGTGGCTGACGGGTGACAAGTCAATTCACTCACTAAGGACCAGTTCGTCCTGAATTCTTGGTCGGCAAATACTTAGTTGCTGATTCTAGCTTGCTGTCGGCAACCGGCCATGAGATACTTAAACCTGCATCCCGTCGGCCACTCACAGAAAGCACTCGGCAAAGGTTAAAAATCTAGCTGTGGTACACCTCTAGCTGTACAAGGTGAATTTAAACTATAAGCTCGAATTCTAGCATTGATAAGAATGTTTCAGTGTAAATAATTTTTTGGTGACTATAGCACTGAATATCGTGGTAGTACCAAACTAGAGTTCAGTGTATAACAGAGCTTTCTAATATAGTGTAGTTATACATCTCTCGTTGTTTTCTTTTCTTACATCTTTGGAGCCATTTTGACCCAAAAATAGAGGAATTTTACAATGGTTGAAACAAATTAGGACCGTCCATCAGGCTAAATTCAACGGTTGAAACATCAAAGGTACCCAGAGGTACCTAGAAAAAGGTACCAGACGGCACCAAAATAGGTGGGACCGATGCCAAAATAGGAAAGGTATCCTCTGGTACCTCCTGATACCTTACCAAAATTGGAAAGGTGCTTCTCGATACCTCGTGGTACCTTCTGGTACCTTTTCAACCACCATAAAACACCTCTCAAAAATATATTGTTCTCACCCACTTTATTTCTAATCTCCAAGAATTGTGATGTATGACGTGTCAGTTCTTTTTTGAACAAAAAAAATCACTGAAACACATGAGATAAATTTACTTGGTTTGGTTGTTATGTGACAGTGCCATTAGAGCATGGACAACAGTTTAGACAGCTGTTGTCTATTTAACATACATAGACAGCTAAATAGACAGCTGCTGCCTATTTTACTGTCTGTATAATATTTAATGTCTTCTCTGATTGATGTTGTTTTACATGGGAGCACGAGCCAGAGCAGTAGATGAAATAGTAGACAGTAACACACCCTTTTCTCATTTAATGATGGTCATGTCACCTCATTTTGCTGATGTGAACTCAAATAGACAACTGTTGT
The DNA here is from genome assembly GCA_004135705.1 of Alloteropsis semialata. Lineage (NCBI taxonomy): Eukaryota > Viridiplantae > Streptophyta > Magnoliopsida > Poales > Poaceae > Alloteropsis > Alloteropsis semialata. Next base: position 64,487,358 of record CM014271.1, on the reverse strand, counting down.
CTAACCGTTGTACATGCCCTTACTAATCCCGAGGAAGATTTTTTTTAGACCACTCCAGCAAAACGTTGGACTTACACTCACCATCCAGCTTTCAAAATGCAAGTTCATAGGTTTTATTGTCCTCCTTTCATTTTGGGCTGCATTCAAAATTCGTTGTAAAGGCCTCGCGTAGACATTTAGTCTGGGCCCATGGGCCGGGGAATGGGAGGCCCGGATTGCCGCGGATTAGGCTCCTCTCGCCACGCACGTGACCTAATGTTGAGCGAGTGTGGCGGCGGCGCTAACCCAACCGTCCTCTTTCCCCCAACAAGCCGCCGCCGCCGCCGGGCATGGAGCCGCAGGCGGCGGCTGACCGTGCCAAGAAGAGGAGGTTGGATGCACCGGAGATTCCGGAACCGGAGGATACAGCAGGCATCTCGTCGCCGCCGCCGGCGGCCAACGCGCCTGATCCCATTCCTCCTGGGCCTGGAGAGGACCAATCCCACCGCCAAGAACCACATCCTGGAGTCGGCGGCGGAGGAGAAGAGGAAGACGGCGTCGACTACATCAGCCGCCTCCCCGACGCCGTCCTCGGCGAGGTAATCTCGCTCCTCCCCACCAAGGACGCGGCCCGCACCCGAATCTTCGCCTCCCGGTGGCGCCACCTCTGGCGCTCCGCCCCTCTCAACCTCGACGTCGGCGACCTCCTCGCGAACGGCAAGAACCTTCCCTCCGGTGGAGAATCCCTCGCCGGGATCGTCTCTCGCATCCTCTCTGCCCATGGGGGGCCCGGCCGCCGCTTCCGCGTGCCCGCACAAGTCCTCCAGGACCGCCCGGCGACCTTGGATGCCTGGCTCCAGTCCCCCGCCCTCGACAACCTCGAGGAAATTGACTTCTGGCTCAGATTATATGCGCCGGTGGTGTTGCAACCTCCACCCCCGCCGGCGTCTACCTTCCGCTTCGCGTCCTGCCTCAGTGTCGCCACTGTCAGCCAATGCCACCTCTCCGATGGCATCACCCAGACGATTCGGTTCCCTCGGCTCAAGAAACTTGCGCTTCAGCATGTCAGCATTTCAGAGGATTCTCTGCATAGCTTGATTGCCGGCTGCCCCGTCCTCGGGTGCTTGATGCTTAACAAAAGCTTTGGCTTCCGCTGTGTCCGGATCAACTCCGCTAGGCTTACAAGCATTGGTTTGAGTGCTCGGTATAATGAAAATGCGACCAACTTAGCAGAATTCATCATCCAGGATGCCCCTTGTCTTGAAAGGTTTCTCTATCTTAAACAACGGATGGGTCTGCAAGTATCAGTAATTACAGCACCCAAGCTGGAGACCATAGGTCCCCTATGTGATTTTGATTCCGGATCCAGACTCGACTTGGGCTCTATCGTTATTCAGGTAGATCTTGATTTCCTACTTCTGCCTAAATGAGGTTACTAAGATGCTTTTCTGTGTGCACAAAAACTTCAAATATCTACATTTATAGGTGGGTTAACATTGTGTTTCTTGCAGCCATGCCTGGATCTGGTGAGGGGATTCGGTGCCATAAACTCGACAATGCCGTTGTGTACCATCAAGAATTTAGCTGTCCATATTTTTACTCTTAGCCTAGATGTGATTATTGACTTAATGGGATGCTTCCCATGCTTGGAGAAGTTATACATCCAGGTGAAAGTACTAAACTGGTATTGTGCTTACATGCTATTTGGATCCGGTTTAATTCTGTGGCTTATTGAGTTTGTTGTATTTGTTTGGATTCTTTTTCCTTTTCAGTCACGCCAGGGGGGAGACAATAATTTATGGCGTCGTAAACACCGAAATCTTATCTGATGCCTTGACATCCGTCTCAAGACAATAGTGTTGGGTAATTATCGAGGCATAAAGTCACAAGTTAATTTTGCGACGTTCTTCGTATTGAATGCAAAGGTGCTGGAGTCAATGAGATTTCAATGTGCATGCTACAATGTGAGTAAATGGTTTCTTGAAGATCAGCATAGGCTGCTTCAGCTGGAGAAAAGGGCTTCCAGAGATGCTCGGTTTTATTTTACATCTAAAAGATGTAACCATGAATTTATGCATATAAATCATGTCCGTGATTTCTCTATAACTGACCCTTTTGAATGTGTTGAAACAGGGGTTGGTGTGTGTGCGTCCTTTGAGTAGTTATTATATCTTACTCTTGTTTTGTGTCAAACTTGATGTTGTGTCTTCTTTTTTCCAGTGTTTCCTGGTGTGTAGTACCTTGGAAACTTGTCACATCCAAATGAACTATGTGTACTGTTTCATTTGTGCTAATTGGGACAGCATGACAACAACAACAACAACAACAACAACAACATAACCTTTTGTCCCAAGCAAATTGGGACAGCATGACACAGCCACTATTTGACCTCACCAATGTATAATCCAATAATTATGTATGTGGAAATCATTGAAAATGTTGGTGAGGTGCAGGTGATATTGTTACCAAGTCTTGGTTTATACTGTGGAGCTATTGTCGAAATCTCACTAATGTTTAGTGTTTTTCATTTGACCTTGTTCATGTTTTTCATTTTGAACAGTGTTTGTGTCAGCCTCTAGGATTTAGGTCCACTAGATATCTTAATTTTCAAGTTCGAACCGCAGCAACAAGTTTTGCAATTTTGTTGCGTAATGTGTTTTGTAAAGTCATGAATTGGCCAATTTGTTTCTTTTCTATGTTTTGGTGTTGATCATTGATTTATATACTACTGTTATGTTATGGCTCCTAACTCTATCCATTTATTTTCAAACGTTGCATTCTGTTGCAAATTCTAAGATTATAGCACTTATGTTTTCTGCCGATGAAGCCTCATAACAGTCTTCTCCCAGGTGTTTATATTTATGTCTGCTTACAAATTACAGTTACAACTGCGCAAAAATTATTACAATGCAACTGTAAAATATATTGTCAGGATTAATATAGGTTAAGAAACATGCACCCTGCTTACTTTTAGCAAATGATGCATTTTGTGGAATTATTTGGACCAGAGGAGGCGTTGTTACAAAAAAAGATATTAGTCTCAATTGACACGGTATTGCTGTATCAGAATTCGTATGCCAATTTTTTTTTATGGTTTTCACTCAACGCACTGCCTTTTATCGTTCAAATGCCCAAATCTGATGGCTGAAAAATTTGACAGATTTATGGGGGAAAAGGTGTCATCAGATAACTAGCCATTCCGTTTTATACTTTTATTAGTTACTGATGCTGTGCGTGTCCTCACTCTGTGATCTTTTTAACAAAGATCCTGACTTGTGTAATCTTGTACCTTTGTTTTCCGGAAAAAAAAAACACAAAAAGGTAATAAACACAGAATCAAATCTTATACATAATAAAAGGTGCATCTAACTTATCCAAAACCTATAACTTCAAAGTTAAATTGATCAGGGACCAACCAAAAAGTTCAAATGATCAAAAGTTTAAACGTATTTATTCCACGTAACCCAAAAAATAACAGCTTTTTCTACTTCAGGAGTAGTACGGTGAACTCTTTTATACTTTTTATTATGGAACTATATAAAATGAAAACATTTTTTTAGAAGAATAAAATGAAAACATTAAAAAGGGTCTTCCTAAAAGGAACGGGATAACCCGCAACCCATCGCTGCATAACAGCATTGCGCGACCCTTTTTTCCGACCAATAGTAAACAGAAACTGTCTAAAAGCAACGCGCTAGTAAAAACAAAACATCACTTTCACGTTCGCGTCATGTGCTGGCGCTAGTATTAAAAATGGTCATCTTTTATTAAAATGAGTATATCTCTTTCATCAAGCATCCGTTTTCAAATCCGTTTACACCATTGTGTTTCTTGTAACGAGATCTATAAAACTAGATCCATATTTGATATGTTTTGAAACTGTTTTTTATGACTATCAATCTATATAGAATATATAGTAGCAACATGTGTACAAGTTGTGTAACAATTTATATTGTGTTTTACAGATAATAAATTGCCTTACATGTATAGTATAAATTTATACATAGCAACTTATATTGTAGAGGTACATTTTATTTACATGGAGAGAATCATTTTACTAGTATCAATATAAGTATATAATTTGTGAAAACTCATCGCTACACTTATATAGTGGTTCTATCACTTTATATTCTTTAATACTATCAAATTATAAAGAGACTAAATATTAACTTATATATGTATCAAATTTATGTAAAAACTATGTATCAATTTATGCAAAGATTATATAGCAAGAAGCTTATATTGTATGTCTATTTGTCAACTTACCCATGGTGGATCTACCAAATTATATTCATTCGTGCTATCCACATATATATAGACCACATATCAACTATTACATGCATCAAAAATATTTATAAGCTACATATGAGCTTATATATGTACCAAACTTATATAAACACTATGTATCAAACTATCAGCTTATATAAGGCATTGTATCAACGTGCATGTAGTTGTGCTATCAACTTACTCAAAGAGGTTGTCCTACTAACTTGTGTCGATAGATTTACACATAACTAGCTAAATAGTTAATTAATAACTAGAATTATACACTCAACATAAGTTTCAAAAATATATATGCATTATGGATCTGGTTTGATAGATCTCATTATATCAATTTACATATATGTACCAAAGTTGCATATAAAAAAACATGCCAATTTATATATATGCTTATCAAAATTATCTAGAGATAAACTTAATGTCAACATGTGTGCCTACGGAATGTCAAATCATGTGACTATTGAGTGCATGTCAACCTATGTGCGTACGGTACAACCTTCCATGGCGGGGTACATGGTCGATTCTAACTGGCACAAACTTCAATGGTAGGGGTACATGATCGGTCCTAACTGGTACAACCTTCTATAGCAGGGGGTACATGGTCGGCCCTAATCAGTACAACTGAGTATAGCAGGAGGGCATAGTCGATCCTAACTAGTACAACCTTCTATGACAGGGTTACTGGGTCGGCCCTAATCAGTACAACATTGTATGGTAGAGGGTCGTGGTCGGCCCTAACTGGTACAACGGAGTATGACATGATGGACGTGGTCGGCCCTAATCAGTATAACATTGTATGAGAGGGGAGACATGGGCAGCCCTAACTGGTACAACATTCTATGACAGTGGGTACATGGTCGGCCCTAATTAGTACAACCAAATATAGCAGGGGATATGGTCGGCCCTAACTAGTACAACCTTCTATGGCAGGGGTACCTAGTCTCCCCTAATCAATAAAATCTTGTATGGCAAGGTAGACATATGGTCGGCTCTAACTGGTACAATCTTCAATGGCAAGGGGTACATGGTCGGCCCTAATAAGTACAACCGAGTGTACCAGGGTGGACATGGTCGGCGCAAACCAATACAACCGAGTATGGCAGGGGACAATTCATAGTTACTAACCCTGATAGGACAGAGTGGCTCCCAACAACCCAAAACACTAACCGGTATAACCGAGTATGGCAGGAGGCTACATGGTTGGCACTAATCAGTAAATCCTTGTATAGCAGGGGATATGGTCAGCTCTAAATGAAACAACTTAATATGGCAGGGAATACTTTAGTAGTTATTAAACAAAATTGAATGGCCACCAGTGTACTTACTAAATGGCAACCTATAAACAAAGTTAGTGTCAACTTATATTTTAACGGAGTGTCAATCTATATGTCCGCTAGCTGAACAATGAATGACATATGAATAGTAAGTGTCAACTTGTGTAATAGCAGAATGAGCACTAAATGTCAACATATGTACATACAAAATGAGAACCAATAAAAAGAACACTGTCAGGCCTAACCCGAACATGGTTGGCACTAATCAGTACATACAACATGGTCGGCACTAATCAATACAACTTGGTCGACAATGATTAGTACAACCGAGTATAGCAGAGGAGACATGGTCGGCCCCTAAATTGTACAGCCTTCTATGGCATAGGGTACATGGTGGGCATGAAGCGCCCCTGCCTAAGCAGAGACTAAATGTGATACAAATATCAGTCCCAGGAGGCTGATAACACATTTATTAAACAGATAGTTCAGAACTTACAGCCCCCGAGGGAGCGGGCACTTGATACAAGCCAAGATTACCAAAAGGTAAACCATGGCGACGAGCCAAACTAGAAACCACTCGGGCTCAACAAAGGGATCAGAGCTACGCGACAGCGAAAACATCTTGGGCGGGTCCAAACTCCACAGGCAAAGTTGGGTGCGGAAGCGACCACCTATTCAGCGTCCTCACCAACAAAGTCCGGGTCTTCTTCTGAAGCAACAAAAGCAAGGGTGAGTACAAAAATACTCAGCAAGTCCAACCACACCCACGGAGGGGTTAACACAGAATATGCACAGGATATAACAAGGAATAGGCTAAGGTTTGTTTGCAATAAAGCTAGTTTTACGCATGCAATGGTTTGACAAGGAATGTTTTTAGTGAAGCCAGTTTTAGTAACAAAACAATAAGTGGGGGTTGATCCACAAATGATCCAAATTTTTAATGCTACCGGATTTCCCATCCGCCGTAGCTTTTCAGCACAAAACCGGATTCTTTCCAAAACCAACACACTCCAACCCATCCCAAAACCTTAGTATTGTGACTAAGCCATAACTCGTCCATGACCGTGGGCACGGCTATTCGAATAGTTGGAAACTCTGCAGAGGTGTACATTTTCACCACAAGTAGGGTACCGCAACATAATCACCTTAGTGCCAGTGCGGATCCTATCGAAGTCATTACCCACCATAGCCAAAACTGCCTAGAAAAAGGAAGAACTAGTAATTTTTTTTGCAAAAAGAAAAAGGAAGAACTAGAAATTTTGTGTATATATCTGGGAAAAAAACAACTATCAAGACAAACACAAAGGGAATGTGTAAATGGAGCTCCATAGTCCATCCAAGACGTAGCTTTCTCGTTTTGTACCACACGTAACCCCGTACATGATATAAAAATGAACTTTCGTGCGTCCTACGTGACTTTGATCGGCTAGCTAGGTCGCCGCATATGTATGTAGTGTAGTAGTATTTTTAGTGTAGCCGTGTAGGTAGTACGTAGTTACGTACTAATGACGGGGTAGGTAATTTGTCGATTAACAGCTAGCAGGCATATGCTTGGACGTAGATGTACAGGGCCACAAGGGGTGACATACAAATAAGTATATCCACGGTTGGGTTCAGACAAAGAAGACTGTGTTTGTTCTTTTTTGGGAAAAAAAAATACAGCTCAGACATAAGCTCTCACACATATGTGCAGCACCACAAACACGTACGCAAACCTATGAACTACGAAGAGAGCTCAACTGATCGCCGCCCCCCTCAACCTCAACGGCGACGAGCTCCCCACCGGCGACGAGGCCCTCGCCGGGGCCGTCTCCCGCATCCTCTCCGACCACCCCGGCCCCGGCCGCCGCTTCTCCATCCCGGCGCACCACCTCCACGACCGCCCCGTCGCTGTGGACACCTGGCTCCGGTCCCCGGCGCTCGACAACCTCCAGGAGCTTGACTTCTTTGTACGCCGACGCTATCTCTGGCGCTCGACAACCTCCAGAGAGTTTCCGCCTGAGCCGCCGGCCTCTGCTTTCCGGTTCTCGGCCACCCTCCGTGTCGCTACCTTGAGCAAATGCCACCTCCTGGATGCCACGGTTGAAGCGCTTCACTTTCCCCAGCTCACGCACCTTGCACTTCAAGATGTCGGTATCTCCGAGGGCTCTCTGCACACCATGATTTCCAGCTGCCCTGTCCTGGAGTGCCTGCTTCTTAACAAAAACTTTGGGTTTGTTTGCCTCCGGATAAGCTCCAATAGCCTTAAAAGCATTGGAGTGAGTGCTGAACATTGGAGTGACAAGCCCCAGCTACGGGAAGTCATCATTGTGGATGCCCCTTGTCTTGAAAGGTTTCTCTATCTTAAAGCAGACAGGGAAGTAAGTTTATCTGTAATTGAGGCACCTAAACTGGAGACCTTAGGCTGTCTTACTGATAGATTTAATGCTGCCACACTCATGTTTGGCACCACAACTATTCAGGTTGGTGTGGCATTCTTGTTTCTTCCCATCAAAGGACTGCTATCTTTTGTTATCTGTTACAGGAAAATTTCATATCATCTGCATACGGCGTGATGGTTTGTTCTTTGCTTGATTTAGGGATTGCGCGTCTTGAGCTTGACTAAGGTGGTCTGCAATGTCAAGATTCTAGCTGTCGAGTTGTTTCAGACTGAACTTGACATTGTTATTGAGTTGATGAAATGCTTTCCATGTTTGGAGAAGTTGTACATAAAGGTGATAGTTCTTCACTTACCGTTCATGACTCGTAATGTTCACATATTCTTTTTGTTGAGACATTGAAGTACTGTTAATCGTTCTACCAATGTGGTTTAAGTTCTCCCACTTTATTTGTTTTTCTCTTCAGTCTGAGATTTCATACGAAATGAATCGGTGGCGTCGTAAACACAAGGCTTTCATAAAATGCTTTGATATCCGTCTCAAGACAATAGTGTTGGAGCATTATCGAGGCATCAGATCACAAGTCAACTTTGCCTCGTTCTTTCTACTGAATGCGAGAGAGTTAGAGTTAATGAGACTTCAGGTTAAAGAAGAAGATTACAGTGAGGCATTCTTTGCAGAACAACGTCAGATGCTTCAGATGGAGAAAAGGGCTTCGGAAGGTGCTCGGTTGCAGTTTACGCTAACGCGATGTCGGTGTCGTTATGTGCACGTCAACCATGTCACTGATTTATGTGTTGCTGATCCCTTCGAATGTAGATGTTGACATTGGCCTATCTCATGTTGTGTTTTGCCCAGACAATTACTTCTCATGTCTGTGTTGTTTTCAATACTATTATCCTGGAACCTATGGGTATTTGAAAAATTGTTCATTCCTTGCTTTATGGTATTTGTAATTTTTTCCAAGTTGATGCTCGACCCCATTTTTGTTACGATATTATGATATTTGTGATAAATTAATTATACTAGAAAAGTACAGAACTGTGATCATTAGTCATTTTTTTGGGTTAGGATATGTGAGTAGCAGCATAGTACATACTGCTTTTGTATCTCAGTGTCTCAAGAAGTAATGTCTTGGTGGAGCATCTATCTCATTTGCCTATGTGCAAAATATGTGGTGTTTATGTTTTCTTCAGAGAGTTTCCGCCTGAGCTGCCGGCCTCTGCTTTCTGGTTCTCAGCCACCCTCCGTGTGGCTACCTTCAGCAAATGCGACCTCCTGGATGCCATGCTTGAATCGCTTCACTTCCCACAGCTCAGGCAAATCGCACTTGAAGATGTCAGCATCTCCGAGGGATCACTGCATACCATGATTTCCAGCTGCCTTGCCCTGGAGTGCCTGCTGCTTAACAAAAACTTTGATTTCCAGCTGCTCTTCCCTGGAGTGCCTGCTGCTTAACAAAAACTTTGGGTTTGTCTGCCTCCGGGTAAGCTCCAATAGCCTTAAAAGCGTTGGAGTGAGTGCTGGTCATTGGAGTGACAAGCCCCAGCTACAGGAAGTCATCATTATGGATGCCCCTTGCCTTTAAAGGTTTCTCTATCTTAAAGCAGACAGGGAAATAAATTTATCTGTAATTGAGGCACCTAAACTGGAGACCTTAGGCTGTCTTACTGATAGATATAATGCTTCCATACTCATGTTTGGCACCACAGCTATTCAGGTAGGCATTGCATTCTTGTTTCTTCCCATCAAAGGGATGCTAACTTTTGTTTTCTGTTACAGACAAATTTCATATCATCTGCATACGGTGTGATGGTTTGTTCTATGCCTGATTTAGGGATTGCGCCTCTTGAGCTTGACTAAGGTGGTGTGCAATGTCAAGATTCTAGCTGTCGAGTTGTTTTAGGCTGAACTTGACATTGTTATTGAGTTGATGAAATGCTTTCCTTGTTTGGAGAAGTTGTTCATAAAGGTGATAGTTCTTCACTTACCGTTCGTGACTCGTAATGTTCACATATTCTTTTTGTTGAGACATTGCTGCACGTCAACCATGTCACTGATTTATGTGTTGCTGATCCCTTCGAATGTAGATGTTGACATTGGCTTATCTCATGTTGTGTTTTGCCCAGACGATTACTTCTCATGTCTGTGTTGTTTTCAATACTATTATCCTGGAACCTATGGGTATTTGAAAAATTGTTCATTCCTGGCTTTATGGTATTTGTGATTTTTTTCGAGTCGATGCTCGACCCCATTTTTGTTACAATATTACGGTATTTGTGATAAATATATATTATACTAGAAAAGTACAGAGCTGTGATCAATAAAAGAATATAACTGTAATGGTCTTTTTTTCTGGTTCGGATATGTGAATAGCAGCAACATTTAGTAGTACATACTGCTTTTCTATTTCAGTATCTCAAGAAGTAATGTCTTGGTGGAGCATCTATCTCATTTGCCTATGTGCAAAATATGTGGTGTTTATGTTTTCATGTGCCCTCAGCTTTAAAGGTATACCAGCTAGGATTACTAATTGTCAAGTCAGTTGTTCTACTTTCTTATCAATGTTTCACAGGTCCACCAGACAATTAGTCTTAGTTACTAACTGCTACTTCATAGTATGTGCTCATCTGGAACTCCTATTCTAGCACTATTGCGTCTAAGATTGATTACTGCAGGAAGTTTTATGTCAAATATGTTCACAGGACTGTTCCTTAGCGTAAGATGCACCACGGTCAACATTAGGAACAATCTTGCCGCTTGAGCCAATCCAATGGGCATTTATAATTCTGAGTCTATGCATCCAGCTAATACAAATTGTGACTTTTATTGTAGATGTTTCTTTTTTGAACATGTGTTCTGCATACTATACATGTGAATGGATTTCTTTTAATTACTTGTAGAAATATGATTATTCTATTCATAGGAGATAAGTTTCAAAGTTTGGGTCTCAAATTTCTAGATTCCAAATAATAATGTATTTATTTTGTGATATGATTTCCTACCTTATCTCAAAAATCTGCAGATATGATTTCCTACTCTTGTCTCGAAAATCTGCAGGTAAAACATATTTATCTATGATGGCAAACCTAGCTTTGGACGATATGCTTTGACAGGAGGATGGTCTGTTTGTCTCTGACTGATTACACCTGTGTTTTGGGTGTCTTTTTTCTGTAGAGAACATATACTTCTGAATCCAGGATAGCATCAAAATACTCATAACCTTAATGGTTGGAATGCTTTGGTGCATTCATTTCTGTTTTAGAGGATATATGTTGCCTTCTATTTAATTTTAGACAATAAAAGGGTTTCACTTATTAGTACAGACACATATTGTGAAATGTTCGCCTATCGATTTCGTGGATCTGCTGAATTTGCAGCTGCTCTTTTTCCTAATAACATTGTTCATTTTGTGAGCCCTCCCTATTTTTAAGTTGATGATATGCTCATTGCTCACTCATGTTAGCTCATTTTTCGTAACATGCCGACATTAATTTATTTTTGTTGCCTGATCCTTGTATGCCTTAATTAGCAGCTTGTTTAGATGTCAATTAGATGAAATAAATATTGATTAATTTTAAAATTAATTATGAATAGAATCTATTAGCTCTGTAGCTGTAGGCATTCACTTCTGAATGTTGAGACTGGTTTTATCTTTAATCTAAAAAAATTGTTCTAATTAGGTCTTAATTAGCACATATTTACTATAGTATTATATGGGCTTATTAAGATTTAATTAAGTCTAATAGACTTTACTCATCAATTAGGCACGACTGTATACTATCGTCGTCCTACAAAACATCGATTTATTAGAGTCATAGTGATGGTAACCACCACTTGTCCCTGTCAGGTCTTGCCTCTGTCCTATAGGAAGATTTACTTAGATTCTCCTAATAAGTCCTAACATACTAGAGTTTACATTGT
>CM014271.1:64449192-64474522 GCA_004135705.1 Alloteropsis semialata | reverse complement strand
AACAGAGGCTGCTAACTGTATCCTTTTCCTTGGAAAAGCTTTGGAGGATTAATTTTGTTTTGTGTGAGTTTTGGAGGATATATGTTGCCTTGTATTATATAGGAAAGAATTTGTTTCACTTTTTTCAGGCATGTTTCATATAATTTCTTTCTGCCAATCTATTTATGAATTGCTTTGCAACTGCTCCTATTTCATAATAACCTCGTTAATTTGTGATCGCACCCATTTTTTAAGTTGGTGTATGTATACTCAGTACTCATGTTAGCTCATTTTTATTTTCAAATATGCCAAGATTAGTTTGTTGTTTTTGCCTGGTCCTTATATGCCTTTCATAATTATGTAGAAATATGTATTGCGCATTATTGGTGAATCTGAACTGATTGTTTTATTTAGTCAAACAGACTGACAACAAAATGTTTGTGGTTTGGTAGTTTTCTACTGTGGTATGGTATTATACGAAGGTTTGTTTTATTTCCATGCATGCACAATATTGGTATTTTGTTCTTTTAAGTTTTTTTTTAATTTTGGTCAAAGCCAAGGTTATCAGTAGTTCAAATTTGAGATGATTGGGCCTGAGGCTGCATGGCAGTATAGAACAATGCAAATGAAGATATCTTCAGTGTTTGGACCTTTGTTCTTTGGCCTCCTCTTCCTTTCTGGTATTTAATGGAGTAGTATGATTCTCTTTATATTGGTATTTCAATCTGAGCCCCTCTTGTAGAGTCGTATTAGCAGCTCAAGTTTTGAGGTGATTGGCTGATCGGGGATGCTGTCGGTCTTATGGAAAAATCATGCAAATGTAGAAATAAATCATATCAGTAGATGGGAGGCTCTCGTCCTTTATGGTGAATTTTGACATTGTTGAATTGGCTTCCCCCCTGTTTTGGGATAGCTTCATAAGGATTTATTGATAATTTGATAGGAAAAATTTCACATTGGAGGTGACATGCTATGCAGGTCTTCGCCTGAGTAATCTTGAGCCAATGATTTTTCTGACAAAATATGAAAACGGTGACAAAAATACATTAAATGGAAAATTCTAAATGATTAAAGGGTGCTCATGTTTGCTCTTCCCATGTTGCTTCTCGCCAAAAATTCGCCACGTATCGATCAGCGTGTAATCGGGTGCCGAGGGTGCGGGTGAGGGTGCGCCACGTGGGGCAAAATTAATTGTTCCCTTTTCCCTTCTCTCTTCCTCGCGGGTGCCCCCTTCTCTCTTTTTTTCCCTCCACGGTGCTGCCCACCCGCCGTTGCTCGGGAGCTGGACTGGCGCGGCCGCGCGTTGGGGCGCTGGGCCGAGGAACAAGTGGCCGCAGCCTTGCCTATCCCGCAGCCCAAGGGGCAGCATATCGAGCTCGCCGCCAGCGTTCAGCCCCTACCCTGCGGGCCTCCAGCTCACTCAGCGAGCCGGGGGTGGGGCATCCGTTTTTTCGTTTTTCCTCTTTCTTTTTGTTTCTTTTTCGCTCTTTTCTTTTGTTTGCTCTAACGGTTCCTCGGCTGAGCGTGCGGGGCGGCGCTCTGACGACGGGAGGTTGCCGACTCTGACTAGGCTAGCCTTGCGCTCGCCGCTGGCTGCTCGGGTCCCCGCCTGGGACCTCGCAGCGGGGAACGGGCCCATGGGGGCGCGTGACGACCCTGCCTCCCCCTGCCCCTGCGTCGGCATTCCGACGACCTAGCCTTACTCCACCCAGCCTGCTTCGCCCATGCATGGCCCCGCTGCGCCCATGGCTGCGGGTCGTTCGTCTCGGCGGCGGCGGTTGCCCCGCCTTCCTGGGCGCCGCACTCGGCCCGCACGCATCGCCTATGGCCTGTGCACGCCCGTGGCAAGATGTGCTGCAGTGCAGTCTCCTCGATGAGTACACTAAGGTGCTCATCGCCCTCGCCGACAACATCGGCTCCAAGCAAGGCCTTCACCGCGGGCTGAGGGGTGACTCCACGGTGCTCATAGGGAAGAACATCAAGGCCTTCACCGACAAGACCACGAACAAGGCCTTCGGCCTGCTCATGGATCTGTTCGTTGGCTTTGTCAGCATCATCTTTACCGAGGGAGACCTCAATGAGGTTGCACAGTACAAGATGAATTTCTGTTTCCTGCCCTTAGGTGTCAGTTCAGTTTTGGACTAGATTGTGAAATGTAGATGTATTGCTTGGCAACTCTCGGCAGTGCAATTTGGCTGTCCTGAGTAGAGATAGTTCACTTACTGAATAGATAGTGTCTTCACTATACTATGCCGTGCTTCTTCCTTTGATATCTTTTTGGTTCTAAGCTAGATTGTTTTGCCTGATCTCTGAATTTGTGCTTGTAGACAGGGGCGGAGCAAAGGCGGGGCAGAGGGCGAGAGAGGATGAAGAGCATGAAGAAGAAAATATGAGGAAGACAGAGAGAAAGAGGGGAGAGAGGAAGGAGGATAAATTGAGCCTCCTCTTCTCAATTTCTAGATTCGCCACTACTTATAGACATCCTCAGCCATGGCAGGCAGTGATGCCTTGCGTGACCTGAGAACTGTGGTGGCCTACTCCCTTGCTTCTATTGAGCAGATGCGATCCAGTATTGACAAGAGACAATGCTTCGCAAGTGAGGTTAATTTTCATGTTCTGCAAAAACATTTTTTTTTCTTCATGCCTTTTCTCCATCTTCTTTTACCATTTTTATGCAAATCTATTATGACATGTTATGTTTCAGCAGCTCCGGCTACTCTCCTCCACCCCGCCTGCTCCGCCTAGGCCGCACGCCGTCCCTCCTCCGCCCCGGACGGCACCTCCGCCGTCTGATCGTGCACGCAACGCTCAATCTCCGCCCCGGGCCCGTACGCTTTCTGCGCCCTCCTTCGCCCCGGCCAGCCATCGCTAACCCTCGTGGCCATCGTGCTATGGCCGTCGTCCGCGCCTCCGCCCCGACCAGGTACGGCCGCCGGCGCCCGGTCGCTCGTGCGTGGCGCGCTGACGTCAGCATTTCTTTTTATTTTTTAAAATGATTTTTTATTATATACTAAAATTCATAAAAATTAATATTAACTATCAAAATATAGATAAAATTCTTATGAATTGTTAAATATTCTTAGAAATTTTTAGAAATCCTTAGAAATTTAGAGAAATTATTAACTTTTTAATAAATTCATAGAAATTATTATATATTCACAGAAAATCCATTGGATTTGTTATCTATTCATAAAAAATACATAGATTCTTTGTTATGTATGTCTTAATGCATAGAAGATCATAGAATATCATAGAAATTCATAGAAAATCATGGAGATTCATATATAGAGATTCTTTGTTATGTCACTGTTATGTCTTTGCTATGTATGGATGCATCGAAAATCATAGAATATCATAGAAATTCATAGAAAATCAAAGAGATGCATAAATAGAGATTTTTTGTTGTATCTTTGTTATGTCTTAATGCATACAAAATCATAGATATTCAAAAAGATTCTTTGTCATGTCTTAATGCATTTGAGATTCTTAGAGATTTTGCTTAATACTTATGATTTAGGAAATTGACCCTCGAAGGGACGATCGTGCATGAGCATGAAGTAACGAGCTTGCCGAAAACTCTCAATTCCAACTAGACGCTCGAGCAGATGAGGAAATCTTGTTCGAGTCGATTCAGGCAGGTACCTAGTACGAGAACCCAGACCCCGATGACAGCTGTACTAACATGTACTTGAACATGTCAGGAGATGTTGGCGATGGGAATGAAGAATCCTGAAGAAGGAAATGACATCAGCGAGGTATTTGAATTTGTATAATAATGATTTCACTTCTTTACTTCTAAATTGTTTGAAATTAATAGCTTGTTTTTATCCATCTCGATCATCGTCGTGGCCAAAACGGAAGCGAGGCCCGACGAAAAAGATTGCGGGACCTATCATCATCACTGAAGTCGAGAGAGCAGGTCAACCTATTGCACCAACAGATTCCAAAAACATGTGCGCTAATCAGATTGATTTCTTGTTAGAGACCGCATCCTGATCAGCTTCAAGGACGAGAGTCAATAAGACCAGTGATGCTTGCAGTGTGACCCCTCAAACGCAGAAGAAAATGTTGTGGACAGAGCAAAACAACACTTCAAATTATTCCCAGAGGTCAAAGAAGATAAATGTAAGGCTTGGGCTCTAGGAAAGGAGGCCAATTGCTTTTAGACCTTCAAGACATATCTGTACAGACAGTATGTCAAGAAGGGCCTTACACCGGATTTGGGAAATAGGTGAAAAAATTAACAGATCGATGCGTAGCATTTGTACATTACAAGGTGTCGTAAGAGAGTGCGGAGGCAACTTTGCGGAGCACCAAGAATGCACGTCAAAAGAGATACTTACATAACCTTGGTTCTGGAGGTTGCCAGACAGCGGTCGACAAATGGAAGAAGATGGAAGACGCTCTCATTGCAAGAGGCATCGTACTTGGAATGGCCAGATCGAGCTAGGACTTGGTTTTATGCTCATATCAGCTCCCTCAACCTCGAACAAGGGTCGTGGGTATTTGCGTAGAAAATAAGAGATGCAGCTCATAGGATTGCGGCTGCAGTGGAAGCTAAGTCCAGGGGAGATATTCATCCTCATAGAGAAAGGGACAAGCTAGCTTATGCCCTTTAGACTTTTGAACACACTGGACATTACCGAGGCAAAGGCATTATTCCATGGAAGGTTGCTTTTGCAGATGATCTGTCTACATACAAAATCTTAAGCAAAAGCAAAGACGATCAGGCCGAGGAGCTTCATATGTTATAGGAATGCCTAGCCTCTCACGATCAGAGGTACTTTGGCTATAGAAGTAAGCCGACAACTAGCATTACAACAGGGATCAACTGCCAATGTTGATGCTGAAGTAGCTGGATCTCAGCATCATAGCAGTGTCGCTTCCATGGAGCTCAAGTGCCAGAGCACCTTTGCCGAGCATGAGTCCGCCAGCTCCAGATCCATTCAACTGGGACCACTCGATGAGTCTACCAGCTCCAGCTGCATTCAACCCAGAACGCAATATGAGTCCACCAGCTCTAATCCCTACACAAGAGGCCCCTCCTATTCCTAGCAAGAGCAAAGGACCCCTCCAGTTCTAGTAGAAGAAGGAAAAGCAGAAGAAAACGAAGCCTTTGCCTCCAAAGAAAGCATATGAAAAAATCGATGAGGAAATCAGGGCAGAAGTGCGAGCAGATCTTGATGCACACTTCAGGAAAAAGGAGGCTAAGGAGAAGAAAAACATTGATCCTAAAACGATGTTGTTCTTCATTAACATGGGTAAACCTCTTCCTTTGAAGAAAAAGATATCGGACTACAACTGCTCTATCATAAAGGCTAGTAAGAGAAAGGTGTAGAAGAGTGGGTCCAAAATTTCCCAGCTCGGACAGTAAGCATAATAATCTATTGAGCCGCTAAAGGTGCTTTCAGAATATGATTAGCTTGTCCTTGAGTTTGTGCTAGACACTGGTCTCACCACATCTCAGATTCGACGGGAGGACAAATTTCCCAAGTACGATGGCGTTGGAAAATGGCGGGCACTTAGAGATGGGGGAACCTCTTGCTGGCCATAGTTCTTCTAGCAACACAAATGAGGCGGTTGCATAAATGGTACATGGAAAAGTCAGCAACATGTCTGATATCGGTCGCTGCTTGTGTGAGAGAAGAACATTATTTTCATGGGGAGGACTTGATTTGGATACCGACCAAAGAATTGCACATGACATTCCATCAAGACGTCCTTGACAAGTCCCTCATAAGCACCTGGATTCTGTGAGTAAATTTGTTTTCTACCCACTATTTAATATTTGTGTATGCGAGTCTCATCCCTCCTTTCATTTTTGTTTCATGTACGATGGAAATCTAAAACTGTCGAATAAACAGTTTATGTAAGAACGACTTCATGGACCTTCATATCATAAATGAGGATAGCCTTAGAATGAAACCGAATCAAACAATGAAGAACTAATAACATTTCTTGAATAAGCAAAATTATAAGTAAATGAAACTTTTTTCTTACAACTTTGAGTGAGATATTCTTTTTTTTCCCGTAACGTCCTTATATTCTTTTTCTTACATCATTTGAAACTTGACGTTAATATGCCATTGTATTTATAGCATCCATTGGATACTCCTAGTCATCTGCATTGATGGAAGCATGGTCCATGTGCTAGACTCTATAAAAAGACCAAGCACAGCTTTCCAAAACCTCATAAACACATTTCAGATGCATGAGGGAAATTCCGTCAACATCACCCAGGTGATGAGGGAAATTCCGTCAACATCACCCAGGTGATTTCAAAAAGAACATTATTTCAAAACTGACCATCCAGTACGCTACAAGTCTCTTTTCATTTTTGTCAATACCATTTATATTTCATAATTAACTCCCCCCCCCCCCAAATGTATGCGCCAAGAATCTGGAAACAATCTATACGGACAGTACGTACTAGACAACGTCCATGGCCTTATTGCTAGCCTGTTACGGCGGAAGAGTGACAATATATTTCTACTGTTAATTATTTGTAATTTTATTATTTCAAATTGTCACCATATCAATTTATTATTATTTCTACAACAATATCTTCTGCACGTGACAGGTCATGGAGCTAAGGCAAGGACTCATGCCAGAGAATCAAATCAGGGCAATTCAAGAACAACTTTCTGGATTTCTTTTCAAATAGGTCGTAGATTCTAAGGGAGAATTCTACTATGACGGCTCAAATCTACGTATATGTTATGATTTGGACACTAAGTGATGTAATATTGGATATGTGTATAATATGAAATATGATATTAGAAATGTGTATATTGGTTTATCTGATGAGATTCCTAATTTACATATGTACGTATAGACGTTTATAGGAGTACAAATACGAGATAACACAAAAAGAAACAATAAAAAGAAAAGGATAAAAGAAAAGAGAAAAACAAAAAAGAACCTGGTGACACCAACCAGTACTAAGGGGGCGGCTGCTATGTGTGCGCCCCCTGGTGATTCCGGTACCGGGCAGGGATTCGATACTAAAGGGTGTACCTAAACGGCACTAAAGCCGGTTTTTCCAGTCAAACTGCCAAGTTACTGCACCCAAATGATCAATAGGTAGGGATGAAAACGGTAAGGATGTTTTTCGTCCGTCCGCCCGACCGAGGGGGTTTAGACACTAAATAAATAGTCTGATATTCGGATTCAGAGATTCAATATCCGATTGGTATCCGAATCCGAGTACCAAAAGTTGAATAATTCTTATAGATATGTAACGTATATCAATATCCGTTCCATATCCAACACATTTTACACTATCTGTATCTAAATCCGATCTGAGAAAAAAATAAATATCTGTATTCGTATTCGTGCATATCGGTTTGTATCCGATTGTACACTCATATGGCTAGTTTGTGTTATAATTGTATATTAAACTCAATATAAGAATTATAATATTTTGAAACCACTTTTTAAATCAAATTCTAGACATTACCATTTTTCAAAATGTTCTATCAAAATATTCAAAGAGATAAATGGATAATAAATCCTTCAAATCTGCACATTTGCTGCTATTCACTGACGACTGGAGATAATATGGGCTATTCACAATCAAGGCAAGGCACCTAGCTAGCATTCTACTGGAACAAAAACCATAGCCTAGCCCATTTATGTGCGAATTCCCCACCCGGATGCTGGTTAGGGAGCGTCTGCGGCAAGGATGCTATATACCTGGATTCTAGCTAAAGAGCATATACGGCAAGGATGCTATATATCCGAATGCTATCTAGGGAGCGTCTGCGGCAAGGGTGCTTATATACAGGTGGCCACCACTAACCTTCTTCAATCTCAGAAAATTACCTTATCAACCCATCGGCTCCTATCTCTTCCTTGTACACCTACCCACGCTGCTACAACCTCCATCCTAGCTCCAATTCCCTCTGCCTCTCCAACGATATTCCCGTCGACGGCGTGGCACACACCAGATCCGCCCTTTTCCTCTTACGCCGGCGCCGTCAATCAACATCGCGTCGACTCCATCTTCGAGATCTCTCAGGTACCATCTTCTTGCAATATTATTGAGCCCAAGCCCCCACTAGATCCGTCCCTTCCCCTTTCGCCAGTGGCATCATTGAACACATCACGTCGTCTCCCTCTTCAAGATCTCGCCGACATCGTCTTCAATTTTCAGCCCGATCTCCCCCTCCAGCCTAGATCTGGCACCGCATCACCACCTCCACTAGCATAATCAACCGTCGCCACGCTAACCACATAAACTCGGTTCCCCGCCGCTAACCCTACCCACAGGTTATCCTCCACCGCTCGGCCGACGACGCCATCACCACCTCAGTCACCTCACCATCCTCAACTCACCATCACCGCCGGACGGCCACCAACTCTAGTCGTCCGTTTAAGCCGGCACTCTCAAATCCCTAACCCTAGTCGTGAACCCTAGCTCCAGATCCAAATCCTCACCGGAGGAGTTGGTGGCCATCAGAGAAGCTCTCTGAAGAAGACGCCGGTTCAGTTTGCTTCCTCTTTTTCATTCTTGTTTTCCTTTTTTTTCCTTTGCAAAATCTTAGAAATCGATCTGGCTGACCAAGTGACCATGCATACCAAATCATGCAGGCTGCCCCGCAAGGCCACAAGCCGCCGACCGCTGGGCCTGAAGATGGACCCACCAGGTCCCAGTGCTAAAAGGAGGAGATCGAAGGGGCTCGCTGCCGGCGAGTCCTCTCCGCGGGCGACGACAAGAAGAACCACGGAGGCGGCCAATCCCCAACCTACAACCCACAGACAAGAACCGCCGCCGCCGCCGCCTGATGCTGGTGGCGAAGAAGAAGAAGGCGTCGATTACATCAGCGGCCTCCCGAACGCGATCCTCGGCGAGATAATCAACCACGTCTCCACCAAGGAAGCCGCGCGCACCCAAATCCTCACCAGACGGTGGCGCCAGGTCTGGATCACCTCCCCTCTCGTCCTCGACGCCACCCACCTCGCCGACAAGCGCCTCCAACCCGACCCTTATGTCCTCGCCGCCGCCGACGAGGCCGTCGCCAGCACGGTCTCGCTCATCCTCTCCACCCACCCGGGCCCCGGCCGCCGCTTCTGCATCCAGCCCCACTACATCCAAGACCGACCCGCCACCGTCGACGCCTGGCTTCGCTCTCCGGCGCTCAACAATCTCGAGGAGCTTGATTTCTGGGACGATGGTATATATGCGTGTCTTCGACCTTCCTTGCCGGTGCCCCCACCGGCGTCCACCTTCCGGTTCTGCGCCACCCTCCGCGTTGCTACCTTCGGCAGGTGCCAGCTCCTGGATAGCTCGGTTGCAGGGCTTCACTTTCCCCTCCTCAAGCAGCTTGCCATTGAACACTCTCGCATCTCGGAGGGCTCACTGCACACCATGATTTCAAGCTGCCCTGTCCTCGAGTGCTTGCTGCTCAACAATAGCTTTGGGTTTAGCTGCGTCCGGATAATCTCCAGCAGCCTTAGAAGCATCGGCCTCGGTGCTAATCCATGCATTACCACGCCCCACTTCCGGGAATTCGTAGTTGTCGATGCCCCAAGGCTTGAAAGGTTGCTCTTGCTTCAACAATGCATGGCAATCAACGTATCTGTCATCGCAGCACCTAAACTTGAGGCCTTAGGCTGTCTTGGTGATGGGCTTAATCCTTCCAGACTCGTTTTTGGCACCACCACTATTAAGGTATCTGCAGAATTCTAGTATTTTTGCCATGCTAAGTTGCATTTTCTGCATTTGCTAATTGTCTGATGTTTTGTTAAATGCTTGATATAGGGACTGCAAGTATTTAACTTGACGACAGTGGTGTGCAGTGTCAAGATTCTAGCTCTATATTCGTGCCATATGAATCTTGATATTGTTGTTGACTTGATGAAATGCTTTCCATGTCTGGAGAAGTTGTACATAAAGGTGACAGTTCTTTATTGATAGCTCGTAATGTTCAGCTTTTCTTTTAATTGGCATGCTGTTATTCTAATCCGTGTACCAGGGTTGGTTGATTGTTTTTGTCTGTTTTGTTCTTTAGTGTTGTATTTCAGGGAAAATGAATCGATGGCGTCGCAAACACAAGCAATTCATTAAGTGCTTTGACATAAGCCTGAAGACAATAGTGCTTGAGGGGTATAGAGGCACCAGAGCACAAATCAACTTTGCCTCGTTCTTTCTACAGAATGCGAGCAAGTTAGAGCTAATGATGCTTCAGGTTCAAAATAGTATTGACAATGAGGAATTTTTCACACAACAGTGTGAGATGCTTCAGTTGGAGAAAAGGGCTTCGAGGACTGCTCGATTACATTTTACCACAAACAATTGTCGCCGTTATGCACATGTCAACCATGTTCGTGATTTAGCAACAATCAATCCCTTTGAATGTAGATGTTGACATTGGCCTTGGTTTTTCCGTTTCATCAGTTTTCATTTCATATCCCGTGTTGTGTTATGTGCAGACAATTACTTCACAGGCATGTGGTGTTTTCAATATTGTCTTATCCTGGAACCATGGGAGACTTGTTAAAAACTGTTAGGTTTGTTGTATTTTATGATATTCGTGACAAATTGATTATTCTAGATATAATAAAGTACATAACCGTGCACAATATTTCTCCAGTAATCTTTTTTTATATATATCCAGATGTCTGAAGAGCAGCAACCTTAGTAGATTATGGAATTTTCATTTTGTAGTACATATTTGTTTTCTAACTCATTTTCCCAGGAACTAGTGTTATATAGTCAATGGGGCATCTGTCTCATGATGTGCCATGGCCAAAGTTGAGAATGCCTTTTCTTCTCTATCCAATCCAATGTACCTTCATAAATATTCAGAAAAGTCAAGCTATTAGGTGATTGTTATTGTACGGTATGCTATACATGTCAATTGAGTTCTTCAAATCACAGGTATAGATTAAGGGCCCTGTTTGTAGAGTGGTGTGGCTGACCCTGTAACATAAGTATGATAAATGCCTGGCATTTCTTTTAGCTTGGTGATAAGTTTTCATCTCAATTTTCCAGATAACATTGTGTTTTATTATATGATTACCTACTGTTACCTTCCTACTTAGCAGCTGAGGATACCACCTTGTTTTAGCTGACCTATGGAAACTCATGTTGGCTCATTTCCCAAAATGTTTTGATACTAAGGGCGTGTTTGGATCAGATTCACGCAGCTCCACTCCACCAACTCCACCATAGAGCAGATCCACCGTGGAGTTGCAAAACGTGGAGCACCTCTTGAGGAGCTCCACAAAAAACGTGGAGTTGGCCTCCAGATTCACGTTTTTCGTGGAGCTGCAAAACGTGGAGCTGGTGGTGTTTGGCTTGGAATTGTTGGAGCAAAGCTAAAAAACGTGGAGCGGAGCGGATCCAAACACGCCCTAATTTGTTACTATTGCCTGATCCTTATGCCTTTCAGAACTATGTAGAACCTTTTTTAATGCATTGGTTATTCTGAGCTGATTGCTCTATTTAGTCAAATTGGTTGGCAGAAAAAAAATAGAGAGGGGAGAGTTGTGGTATGGTAGCGTTCAGGAGACATGGGATGGTATTTTCCAAAATTGCAGTTTCATTTCCAGGCAAGATGTATACTGAACACTGATGTTTCTGAACTCTTTAACTCTTGAAGCTGCATTCAATAGTATATTGACGTTTCATTCTTGTGAGCATTATTTCCCAAATTTGAGTTGAAGCTGAATCCATCGTAAAGGAGTCCTATCAATGGTTCAACTTAGAGATGATTGTGTAGATGCTGCTTCGCTGTATGGAACAATGCAACCATCTTCAGTGATTCGACCTTGTTCTTTGGCCTCCTCGGTCTTTTTTTCGACAAGGGAAGAATTTAATAATCAAGATCCTTACATCGAGTTGATACAAGATCTCCTATGTGGTTAATTTTGGAGCAGTTCAACAATGCAGCTCTTTCAAATACTAAAGTTGATTTCAGCACTGAATTTTTGGTTGTCTCTGTTTTTTGAGTATTTGCACACACCAATTTACCTGCAGAACTGTCTGTAGGAAACCCCTCAAGATGAGTTGTTCTGAAGAACCTTAGGAATCTGAAACTACTTGTATTAACTGTAGTTCTTTCTGCACATGCAAATACAAATTAAATGGGATTTTATATATTGTGTAAAACCAGGTGGTTTTGAATATATAATTTCCTTAAATTGGTATTACCTATGCCATTGCAACTCTTCTTTTTCACGTGAAAATGACATTTTAAGATTTAAGGGTACTGGTAACAGAAGCTTTAAACATTTTAAGCGAGAGAATACATTATAAATCAAGCATACATATATACACACGGAGGTTGCCATACTATTGTTTATTCGATTTTAACTTTTAAGAATTTAAGACATCCACGCAGAGTAGTTGTTGCAATGTTCAAAGCTGAAAATTGTACACGAACATTGTAGCAAACATTTGGGTATCATGACTTCAAATGAAAATTGTAGATCTCCTATATTAAACCTACAATTTTCATATAAAAATGTATATGATCTCCATTTTCTTGGCTTTTTTTTAGTGAAGAAATGGTCTCCATTTTCTAGGCACTCCACGAACAGACATGGACTTCCAAATTTCCAATGGGCCGTAAAAAGCCCATCCATCCACGATCTCAGTCAAGTTTTCCTTTCTTCTTACAAGGGCGTGGTTGTAATTTTCCTTTCTTTCAAGGGTGTTCTTGTAAGATGTGTGATGTAAGCTATCAGAATATGTGAAATATAATCCCGGTTTCTCAAAAAAAAAAAAAGTTTTCAGTCTTCACATCCATCCCCGTCAGAAAAAGAAAGAGTGCGGCGGCGGCGGCGGCGGCGCCCACAGAGATGGAGGCGGCGGATCCCGATGGTAACAAGAGGACATCGGAGGCGCACGACTCCGACACGTCCCGGTCGCCGGCGACGGCGCCCGCTCGTGCCCCCATTCTCCGTCTTGCAAAGAGAAAGAGGAGCACCCATCTCCAAGAACCGCCGCAGCCTCATGAATCTGATGACGCCGGAGGAGGAGAAGAAGGAGCAGGCGTCGACCGGATCAGCGGCCTCCCCGACGCCATCCTGGGTGAGATCATCTCCCTCCTCCCCACCAAGGACGGCGCCCGCACCCAGAGCCTCGCCTCCCGGTGGCGCCACCTCTGGCGCTCCGCCCCTCTCAACCTCGACTGCGGTGGCCTCCCTCGCGACGAAACGGCCCTCGTCGGCGTCGTCTCGCGCATCCTCTCCGCCCACCCGGGCCCCGGCCGCCGGTTTCTGATTCCCGCCATCCCACGTCCCGCCACCGTGGACGCGTGGCTCGCCTCCCCCGCCCTCGACAACCTGCAGGAGATTGGCTTCTACGGTGGACACTTCCCGCAGCAGCCGCTTCCGGCGTCCAGCTTCCCCTTCTCGGCCACCCTCCGCGTGGCTACCTTTGGCAGTTTGCCCATCCCCGATGGCTTGGCTCAATCCCTTCGCTTCCCTCGGCTCAACCATCTCTCTATGACGTCTGTCACCATATCGGAGAGCTCACTGCACGCCATGATTTCGGGCTGCCCTGCTCTGGAGAGCTTCCTGCTTTGCGACTGCGTTGGCTTTCGTTGTGTGCGGATCAACTCCGCTAGCCTTAGAGCCATCTTCGTGCGTCCTCCGTATAATGATCCAGTCCTTGAGCAGGGAGGGGAACTTGTCATCGAGGATGCTCCTTGTCTTGAAAGGTTGCTCTATGCTGAGCATGTTGGCCTTCATATATCGATAATTTCGGCCCCAAAGTTGGTGACCTTGGGCTATTTTTGTGATGATGATCGATCAAGACTTGAGTTTGGTGGCACGCTATTTAAGGTACTTGTACTGTGGCAATACGGCTTTATTGTTTTGCACTTCAGATGGACTAATTCTTTGTTCTATTCTTGATCAAGGGATTGGGTGCTGTCAGCTTGATGACAGTGATGCGCAGATTTTGGCTGTCAGTTCCTGGTTTACAGAGCTGGATAATATAATTGGCTTTATGAAATGTTTTCCGTGTTTGGAGAAGTTGTATATAAAGGTAACAGTTCTTCAATAAGTATGTAGTAATGTTTAGCTGCATTTGTACCTTGATGTTGACTTGCTTGCTGTTACATAATAATACTTGTACTGAAACGGTTGATTTCTTTTTGTCTTATCTTGCTAGTCATGTCAGTCGGTGTTGAAAAATTTGTGGCGCCGCAAACACAGGAATTTTATCCAAAACGCTGACATCCGTCTAAAGACAGTAGTGCTGGGGAAATACCGTGGCATCAGATCACAAGTCAACTTTGCCTCATTCTTTATACTGAACGCAAGAGAGTTGGAGGTTATGAGAATTCAGGTTGATGGTTGCCCTTGCGATGCGGAGTTCATTGCAGATCAACATAGAATGCTTCAGATGGAGAAAATGGCTTCAAGAAGGGCGCAGATACATTTTACCACCAATGGATATTATCATGATCTTCTGCACATCAGCCATGTTACTGATTTATCTATAACTGATCCTTTTGAATGTAGATGTGCATATTGACTTCAGTGTATGGCCATTCATGAGATGTTCTTTCCAACGTTGAAGTACTCCTTTCATGTTTGTAGCATCTTGAATATATACCCCAGAAACTTTTATATTCGAACAAAATATACTCGTTGTTACTTTCATGACTTATCACCCTGACTACCACCTTTTGTGTTTGATCTTTTTTCTTTCATGTATCACCTTATTAGCATAAATTGCGTCCCAACTTGGAAGGGTGTGCTAGCTAAGATTATATTATTTTCCTTGCCATCAATCTCACTTAGAGGTCAGCTGCACTGCAGCACATTTAAACTGAAAAATATATCAAATTGCATGTTCATATAGTCATGACTTAAAGTGTCATATAATTAACATGGGAGATGGATTATTGGAGAAGCATTATTACAAATTGATCACAATATTATCCGTTAACCTAAAATGCTGTTTTGTTGGTCAGGAATAATTTTACAGGTAAATAGTAGATACTGTTGCTCAACACACAAGCATTCTCATTACAGGCATATAGTAACATATTTCTGTTCTTATAGTGGCGTGAAGCGTGATGGATGTGAGGTATAGTATTGCTTTAGCTATGCTGATAGTATGCATTTCTGATCATATTTGCCTTATCCAATATGATAAACCTACTCTGGTTTTGCAAGTATGATTTACAATTGTGTTTATTTATGAATGTAGACCCTCCTTTTGTGGATCTTCATATATTGTTGGAATTTGGAAGGATGACATGCATTCTACTTACAGACTAGTAACATCTAGGGATTTTAAACATAGATAGCTTCCAGACAATTCTAACACAACTTCTGGTAAATGTCTAGGGGATAAGTGTCAGTGCTTGGGGGCATAAATGTTGTCTTCATTTTATTTGTAAGATTGAAAAACAACTGTTTCTGTTTATTTGAGCTATCATCTCTTTGGGCCATCTATGTACTACTATTTTTTTAAGGCGTTAAGCCACTTGTTTCGTGATGGTTCTTTTCTGAATGGTCTTGTTATATCATTGTAAGCCAACGTTGCTTTGGATGGTCCTTTTTTCTGAAATATATACACATTTTTTTATAGTAGAATGTAGGAAGATGATTGCTTTTTTTTTCTTTTGACATTTGGTTATTCATCAGTCCACGCTATGCAGACCACTGTGTGGCTGTCCTGCTGTATGGTTTGCTTTCTGCTATGAAATCCAAATCCATCAAATCCGGAAGCTCGAGTTCTTGAAGCTGCGTGCATTGTAACAGAAAAAGGATCCATTTACTTTGCTTGAAAAAGGCCCCAAGGTGGTACTAATCATGTAATAATCCCCGATCCACACTGACGATTGGCTACTAGCAGAAATATCTGACTGGCAGCGTGAAAAAATATAATCCTGCGCAAGAAACCGCTTTCAGTGTTGCTGGATGGTTGACTGGTTGTTTGACTTCTTCTTTCTTCACGTCCAGATTTTACTATTTCAGTACTGGGGCAGCAGTTGAACAAGTAACTTAAAGGATTGCAATTTGGATACCAATATGTATGTATATAGCTTTAGAGACACGAATAGGTCCGACCTTGTTTCAAGAGCAGCTAAAACAGTTTAAAGTATAAGGAACATCTCAAAAGTGAGGTGACTTATGATCCTGAACATGTAACACCCAAATTCAATGCTGGGATCAAATTACTGCAACCAAATAATTTTAATCTAAAATAAAATCAAACTGAGCATAAGTTTCAGCAGAATATATGTACATCGTATTGAAATAAATGGGAGAAATGAGAACACGACAATATCCTAAATTATAACTGGCGCCATTCATATGTGGGGATAGGACACAGAGGTCTATGAAAAAAATCAGCTCAAGTTAAATGCTAGAAAGACACCAATAACCACTTCGATCCAGTAAAAAGTTAATCGTCTGCTGCAGCAAAGAGTTATCTACATTGCGCTGATCTGGGCTCCCTCGGTTGACATGTAAGCAAACTGGGATGGAGTCATCCCATCCTTAAAAACTGGAACGGAACCATTCCATTCTCTCTCTCTCTTGAACCGAATGCATCCTAAAGTGAAATTTGTTACTTCACATATTCACATGTAAATAATTAGTATTTTAACTAATTAACGAATCAAATAGCCCATGTAAAGTATTTTTTCTTTAACTTCAACACGGTTAAATAGCCGAGGCCATTGTGAGAAAGAACACTCATAAGCTCGCAAACCTGAACTTTGCAAATTTGAACTTCAACTCAGCACCTACTCGTATTTACGGCTAACTGTTTTTTCAGAGGCAATGTGAACGTCAGTGTCTCAATTTTTCTCTCACTTCTAGCCGGTCTTTGTCCTTGAAGTGCTATCGTCAATCTCAAAATATGCTGACAAAGAATAGGATGAGCATTTATAGAGGTAAATTTGTGTATGTGAGCATCTGCCGCCCCAGACTTTATCTACTTTTAGAATTGTTCAATGTCAATCATTTTTAATTTTAACTATAAATAGCCAAAGAAATCATAAAAATTGACAACACAAAATGATGTCAGTTGATATTTTTTCACATTTTTTCAATAAAAAGTTTGAGGTGCATTACGGTGGCTGGAGAAGGTACCAGGAGGTATTTTTGTATTTTGGTAAAGTACAACAAGGTATCGGGAGGTACATTTCCTATTTTGGTATAGGTCACACCTATTTTGTCACCGTTTGATATCTTTTTTATGTATCGCTTGGTAGCTCTGGGTATTCTTATGTCTCAATCATCGGATTTAGCCTAATAGGCGATTCTCATTTGTTTCAATCATCATAAATTTCCTCAAAAGTTGTAATCGACACCGGAGGTGGAAATAAAGATAGAGAGCAAAAAGAGCTTTTTCTTAGACCAGACCACTCTAAGCTTTATTAATCAGAGAGGCCATAACTATAAGAGAAAAAAGAGCTACAATTACTGAAATGCAGAAGCTACAGTAGGAAAGTTTTCATCTAGTAATGAATCTTATATATCCCAAGAAAATGTGTGGCCAGCTAATCATCTCCTTTCTTTATGCCCAATTTCTATGGTGTTTTGGTGTTTTTTTATGTATCATATTATATAAGCTAAGTAAAATTGGATCTCTACTTGAAAGGGTCCACCAACAAACATTCCCAAGTGATCTTGTCAATTATTCTACTCTCTTGTCAATCTTACATTTTTAAGGTGTGATCCCCTCTAAGGAATTAAGAATCTGTTCAAATGTGACCTGCTTTGCATGCCGAGTTAACTTATTCTACTGCAAGCTGCTTTGCAGAGTTTTGCCCAAGATAGTGTTGTACACTATTTTGTAATTATCAGATAGCCACCCTGGTGCTTTACCTTTGATTGAAACAAGCAGTGATAGTCTCACTGGTGTTAAGAAAAATATCAGCAACAGTGTTCACTGGTGTAGGCACAAGGAAGAAGTCTTGCCGCTGATGTATATATATGGGTATTGCTGTTGATGCCAGACATGTCTGCGGTCTAGCGCAAGTTGTATGCCATGGCCTTATTACCTCAGAGTTTTATTTGTCTCTGAAGTACGTACAGAAGCTCGGCCAGTTCAGATTTCCTTTTTGTTTTTGGAGATATACAAAGAAGGAATTATTAATTATTTGGGCGGATTAGCTAAATGGAAAGCAAGATCACGGACGGTGCGAAAGGAATTAATGGTGGCCGTCGATAATTTTTTATTCTAAATAATCGTTAGCCAATTGATTGATGTTCGATTCGGTACTTAAGATGCAAATGCATGCTCTCTGCGCGGTTTATGGATTTTTATGAGGATCACGGGGAGTACAGCTATATATAGGGCAGGCCGATCCTTTTTTTTTTCCTGTTAAGGGTGATGACGAGTCCGAGTAGAAGCAGGCCGATCCCTTTCTTTAAAGGGCGACGTTCTGTGCTGTCTGACGAAGCCCTTCTCCTTCGACGGCGGCGGGGTCTCGCGCATCTCGCTCGCCGTTGAATTGAAGGCACATTGTCGGGGTTCTCTACCGCCGGCAAGTAATATTTCTACGATCGCGTGTCAGGGCACCGGATGGTGACTCAAGAGACACAGAAGATTTAGACTGGTTCGGGCCTCCGGAGAGTAACACCCTACGTCCAGTGAGAGTCTGTGTTCTCAAGCCCAAGTCTGTAGTAGGGGGTACAAACTAGTCGGGAGAGGGAAGCGGTCCCAGGTCCCTGTGCGGTGGGGCGGAGCGAGGGTGATCAACTGTTCGTCGTCCCCCACCGGTGTCCCCTTGTCCCCTTTTATAGTCTCAAGGGGAGAAGGAAAGGGGGAGGTAAAAAGAGAAAATTACATATGAGTTACTGTCCCGAGGCCTTTAGTCCCGTCCTGCATCTTGTGCTGTACGCGGAGTAGGTATTGACGGGGTGGGCGCTCCGTCTGACCCGGGGCCGTACTCGCCCGGGTGGTTGAGGTAGCGGCTTCTCGGGTAAGTCTCCGGGTGGCTTTCGGGTCGCAGTTGACTTGCACTGTGCCGCCTTGGACTCCAGGTGTCCTCGTCGGGCTCCAGGTGTTGTCCTTGGGCAACAGGTGTCCTCTCCCGGGGATGCATGTGCCCCCTGTTTGGACGGGATGGGCGCTCCTGTGGCTGTCGTGGCGAAGGACGGACGCCCATCATGCCCTGACACGGCGGGTACCGAGTAGGTACGGCACCGAATGGGCCGAAGCGAGATGGAGCCGAACAGTCTAGTCGGGCGAGGCGGGGACTCCTCGGAGGCGGAGAGTCTTCGGGCGAATCGGAGGCCACTCGGAGGCGGAGACTCCTCGGGCGAATCGGAGGCCACTCGGAGGCGGAGACTCCTCGGGCGAATCGGAGAGCTATCTGTGCGTGGAGGATCTGCTTGGGCTTTTAATTTTCGGAGGGTTGATTATCGTCATATCGCGGATTAAGGGCTCGATCGGGTACCCCTGATCTGGACCCTCGTCAGTAGCCCCCGAGCCTGGGGGGGAGTTGGGGACTCGCGCCCAGGTTCAGCCGCTGTGTAGGAGTGGTGAGTCATGATTCTTCCGGTGGGGGCGCGCGAGCGCACCCGCCGGGTGTAGCCCCCGAGCCTTGGGAAGAGCTGATGCTCTTGTTAAGGCTTTGAATCCGGGTAGTTTGTCTTGGAGATTGTCGGGGGCGCGTAGGGTTCGAAACTTGTCGGGGGCATGGAGCTCGTCGGGGGCGCGGAGCTTGTTGGGCCGTGACTGGGCCGTTGGTGGGCCGAGCGTGGAGGCGCTGGCCGGCTTTTCCGCCGTGTGGAGGGTGGGCGTGCCTTTTCAGGCCGTCAGGCGAAGCGACGTGCGCACGTCGCGACGCGCCGAAGGTGGGCCCGTGCATTTAACGCCGCCGCCCCGTTTCGCCCGTCTTCCCCTCTTTATAGCCTTGCGCCGTGGCTGCCAGGGGTTTTCCTTGCCTTGTCTTTTCGCCTTCTGTCGCGCGCTTCGTCTTCCTCGCCTTCTCGCATCTTCCGCCGCCGCCGCGCTCGCGCTCCTCCGAGGAAGGAGAGACCGAATCCCCCCCCACGGCTGGCGTCCTCTTCGTCGAGCGACCTCGCGATGTCGACATGGGAGCGCTCCAGAGTGACGCAGAGGCAGCTGGAGGGGCTCGTGAGTGATGGCTCGCTCCCGCCGTTGACGGAGGCCGAGGAGTGGAAGAGGCCGGGCGTGGAGGACTTCCCCCGGCCGCCGGCCGGGTATGTCGTTTCTTTCGTCGCCTTCCACGAGCGTGGGTTCTCCGTCCCCGCGGGGAGATTCATCCGCGCCGTGCTCAATGAGTACGGGCTGGAGCTCCAGCACATCAACCCCAACGGGGTGCAGCAGATGGCGGCGTTCGTGGCGCTGTGCGAAGGGTACCTGGGGATGGAGGCCCACTGGGATCTCTTCAGGTACTTCTTCAAGTTCGTGTTGCACTCCGCCGAGGGTGGCGCCCCTGCGACAATAGGGTGCGCCGGGTTGAAGATGAAGCAGGGGAGGTCGCGCGACTACATCCCGGGGTCCCTGATTAGCTCGAATAAGGGTTGGCACCCCGGGTGGTTCTACCTCAAGAACGACTCCAAGAACCCCCTCCCGGAGTACACCGGAAGGACGTTCGAGAAGGCGCCCGATGCGTGGGCGTATGGGCCCGAGAAGAGGCTCCAGGAAAAGCTCCTCAAGAACGCCTGGGGCGCCCTCGCCCGACTCCGGGAGGAGAACGTGTCCCTGGCGGAGGTCATCGGCGGGTACCTCTCGAGAGGTATCGTGCCGCTGATGCGTCGCGCGCTCCCGATGTGGCGCATGACCCCGGACAAGGCCCCCTTCGTGGGGACAGTAACGGCGGTCCCCCTGCCCTCGGAGGCCGAGGTGCGGCGCCGAGTGGCGGCAGCGGTGGGAAGGTCGGGCCTCGAGTACCCGTCGCCGGATCTCCTGCCAATGCTTCCGCACGCCGACACTACGGCCATCGTAAGTGCTCTTCCGCCTGTCTTGGATTCAATCCCGAGTGCTTTTTTGTCCTCTAACACCGAGTTCCTTTAGGTGAAGAGCGAGGATGTCGGCTGCTCCCGGCCGCCACTTCCCGAGGACAGGGCGAAGAATCGGGCCGAGGCCGAGCGGGCCAAGGCGAAGAAGGACCGCCGGGAGAAGTGGAAGATGCGTGAGGTGGCCAAGCGGGAGAGGAACGCCGAGCGGGCCAAGAGGAGGAAAAGGGGAGAGCGGGTCTCCGAGGACGAGGACCCCGAGTCGGAGCCCGCGGAGGGGGACTCGAGGAGCGAGGACGACGAGGAGGATGAAGATGTGGACGCGCCCCCCGCGAAGCTCAGGGCGGTCGCCGTGGTGACAGCTTCGCCCTCGGCGCAGCAACCGGGGTCTAGCGGGAGAGGGAGGTCGCCTCCGCCGGACGCGGGGAGGAGCGAAAGTTCCCGGTCGAGCCGGCATCAACGGTCCTCCGGGGACAGCCAGCGCGAGAGGCGCGGCCGCACGCCTCCGTCCACCCGTCATGCGTCCGAGGAGGGGAAGAGTTCCCGACGGGACACGGCCTCCCCCCGTCGGGAGAGAAGCCAGAGCCGGGACCTGTCGGAGCGCGCCCACAAGGGCGGTTCGTCGTCGGGGGCGTCGCGCTCCCCCAAAAGGTCCGCGCCGCGAGACGACAGGCGGCCGCCGCCAGCCCCTCAAACAACACGGGCGCAGAGCGGAGGGCGGGACGCGCCCCGGACGCCCGTACCTGCCGCAGGGGCAGATCCTGTTGGGGGCAGGGCCTCGCCCGCGTCGCCCGCGGTGGAGGCGCAGGCCCCTTCCGCCCCGGTGAGGGCCACGACGGGGCGGCCGGATCCGTCCCCGGTCGAAGGAGGAGGCCCGACTGGCCAGGCGGCGCCCCACTTGGGCAGGAGCGCCGAAACCACGCAGGCGGCCCCCGCCCCGACGGCGCTCGCGGGGTCCAAGAGGCCCTCGTCCCCGAGGGGCCCGGCGCCTACAAGTTCCAAGCGGACCCGGACCATCTCGTCGAGGTGAGTACTGCTCTGTCTTTCTCGAGTAGTTTCTTGTTTCCATAGTTGCCTTTTTTCTCAGCCGGGCTCCTCGACCTGTGATGCGCCAGTCGGGCCGACAATCCGCTCGAGGTGGCGCCGAAGAAGAAGCTGCGCTCGGCAGCGCTGACGCCGAGGCCCGCGACGGAGCGGGCCAAGGAAGCGACACCGAAGCCCGCGGCGGAGCAGGCCGAGGGGGCGACACCGGAGCCCGCGGCGGAGCAGGCCGAGGAGGCGACACGGAGGGTGACGCCCTCCGTTGAGGAGAAGGTGCCGGAGGGAGACGGCGACAGCCCGGGTGGGGCACTCCCGACTGGCCTGGTTGTCGCGCAGGACCGCTCCCTCAGAGGCGGCTGTCGCGGCGCTCCAAGCCGAGCTGGAGCAACAGCTGGTGGGGACGGCCCTTCCTACCCCTCAGGAGGCGGCGAGCCACCCTGGGGCAGGGGAGGTCGTCCTGCTCGGTGACGCGGCCCTAGCCGGGGCCGAGGAGCCCCAAGGAAGCGGAGGCGGGGACGACCGGCGCCCTTCAAGACGTCGCCATCCCAGCGGCGGCAGCTGCTGCAGCCCCCGAGTCCTCCTCCGGGGTGGTTCCCCCAGAGGTCGTCGTGCTCGAGGACTCGCCGGAGGATGGCTCGCGGAGGATCGACGGCGATCCCAGTGGGGGGCCGATCGTGGAGTCCCCGAGGCCTTCGAGCCCCCGAGCGAGGGCCTGGACTCTCTCCGGGAGACTCCGGGGATGATGACGATGGATCGTCGCTTTCAGACCATCGTACCCATCGAGGACAACCCGAACCTGCCGTGCGAGGGTCGGTTGATGTGGTACGATCGTCAGAACCCGGGGAGTCCCGTCTTCGAGCTCGACGACAAGTCGGAGCTGGAGCAGTGCCATCTTCTCGCGGAGGGCCTCAATAACATGAAGGAGGTCTTTAACGAGATGATCATTAAGCCTTCCCGGGTAAGTTCTCGGGTTTCCTTCTTCTGGTCTTGGCGCCGTTTTGGGGTGTGTCTTACCGCTCCTCTTTCTGCTTTCATTCAGAAAATCATGGAGCGCAGCTCCGAGAAGTCCCTGTTTCTCCGCCGGGAGGCCGGGCTATGGCACGCCGTTCAGCAACTGAAGGCGGAGAAGGAGCAGCTCGAGGCCCAGCTGACCGAGGCCCGGGAGGCCAGGGCGGAGGTGCTCGCCGATGCCGAGGAGGAGAAGGCCGCCCTTGAGGCGAAGGTGGAGGAGGCCGAGAGGATAGTGTCGGAGGCGCTGACGGCCGCCGACGCCTCCAATCGAGAAAAGGAGACTGCTGTGCGGGAGGTCGAGGGGCTGAAGGCGAAAGTGGTGGACCTCCAGACAGACGTCCAGCACCGCGACCTTGACCTCAAGACGGCCAACAACCAGTTGGTCGAGCTGGCCGGGAAGCTGAAGGCCGCGGAGGAAGAGGGGGCCCGCCTTGGAGAGGTCACCCAGAAGCGGGAGGAAGAGATCCTCGGTAAGTTACTCTTCCTCGTTTCTTGTCGGGCGGTTGCTTTCTGTTTTTCTCGAGTGGCCGCGAGTTTGCTTAGGCCTGCTTGCCGATGTAGCCCTGCGAAACCAGAAGGTTGACCTGGAGGCAAAGCTCGAGTCGGAGAAGCGCGAGGTGGCCAAGGCCTTTGCCGCCAATCAGGAGCTGGTGCAGCTTGGCAACGACCTGAAGGCGGAGTTGGCCAGTAAGTATCGTGTTTCTGCTCGTCCTTCCTTTTGCTCCCCTTCCTGTGAGATTACTCTGACGAAGAACTATCCGCAGGAGCTATTGAGGACCTTCAGAGGTCTAGGGAGGGGGCCGAGCAGAGCCAAAGGGCCCTCGAGAAGAAGTCCGAGGTCCATCAGGCTCTGGTCCAGGCCGTCGAGCACCTGTTCGAGGAGCTCAACGTCGGCGGCGGCCCGTCCCTGGTGGACCGCATTGCCCTTGTTGCAGGGAGGACTCGGGCGCAGGCCTCGGATCTTGCTCGGAGCGTGGCATGGAAAATCATTGCCATGTTCTTGTCACATTACCCGACCATGGATCGGGAGTCCCTACAAGGTGGGTGGGCCCCCGGCTACGAGGAGGACGAGTACGATGAGATTGAAGCCGAATCTTCCTCGTTTGCCGAGAAGGTGCTTTCCGCCGCCCTGAAGGATCTCGGGCTGGAATAGGATAGAAGTAGGGGACTTAGTCATTTTGTTATGCAATGAACTTAACTCCCCTTTGAAGGGTAACTGTTGTTGCTTGAAAAACGCATGTTTCCATCTGTTGCTTGCCATTTTTATTTTCTTCCGAATGCTCTTGGGGTCATGGATCGAGATGGTCAGGCGCGGGAGCCTGCCCGTCGGGCTCTGTTCCGTAGCCGCCGGGGCGTAGGAACTCGGGAGTTTGGGCACTCGGACTCGCAGCCCCCGAGCAGTTTCGGAAGGTTTGAACAATGACAAACAGCAGCCGATGTGTTGAAAGCAACAACTAATCGGGGCGATTCCTTTATTGCTCTCGGGGAAAAGGACGCCGGTCCGAGGACTTGGATTTTGCTCGCAAGTCAGCGCCGTAGCCGCAGGGGCGTAAGGACTCAAAACTTGGACAAGCGCGATCGCAAAGCCACTCGAGCTGACGTTTCTTTCTCGTAAGCGCAAAAGTATACCGCTTGATCGCGCACGGGAGCGATCACTTGTCGAATTTTTGCGAAAAAAGGAGGGGCACCAGGCCCCGGGTGGAGCCCCCGAGCGGTGGGCGATCCTGCACAAGGAAGGGGTCGCCTGCCGCTAAGTCTAAGGTGCATTTTGAAAAGCGACCGTACGTGCGTATAAAGTACTCAGAACAGCGTGGTACTTTGTTTATTATCGCAAACGAAAAGTACAGGTACTTTTAAGGGTGAAAGCGACGTAGCTGCAGGGGCGTGCGAGCCCGCAGGGGAGTGTGGGGTTCTTCGGGAGAGGCGGAGACTCGTCGGGCGAGGTGGGGACTTCTCGGGCTCTCCCTCGGCCTCATTTT
Source organism: Alloteropsis semialata (assembly GCA_004135705.1). Lineage (NCBI taxonomy): Eukaryota > Viridiplantae > Streptophyta > Magnoliopsida > Poales > Poaceae > Alloteropsis > Alloteropsis semialata. The sequence goes on along the minus strand of CM014271.1, from coordinate 64,449,602 downwards.
GTCGTGGCGTGGTCTCTCACAGGCCTCCTTCTGTGACCTGGGACCCCACGCGATGCAGGGTGCTGGTGGAGGAGCCTGTTTCTCCTTACATCGTTACCCCTCATGCACCTTTTTCGCAAAAGGCGGAGGGGCCGGACCGCACCGTATTTTTGCCTTGCTGGCCGAAAATGCGGTGTCCGTATGAGCTGATAACGGGTCAATTCGAGTGAAGCCTCGGCATCCCGCTCGACGGGTTCCGATCGGATCAGCTGGTGATCAGCTTCAAATTCTTGGTGGCGAGATCATCTAGTTACCGAGTCCGTTCGTCCGGACCTGGCGGCTCTTTGCCTTTCCATCGGAGGAAAAACCATGATCTTACTTTTCATCAAGACTCGAATGCAGCTCGGGATGCCCGTGACGCTCGTGCATCC
>CM014271.1:64417912-64447305 GCA_004135705.1 Alloteropsis semialata | reverse complement strand
GGGAGGATTTCCGGAAGACTGGGGTTTGGAAAGGAACGGATGATTAGATTTTTGATAGATTTGGAACTTCGAGAAGTCATCAGAAAATGTTTTGAAAAACTCGTTAAGCGTGTTTTAGGTTTTTTCAATTTTTTTCTGGGACGTTACACAAAATCTACGTCTCTCATATAGTTTCATGAAACTAGAAAAGATATATATAAGATTTGCTAGCAATGTTACTACCACTGTGTCGGATGAACAAATGACCAAAATAAAAGTTATAGATGTTCACAAGTTATACAACTTTGTAGTTGAACTCTTTATAATTTGAATTGATGGAGAAACAGCCAAAATGAGATTTGTAGATCACAATAGGTTATGAAAATTTGTAGTTGACAACTTTTTTATTTGAAATCATCTTGTCAACGAAAATTAAGTTTGAATTTTTTGAATTTGAAATTCAAATTTTGTAAACGACCTCAGATGGAGAAACTACTAAAACTAAAGCTGTAGATTTTGAAAAGTTATGAAACTTTGTAGTTGATAACTTTTTAATTTGAATTCACTAAGGGCCCCAAATAAGTAATTTACACTCGGTTTAGTATAATATGTGAGGAACCAAAACGGAGTATAGACACAAGTGAGATTGTGGTCCAGTGGTAGAGGAGGTTAGGGGAGGTCACTGGTTCAAATCCCGCTGGCCGCATAGCATGTGAATTTTGCGGCGAAAAATGCCATGACTTGCCAGCAGGCATTGGCCCATGGGGGCCTCCCCCATTAAAATTTTTATTTGCTATTTTTTCAGGTGTTTTCTGTTCACATTTTGTCGAATAAAGTTTTATCGTGTGGTGTTCGCAGAGTGTTACCCTCGGCAAAACTTTTGCCGGGTGTTTTTAGGTCTTTGCTGAGTGCCTCTAGCACTCGGCAAAGCTGGTGATTCTCGTAGTGAATGCGAGCTTGCTGGCGGGCACTGGCCCATGGGGGCCTCCCCTTTAAAATTTTTATTTGCTATTTTTTCAGGTGTTTTCGGTCCACATTTTGCGGAGTAAATTTCTATCGTGTGGTGTTCGCCGAGTGTTACCCTTGGTAAAACTTTTGCCGGATGTTTTTAGGTCTTTGCCGAGTGCCTCTAGCGCTCGGCAAAGCTGGTGATTCTCGTAGTGAATGCGAGCTACTTTGCAGAGTTTTGCCCAAGATGGTGCTGTACAATATTCTGTGATTATCGGGTAGCCATCCTGATCCTGATGCATTACCTTTTGAAACAAGCAGTGATAATCTCACTGCTGTTAATAATATTCAAAAGCGCCTTATGAAAAAATATCAACAACAGTGTTCAGATATCTGGGGATGTGCTGAGAAAAGCCTTGTAGAATTTGATTTGGTTGCTTGGTTAGATGAATGGTAGGGCTTATCTTCCAATTTGGGTAGCTACAAATGTTGATTGCAGACGCTCTATTTTCAGATCTAAAGATGTATCCTTGGACCGGCAAAAGAGAAGCAATACACAAACATATGACGATGTAGCTTGTGCCTCTTTTTCAGTAACAATTCCATCTTGAAAAGCTTTCGCTCAAATGTGAAAATGCCAAAAAGCTTCTGCAAAGGAAGCCTTTAAAGTTTAGAGTGTAATTTTATTAGCATTTGCACACGTGACTAGGTCGGACAGTTGGTTAGGCTCTCAAGGCTCCATTGGGCACCGGAACCCAGCCTGCTTCTGGACTGCATCCCTCATTTGCACAGCTGACCTGACGACAAAATAAGGAAGACAGCCTTGTTCAATGTCCTGAAGGACTAGATTTCCTGATGATGAATAAGGAGAGGAAAGCATCTTTGGGTAGGTCCTGTTGGATTTAATGGGGCTAGGGTCTGTATATTTCCAATTAAATCTAGATATTTAGGCCCACGATTAAATGCAATATACTTAAAAGTAGTTATTGCTAAATTAGTAGTTAGAGGATCCTAAGCAACTTATTGGCCTGCCGTATGCACGCTCGCTCGCCTCGCCGTGGCCGTGGCGAGACGTGACAGACAGTGCAGTGTTGTGATTGGTTTCGCCAGTTGTCAACGGAAATGATAACATTTTAATGGAAAAGTTAATAAATGCCTTTTCTGCTCGGCAGGGATTAGTCCCTTTTTCTCAGCCTTCTAGGTGCATCCGTCCATCCCTGCGCACCTATGTAATAGGCCCTCCCTGCATGCCTATATAACATGCCCATCTTACACACCTATCATAATTTAGGTACTCCTCTTAGGGGATCTCTTCCCTTTTCCTCCATTGCTTTCTACTACAACGCTGCATTCCCATTGCTAGCATCTGCGCGCACTGATGTAGGAGAGCTAAGGTCTCCGGAACGACGCTTGTGTTGATATCCTTCTTAGGATAGCCAGGCGATGAGGTTTTTGAAGAGAGTTCTCACGTGACTGCTGGATTCCTGGTTTGTATAATTTCTGGTGCCGTGTACGACTACGTACTTCTTCTACTTCTCGGTGACGTGAATGACTATGTTGTCAACTTTCTGGTGTCGTTCGAGGGACTGCAATGCTCTGACTCATCACTATGCTAACTTTATACGCCTATATCAAACAAGATCGATCGATTAGCATGACTAACACAGTTGATAATTGGCGTGCTCGGTACAGATCACTGCAGCCGCTCGCATACAGCTCTGCTCTGGTGGCCGTAGCGGCTGCTGCAGCAATATTTACCAAGCGCGCTGATTGCGCAGCTAGTCAGCTAATGCCCGGCAACGGCAGGTGACGATGTTGGGGTTCAAGGTGGATCCAGGGCTAGTGCAGTAGTGCTCAGCGAACCATGCATGGAGGTGGAAGGAAGGAGCTAACCTCTCTCCAATCTTGACCCTCCACCTCCAGAGTCGTTGATGTTTATGTTTCTCCACTCAAAAGTAAAGCCTAAATTTAGGCGTGGTGTTGTTCGTGCGTCTAACCCAATACTACGAAATCTTGTTTCAACTTTCAATCAAAGAACGTGGAGATTGGTGAAACTGAAATCTTAACTATTTTTCTTCTTCCATGGATAATGAAGATTGCGTATACTTTATGCTACTTTTTTAAGCCACAACGCAATGTTGATAATCTTTTTCTTAACTATTTTTTTCTTCCATGGATAATAAGATTGTGTATTACTCATGCTACCTTTTTAAGCAACAACGCATTGTTGATAATCTTTTTTTCGAGAAGTTTACTTGTAGTAACAAAGTCTAATACTAGTGGTGTTGTGATGAATATGCCACATAGTTATGCTCTGAAATGAGCCGTGGCACTAGGCTAGTGGGCTGCGCACCCAAACCTACCTCGGGAACTTATCTGGCTTCCTGAAGCCCAAAAGCCTGATAGCTTCCACGTCCCTGTCCGTTGGATGCTTCCGTGCCATCGTCAGATCTCTGCATACCTTCTTTCTTCTTCCTCTCGCTCTTCCAAATTGTGACGCTCGCTCATCGCACGGCTCGCACCGCGCCCTCGCTAGCCCGGTGGCACGGACGGGTAGGAGGTGGTGGAGGCGGTGGTGTTTAGGGTTAGGGTTTGTGGCTGTCGGGGTGTTGGAGACTCCAATGGCCTCTGGCCATAGAAGAGGGGAGGGGGAGGGGGCAGGGAAAGACCCACTAGTGGGCTGTGCCGGTGGCGGGACCGAGGGCGCTGGTACCCAGACCATTAGGAAGGGCAGGGTCGAGGGGGCGGGTCAGCGGGTGGGGCGGCGGCGGCGGCCGCTGGCCGAGGAGGAGGAAGAAGGAGGCAGAGACAGATAGGCAACCAGATGTTTAAGATGAACAATATATAGATTTAATGGACCTTCTTATCCAACTTTAGATACCTACGTAAGATCCCCCAACCTACCCAGCCTGCTTTCCCTCCCCACACCCGCAGTTGCAGTTGAACAACTAACGAATGCGACGGCGGCGGCGACGGCGACTTCCTCGGCTCGCACCAGCCATGAACAAGGAGGAGGCCGCGGCGGCGGCGTCCCGTGCCAAGGGGAGATCGGAGACAAACGAAGGCCGAGACCCGAAACCAAGAACCAGGTACTCCGAAGTATCCTGCAGTCAAGAACCGCCGCCGCCTGATTCCGGCGAAGAACATGGCGGCGACGCCGGTGCCGACCTCATCAGCGACCTCCCAGAGCCCATCCTCGGCGACATCATCTCCCTCCTCCCTACTAAGGACGGCGCCCGCACCCAAGCCCTCTCCTCCCAGTGGCGCGACCTCTGGCGCTCCGCTCCCCTCAATCTCGTCACTGACGACTTCCTCCCCGCCAACGACGAGGCCCACGCCGGCCTCGTCTCCCGCATCCTCTCCTTCCACCGGGGCCCCGGCCGCCGCTTCCGCGTCGCCGCGCACCTCATGCACCACCGCCCCGACACCGTGGACGCCTGGCTCCGGTCCCCTGCCCTCGACAACCTGCAAGAGATTGACTTCTATGACACAGCATTGGGCTGGGAGGTGCAGGACCCGTCGCCGCCACCGGCGTCCATCTTCCGCTTCTCCGGCAGCCTCCGCGTTGCCACCATCGGCAAGTGCCACATCACCGACGGCATTGCTGAAACGCTTCGCTTCCCGGCGCTCAAGCACCTAGCAATAGAAAAGGTCCGCATCTCCGAGGCCTCGCTGCACAGCCTGATATCCAGCTGCCCTGCCCTTGAGTGCTTGTTTGTTAAGGAGAGCTTTGGCTTTGCTTGCCTCCGCATCAATTCCAATAGCCTCAAGAGCATTGGGGCGAGTGTTCAGCGTTACATTATTGGTCCATGGCCATGGTTACAGGAACTCATCATCGAGGATGTGCCTTTTCTTGAGAAGTTGCTCTATGCAGAAGGTTTTGGCCTCCGTCTATCTGTGACTGCAGCGCCTAAATTGAAAAATACTTGGCTGTCCTTCAGATTGGAACAGGCGCTCCAGGCTCATGTTTGGCGCCACTGTATTTGAGGTTTTGCTGTGACATCTTCGCTTCTTGCTTTCACTGATTGCTAAGCTGCATTTCCGTTGCAGGAGAATTTTATATCTGCATTTGCTAATGGCCTGCTATTTTGTTCTATGTTTGATCAAGGGATTGAATGCTGCTAGCTTGACGACAGTCGTGTGCAGTGTCAAGATTTTAGCTGTCAGTTTGCGGGTTTTTGATCTGGACAAAGTTATTGACTTGATGCAATGCTTTCCTTGTTTGGAGAAGCTCTACGTGAAGGTACAAATTCTTTTTGATAATTTGTAATGTTCCATTGCCCTTTGATCAACGAACTGTTATGTCAATCCCTGTGCTGACTTATTTGATTTTCTCTTTTCTCCGTGTACTTTTCCAGCCATGTCGTTCGGATTTTTCCTCGAAGGCTATACATAATTTCTGGCGTCGTAAACACAGGCTCCTTCTGAAAGACCTTGACATCGGTCTCAAGACAGTTGTGTTGGAGAATTATAAGGGCATGACTGCACAAGTTCGCTTTGCCTCATTTTTTGTAATGAATGCGAGAGAGTTAGAGGTTCTGAGGCTTGAGGTTGAAAGAAAGAATTACAATGACCTGTTTTTTGCACAACAGCATATGGTGCTTGAAATGGAGAAAAGGGCTTCAAGGGGTGCTCGGTTAGATTTTACGACACACAGATGTCATCTTCTACCCATCAAACATGTCTGTGATGTGTCTATAACAGATCCCTTTCAATGTAGATGTTGAAACCATTTCTTGCTTTTGTGTATGCCCTTACATAAGTCATTATTGCAAACCTCAGTTTGTGATTTGTCCAGACTATTAGTTCTGGTATTTGTAATGCTTCAATGATTTTTTTGTCCCCTAGCTATGTGATGATGTTCGAATTGATGAAGTACTGAGCCTTACAAAATGATCCACCTTTTAAGGTGTGTATTTTAAATTTCCATCGCAACTTCACATCAAATGAGTTCATCACTATATACACCTCAATGATCTGAATATAGTTGTCCTTCCTATAACTCTTCATGTAAACAAAATTGCAGGCACATCGTACAAGTACTAGTCAGGTTTGTGAGCGATCCGCCTATAGAGATGCGGATTTGTTATCTTAAAATGCTTAAAGTAGCATCACATTAATGCATCGGATCAAATAAAAAAATAAAAATTATCTAATATTAAATTGATCTTTTCCAATGCTAAATTCAACAAAAATATTATGATTATCATTTGAGCTTTGCATAATTTTTTCTTAGAAATTTATTGACTTTTGGGCGTTAGTAGATATATGTAATGTATTGACGTTCTATGTATTGACTTCAAAAGTGGGAGGGCTACCATAGGTAAACGTCTACAAAGATTAGTTATTGTTTTATACATAGAGGAAAATTAGATATACTTTATTCTTTCCATACAATGTATCTACAAATAATAGAAAAACCCCTAATAGATTTTTTTTAAAAGGCATGGGGCCCTCTCAATAGTACCATGGTCCCACCGAACACTGAAGAGTGTGTGGGTCCTACCGGAATGTGTGTGGATCCCACCTGAACAGTGAGCAGGTCCCATGTTGGTCCCACCTGAACTTTGTGAATCCCGTGTGTAGGTCTCACCTGAACAATGTGTGGATCTCACGTGGAGCCACGATACATGAGGAGGCTCCAAATCTTGAAGTTTTAGTATATAGGTATTCATTATGAAAGAGAGGAACCATAACAGATATTTAAATTGCCTTCTATGTGTTATATGTGTGTATAGAAAATTTCTAATTGTTGCCAGAAAATATCATAATCCATATAGTGGTGTGGCCATGTGGGGGCTGACTAAGGGAATAATAGGATGTATGGTTTGCGTGAGGAATGGGGTGGTCCAACGTCTTCTCTCTTCTGGTTCAATTTTTTGTTTAGCTTGAAAAATAGAATGGGATGATGCATCACCTCTTTATACCTCACAAGGATATAACAAATAAAATAATAATAGTATAAGCATGGAGAGTCATTACTCCCTCCGTCCCAAAAAGAATGCAACTATGGATTGTATGCCAATTAAAGTGGTTTGACCAAGTTTCTAATGAATTATATTCATATTTATGGACTTAAATAAATTTATTATAAAAATATATTTTATAATTAATCTAATAATATTTATTTGATACCATAAATATTGATACTTTTTTATCTATAGTTTATCAAATTTAAGATACTAAAACATGTACTGCGCTAGAATTACATTGTTTTTGGGACGGAGAGAGTAATGGAACGAACTCGACCAGCTCATCTAGAAGGAGGTGATTTCTTAAATCAAATACTCCATGAACGCGTGCAACCCTTTTTCCGGATAGTATTTGCCTCTCTTGTTTCGAGATAGCAATTGCCTTCTCCTAATACGAATATATGGACATACTCTTGTACTAAGGCCTAGCTTCTGTACATTTTATTTGCTAGAAGAAAGCTTTATCTGTCTCTGACGACAATTTACATCAAGGTTGGGATCCAATATAGCATCAAAACAATGGGAATGTAACCTTGTAGTCGATATGTTTTAAATTAAAATTGCATTGACAGGTTTCTCGCACCAATTACAGAAATAATCTATCTACTGGCTGGCCGCATTGGAATTTTGGCTGGAGTCGGAGCAAAAATCGAGTTTCTTTCTCTCTCTTTTTTACTTTTTTTAAGCTCATCTCTCTCTCTTTTTTACAAAATAGCAAAATCGAGTGCAAGAAAGTACTCAACTAGCCCAACAAGACAGATGCAGGCCTGAACACCAAATGGGCCGGGCCGTAAAGTGTGAAATGGGCCACGCGTGCCCGGTCGTCTGTTTGATGCCGCGATTTCGTCTGTCTGAGCGGCGGCGCCGACGCGCGTTGAGGCACTGGCCGGCCCTGGAGATGGAGGCAACGGCGCCTTGTGCATTGAAGAAGAGGAGACCCGAGGCGACGGAGAGACACTGAAGAAGTCGGCGAGGACAGAGGCATCCGATCCCGAATCAACAGCTGGGTCTGAACAATCCGCGATTAAGGGACCGTTTTTAGTTCTTTGAAGATTAGTTTACTTTGCATTTAGAAAATATTTTTATTTTCAAATAATTCTACGCGCTTCCTAATTAACTCTAACGAATTTTTGAAACAATTAGAAGTTTTATCAAAACTAAACTACCTTGTTACAAAGTGGATCTCAAGCGGAGGGCAGTGTCCTGCATTATCTGAAGAATAGAAGTCTGAATAACAACAGAAGAGCGACTGAGGGAAAAGTTTGAATTGTTAGCACCTGGGCAGCATGGTTGTGTCAGCCCATGAGTTAGAAGAAGGAGCTAGGCCTGCGTGCCCGTGAGCGTGGCCTGTGGGCGGTGGCCATGAGCAGCAGTCAGCGACCAGGGCATATATATAACCAGCCTGAAAGTGAATTTGTGTGTCCTTCATGAATCAGACTCTGAACCTATCCCCAATTTCTGTCTATTTCCCTTCCATGTGTTGTGTTGTTCTTTCCCTGATTCTACTGTACAGATACCCATTGTTCTGCTTCTACCCTGGAATATTAATGTAGGAGAACAGCTACAATCTGATGCAGCTTTCATTTGCAGAGATGTGTCCAGACTAGAGATAAGTTTTCGAGTGATTCTTGAGTTCGACGGACACATAGGGACACGAATGATTTTTTTAATTTGGATGGAGCCGAGTACCGGAGATTATTGTGCATGCAGAAACATCAGACGGATGCCAACCTATGGGATTGCAACCACCTGCCGGACTCACTACGGCCTATTTGTTTCAGCTGCATCTTGTTTTTTTTCCTTCGAAAAGCCAATAATAAGTTCTATGAGATTGTTCTAGGCTTCTGGGTTCACAAAGCTGCGAAAAGCTTAGAGTAGTGAGCTTTTCAGCTTTTCATATAAACTCACCTGTACTCAGCTTTTGGTTTTCAGGAAGGTACGCGAGAAGTTCATTTGTTTGAGTTTTTGACCTTTCACGTTAAGATGCTACCCAGAAGCTTAAAGAAATAGGTGCTCATAGCCAAAGGAAACAATCTGTTCCTCAGACGAACCGAAGACAAGGTGCATTGAGTTTAGTTAGCGTTAATGGGCCATGGATTAGTGCTGCTGGTACCCTGTGGGGCGGAATGTCCATGCCAACTCAGGCTCTCGTCTCCAAGCCAAACATACTCAGCTAGGCTCTCATCTCCACGCCAGTCATACCGCACGAATATGTTTGTCTTCAGCTCACTTAACATTGACATAAGAAATTTAAAGGGTCTAAACTGAAAATGGTTTCAGGGAGAGTCTGCTATTAGAATATGATATAGATCAGGGTTAGATAATAAAAAAAAAACTCTTCTCATTCAGCAGTACATTTCCTCTCCAGTTCTTCATATTGTCGGATCGTCATGCACCATAGACGATCCTCTGCTGCTTTGCTGAGCTCACTACCTACAAGTGACGTACAGGCGGCCATTAGAGTCTGGGCCTCTCTTTCACACTCACACCCGTCACCTATCTAAATTTTTTTTTTCTCAGAACAAATCAAATGAGGCATGGATTCGCTCGTGAGTCAGGAGGAACCTTCACTCGTGATTATCTTTAGTGAATGGATCAACTGTCAGGAGTCAGGAACCTTCCCACCTTGGACCACAGATATTCATCCGCAAGTGGGATTTTCATACCATGTTCTCTTGCCTGGAATCTTCTACTTGCGTGAGCAATTAGATATATCCTTTTTTTTCCCCATACATATGTTTGTCCGCATGCTGCTGTACCAACCCAATCCATCCATATACATATATATATCATATGGTTCCCAGAAGTTCAAGTTCCTGAACTATGACCAACCCATGCATGTGATTGCTCCGGATTTCCTTGAGTGTGACAAAACCGACAGGAAAATTGGTAAAACACACAAGGAAAAGCCAAAACCGACAGGAAAATTCGAAACCGACAGGAAAATTGACGACAGGGATAGAGCGACAGGGAAATTAAAAATTGCCTGTCGGTTTTCCATTTCCCTGGCGGTTTTAGCATTTCCCTGACGGTTTGCCACACTCAGGGAAACAGCCTCCGTCAGGTTTGAAAAATTTTCCCTGTCAAAAAATAACCGACAATAAATAACTCATGTACCGTCAATGAAATACATTTTCCTGTCATGTAATGACCGTCAGATTATTTTTCTTTCTCCTGTCGCTTTTATTTACCGACAAGGAAATGCATTGACCCATGCCAGTTCCATTTCGACATATATTATTGATTGACTACCAAGATAATTTCTAATGGGAAGCATTAGTTAAAATGAAATCTGAATCATTCATAGAATAGACAACTTATGACACATCACAACTTGATCATACAAATAGCTTTAACTATAAGAATCATACATCAGTACATATATATAGAGAGATCAAAGGGTCCTAATATTTGGAATCAACACAACTGTCACATGCCTCCCAATATCATGTGAATCTCCTACCAAGCAACTAAGTGTAAGCAAAGGCAAGGCACTTCAAAACTACTACCGCTATTCTATTCAGAACGCAGCTGACACCTTCACATAGATGCATGGCTTCCCATGTGCCAGTTGCTGGCTTCCATTGCAATTATGTTCAACACCGTCACTAGTCAATTCCAAGCCAACATAATAACATGATCCAGTGACCTGCAGGCCAATACAACCAAAGATTAATAGTAATATACTATGTAATACAGTCATTTGCACATCTGCTAGTAGGAAATAACAAAAACATGTGGAGTGTGTTCCAGCAGAAGTGCTCCCCAGACCAAGCATATGATCAGTTTAAAAGGATATTGAATCAGTCCTAGAGTAGTATAGCAAGTACCCTACTGTACTTTGAATCACATACGTGGAGGGCTAACTCCACCAAAACCAAGCAGTATCCTTCTAACACTAGTATTTGGCATTTCATCTTTTGCAAAACATAAAGGATGCAACATTCAGCACAATGCATGACACAAACACATGAGTATTTTCATTTACAAAAGAATATGTTCAGAGAGTAAGCAATCCAGATAAATGACTTCTTATATATGAAGCAAACATGCCACGAAAATTAAGTACACTATTCAAAATCAAGATTCATTTGAAGTACTCACATTTGCTTGCAGTGCTAAAAGGTAGTGTCACAGATCTGAAGCAACTTTCTGTAAGCGCATTACTTGTGTTCTGCAAGATAAGAATCTGAATCAGTAAAGTGTTATCCAGAAAATCTTGCACACCATCAATACTTCACTCTATACTTGAACTAACATTTACGTCTGAAAAAGTTAGTTAGAACAGCAATGATAAGTGTGGACAGTTCTCTTCCAACTAAGTGCTACAACAGAGATATGATCAGTTAATCATGGATTTTTAAAAATGTCCTAACTTTTTAACAGCAAGGAATATAATAAGCAGCCACAGTTTAGTTACCTGAATAGTTACAGGTAGTTTGCAAATGTGACAAATTAATTTTTTACAGCGACACTATCATTATTTGCAGGTTTCACTGACACACTAGCAGTATGCATATACATCTATCAATAACATCCAAGGTAACACAGCTCAATGGATCAGCAACTTAATGTACTAGCAGCTAGACCCTTTGCCCCGTGGATTAGGAAACAAAGCAGTAGAACGAAGGAGAGAGCCAGAGACACTCACCCAGAACTTCCTCTCACGAATCTGTAGGGGCTGTGTCTCCAGCCGAAGGGGAGCGATCAGCGAGATGACCTTCACCGCTCAAGACGCTGGCGTGTGCGCTGTCGAACGGAGCTGGCAAATCACGGTCGCCACCGTGCCGCAGCAGCCGCTGCCCGCTCGCCGCTCCTGGCTACCCCGCTCCCTGCGCTTGCCGCACAGCCCCGATTTGGGAGGAGCAGATCCGAGGAAGGGGCAGGGGCAGGCTGGGAGGAAGGGGCAGGTCGATTTGAGCAGGAGCAGATCTGAGGAGAATGGAGGCGGCCGGAGGTGGGGAGGCTCGGTCGAGGGCGACACAGGGGTAGGCCACGACGGCGATTGGGGGCGGCGGCGCTCGCTCGGTCAGGAAGGGAGGCGGCGCCAGGAGTCCCCAGGGAAGGGAGGTAGGGGAACGGAGGTCCTAGGGTTTGCCGTGCGCGATTTTAATAGAATAGAGGAGCGATCTAAGTCGTTGGAGTGGCGATGGACGGCCCGAAATAGTTGAGCAATTTGGGCCGAAATGGGCCTGGTTCGTTTCTTCTTTCTTTAAGTTTTTTATTTACTTATTTTATTGCACCATTATCAAGTAAAATATACAAAATAAAATATCTTGTGCATACTAATTTATTTTTTTATATACACTAGATTACATATAATTTGTTATTTTTTAGTAAAGTGGGACTCTACATTGTCCACAAATGTATACTTTTTAACAGCAAATATGGACACAACCTTACGTTAGACATTAAAATTTGTACATCTGAAGACATTTCCCTAACTTATATGCACCTAAAATTTGGACACAACCTTATGTTTACCTTCATGTTAGAAAATATGAAGTTACATTGACCATTGCTATGCCCTTTTTTCTATTTCTTATTTAATAGAAAAACAAGTCATATGAAAAAGATCTAATAGATAGCGATTAACATACAAAATATGCCACTAAATGAAAGATCACGATTTTATAAAAGTTTTGAAAAAATCATAAAATTTGGAGTTCTTGTGAGGGAGAAATATCTGTTACAATTTTGAATTTCGGATTAAAAAGAGAAAGATGAATTGTTTTATGTGCTTATCATTTGTGAAGTGCTCACACAACTGAAGTACTTGTTGTAATCGTTGGCGAGGTCCCATGTCAATCCCTTCTTGTGCCACATTTTTTTAAAAAGTAATTTAGTAATTTTTGTGTTCTAATTTCCTTGAGTGTGGTGAATTTCTCTGTGTGTTTTGCCTAACTCACAGGGAAATGAGTAATTTTCCTGTGTGTTTTAGGAATTTCCTTGTGTGTTTTACTTAACACACAGGGAAATGAGTAATTTTCCTGTGTGTTTTAGAAATTTTCTTGTGTGTTTTACCTAACACACAGGGAAATGATTAATAACCCTGTCGGTTTCGGCATTTCCCTGTGCATTTTATCAAAACCGACAAGGAAATGTGAATTTCCCTGTGTGTACCCCAAAAAACCCTCAGGAAAATTCGGTACACACAGGGAAATTCCGGTTTCCAGTAGTGGATCCCCTAAATAGTTTTGGTGCCACTGCCATAGATTACTCGTCTTTTCATTTCACAAATTTCACTACCAGGAAGTGCAGTAACTGTAGATGATTGCCCCCCCTTTCTCTGTGGCTGCTGCTTCATCTGATCTAATATATTTAGCCTCACATTCTGCAGAATGTATTGTGTGAGTAACCACCATTTCTTCAATCAATAATAGGTATACAAATGCAATCACAGGGCCAACGGATTCTACAAATTTTTTTGTGTAACTCTGTCAAGTAAACCTCAGGATGAAGCTATCGCTAACTAACTACTACAAATTTGTCATAATGTTCGCACTGTAGGGTTTGGGTGCCTCCAGGCCATCTTCAGTGAGAGGGAAACCAGGCGATTCTTATAAATACTACAGTGTTGTTTCATTTACATAATTTTCATGTGGATAGCCACATGGTGTGCTAAAATAACTAAACTCAATGCAGCTGTGGTTATAATACGCATGTATATTTTTCTACTCAATTCAGGTTTGTTACTGATACAACAAGATACATGTATATAATAGCAAACTGATCATACAGTATCCATGTATCAAAGAATATATTCATCGATGGACTATTTGTTCTTCTATGGCATACCGAAGTTTCAGTTATATGTTACTGATACAACAAGATACATGTATATAACTAGAGAGATCTCCCGCGCATTTGCGCGGCTAGTATATATAATTTAAATATCTATATATCTATTTTTGCATCCTTATTGTTTTCCTAAACTTATTTTTTCATATCGGTGTCCTCTTGTTACACATTATGCCAAATTGTTGACAAAATAATTCAGGTATTGTCATAATATTTTTCATTGTTCAGACTACTTATCTTTGTTGCTCAATTTCTTATAGGTATACTCTATATGTACATCTTTGTTTATTTTTTTACAACATAACTTTGATTGTATTTATTTTTAGTTAATGGTAGAAGTTGGTAGTTTTATGATCAAAAAGAAAATTCATATTTATGTCTGTAAAGTGACAATGACTGGATAACTAATGACTGGACTAATTTCATAGTAAAGGAAAAGGTATATATTTTTTAGATAAAGCATGAGTATTTTGGTTAATTCTTCCTTTATGTAAGAAAATATTTTATTTTTTTATTTAAAATAGTATTGAGGTATTTTAGCTTAATTTTTATGCAATGGCAATTGTGGATAATTTTTAAATAGTTATGTGGGTATTTTAGGCTAATTGTTATGTAACGACAATTGTAATTTTATTTTCTTTTTTTTCTCCAATTAAGCGTGGGAATTTTTATGTCTTAAGAGTGAATGTAACTTTTCTAATGACATTGGTGGATGATTTTTAAAAATATGTGGACGTTTTTGGCTATTTTTTATGTAATGGCAATGGTGGGTAATTTTTAAATAGTTAAGGGGTATTTTTGGCTAAATTTTATGTAATGGCAGTGGTGGGTAATTTTAATTTTTCTTATTTTCTTCGATTAACGTGAGAATTTCTAGGCCTTGACAGCGAACGTGGAGGCTCCGTTTGTTGGCCAAATACTAAAGTAATAGATAGCAAACTGATCATACAGTATCCATGTATCAAAGCATAT
Source organism: Alloteropsis semialata (assembly GCA_004135705.1). Classification (NCBI taxonomy): domain Eukaryota; kingdom Viridiplantae; phylum Streptophyta; class Magnoliopsida; order Poales; family Poaceae; genus Alloteropsis; species Alloteropsis semialata. Next base: position 64,432,633 of record CM014271.1, on the reverse strand, counting down.
ATTCATCGATGGATTATTTGTTCTTCTATGGCATACCGAAGTTTCAGTTATAGTGTCATATATTCTTTCCAAACTTAATTATGGTGTCCTAAGCCATTTCGAAGTAATTCCAAAAGGATGTCCATTGTACTTAACTGATGATTATTCAGGCTTCATAAAGTTACACAAAGAGCTAACACTTCATTACATTATAAACTCAACCTTTTCCATTAAGAATATTCAGAACAAAGTAGCTCCCCTTTAATATGTGATCTGTCCTTTTCCATAAATAACTTGTATAGCAAACACTTTTCTTCTTAATGTTCCTGCTCCAACGCATAGGGAATTCACCTAGTATCTTAGAATTCCCGCAGCAACGCGTGGGTATCACCTAGTTAATTTTGATGAGGCTGTCCATTAATCTGCTGCTGGGGTGGTTCATTAAGCTTCCTATAGAGGGCCAAAACGGCCGTGCATATGAATGCCTGCATCATAAGAGTCACCACGGCTGCCACGAGCGAGAACCTGAAGATATCAACAGCCGTGTCCTCCCTGATCACAGCTGCTGCCCCTTCCTGCTTGCTTTGATATCCAGAGATCACCGTCCAGCAAACACTCTCCAGAACTTCCCCCAGCAAATCTAACGTTATGCCGAGAAGGAAAATGTCCTTCAAATTTTGTGCCACGAGTTGCCACGCTTTGTCGAGCGCAGAAAAATAATTGTTGCCTCCTTCTGAAGAAACAACGATGGCCGCGGCGAGCAGATACACGTAGCCGGAATCAAAGAATTCCAGGATGGAATCCCCCAGATCTTCTGCCTCCAGTGCTGTAATGGTCAGGAAAACCATGGCGTCCTCGATGAAGGAAAGCACAAGGGTCCAGAAGGCCAAGCTCATCCAGGCCCTCCAAGCTGAGGCCCGAGAAATACCTTGATCTGCAATAGTCGACGTATATATGAGATTAAGGCAAGTAATAATAATGTAATTTAATTTATATATCTTATCTCGAATTACCATTTTTATTGATGCTTGATAATTTATATCCATTTATATGTATTTTAATTCCATGAGGAGCTCCTTCCATTTTCAATCTAGTTTACTGATCGCACCAGCTAGGATCATTACCTTGGAGGCAAGCCCTAGAGAAAAATACCATGGTAATGATGAACGACAACCTCCAGAAGAACAACCCTGTGAGATGGAGCTTCCACAAGGGCGATATCTCTGCGCCCTCGTCCTCGACGCCGACAGACATGGCCATGCCAGGGGCATCAGGAGCTGCTGGCACCGTTGAGTTGTCGTCTATCTCGTAGAACAGAAGCATGGAGTCGAGGTTGACCGTGCTGCTCGCCAGGTTCACTAGCAACGTCGTCAGTGCGACNCACAAGTGAGGTTGGACTTGAAATATTCAGAACGCTCATTTGACATGTCTTCAGTGAACCCATCGGCAAGCTGATCTCTAGACGATATAAAACCTATGCTCAACAACTTCTTTAGTTCTTACTCATTCTTGGTCCGACCAAACAAAACATTTGGTTTGCAGATAATTATACTTCACTCCATGACTGCTATCAGATCAAAGACATGCTATATATTGCTGTGTGTTGATGGTTACAATAGCCCAAACAAAGTATGGCCCCATAGTTGGAAGGCGGCCCTAAGGGCTAAAGGGAACAAACATGACATGAAATGTATATTCAGAGCTTTCTGTTTGCAATACTCCTTGGGGCGGATATATATATATACACACACACACACTACGACAGAATCTTCCATCAGTGCCGGCTGTGTGGCACGTTAGTGCCGGTCAGCACAACCGGCACTGATTGTCCGGCACTAACGTGCCACACGTTAGTGCCGGTCACGGGTGACCGGCACTAACGTGCGCACATCACCAAAAAAAAAAATCGCGCGCACCCGGAGGCCCGCACACGAGCCAGTCACGAGGCAGGCAAATTTTTCGCGCGTAAACGCGCGTACGCGGCCACGAGGATTCGAACCCATGACCTTAGCCTCGCGCGTTTCCTTCCTTACCATCCGACCTATGCATCACATGTGATTGGGATGGAAGATATTTTCCTTTTGAAGTGACCCGCGGGAGACATGTTAGTGCCGGTCGGGGGTTCCAGCCGGCACTAAACGACGTCATTTAGTGCCGGCTGGTATTATTGGCCGGCACTAAATGGGCGCGCCACTTTGGTGCCGGCCAATAACACCAGCCGGCACTAAATGACGTCGTTTAGTGCCGGCTGGAGCCCCCGACCGGCACTAACGTGTCTCCGCGGGCGCGTTTCTTCCCAGCCGGCACTAAATGTTGCCCCCGAACATGTTAGTGCCGGTTCCAGGGGGACCGGCACTAATGTCCTCCCACCAATGTGAAGTTCTCTCGTAGTGATATGAGAAGCCTTTGCTGTGAAATTTTTTGTTTTCGGAATCCGCACCGCGTGCCTACAGTGGTATCAGAGCTTGGTTAATATCTCTGAATAATTTAATAATTTTGGTTTATATCTCTGAATAATATAATAATTTTGGTAATCTTACTTATACCATCGGAGCAATCATTGAAAAGCTTAAATATTTGAATTTAGAAGTTAATACTGGTAAAGTTATCAATACTAAAGATAATAAAGATATAAGGTGTAGATTGAATCATTTCGAAGAACATAGTTGGCATACTTCACAAAGCCAGTTGAATCTAGTTGTAGATTTAATTCATAATTTTTATATAAATTGGGGTAAAAGACAAGATGATCTAGAGTTAAAATTTGAAAGGTTATATAGAAATTATAAGCAACTAGAAGAACAATATTCAGTTATAAGTAACAAAATAAACCTAGTACTACAAGTATTAGAAGAAGGTAAATCAGAGCAGCAAAGAATAAGTAAAAATAGTGATTACATCAAGAAGGATATTAGCTTGTTGTATAAAAATCTAGAATCTTTAAGTAATAATCCAGATAGTAGCAAACAATTAATATTAGCCTCACCAGGGACAACTACATATACTAAGTCCATAAACTCAGAAAGATGGAAATACCTAAAAGTCCAAACAGAGGAGACAGAAAGCTCCAATTAATAAATAAAGATGCAAAGCCATTAACCATAATGGATAAAATAAGAGAAAAATATGATGATATAGAAAATCTAGAGAAAATCATTGATGTAGAAAGATATCTTGAAATTTATCAAAAAAATACCTTAAGAAGCCTAAAACCACAACAAATATACCAAATGGGTTGGTTTGAAAATAAAAATGGTCTATATAGAATATCTAGAGAGGTAGAGTTAAGTGTTTTGACACAACCAGTAGAACTAAAAATTGTTAGTAAGCAATTTAAGAATAATTTAAAATATTTAGGTTATAAATATATTCATCAAGAGATGTATATCATTGGAATTAAAGGAATGACAAGAAAGAAATTAGGAACAAAAGTTTTAATGACCTTGTTAGATAAAAGATGGGATATGATAAGCAGCATTAGGATTCCTAGAAGGAGATATGAATGAGAATATGCTGATAACGTATATAGCTCCAGATTTAATCATGCCTGTAAAAGAATTCATAGAAAAAATGGCATTAGGATTTCAAACTAAAGGTTACGAAGATTTTAAAGGTACAAATTTATTAGTAAGAATAGAATTTATAGGAAGGTTAACTAATAGAAGTGGAACAAGATATAAGGTCAATGTTAATAATGTCATTGAAAGCATGCAATCTAGAGGTATAAAGTTTATGAGCCCTCTCAAAATAAGTTCTGAAGAAAGAGCGGGAAAAGAATGGAATATAAGTGAATTAATAATACCTAAGATTTTAAAACAGCCAGATGATTATATAAGCTATCAGAATAACAAAGGCAATACTAATATCAGATTCATAAACTATATTGCAAGAACATTAGACGATTTAGATTCATCAATATCAGAATCAAGTACAAAAGAAAATAGGAGACATAGTGTATCAGAATTTATGGAAACACTAGACGTAGATAATGGGATAAAGCATTATGAAAATAAAATAAGAAATATACCTTTAGAACATGAAAATAATTGGAAATGTGATTGGCATAAGATTAGAGAAAAAGAAACCCATTTTTATAGACAATTGGATAGGTTAAGAAAAATAAAGAAAAACAAGGAAGAAGCTATCACTCAGAATACAAATATGCAAAGCAAGATGGCAGAGCAATATATTCCCATAAAGAAAGAAAGTAATAGTCCCAAAAATATTAGAGAAAGCAATATTGACATCAAGAAGGTTGAAAAAGATATAAGTGAAGAAGAACAGTGGAAAATGAATAATAAGTTGTTACAAGAAAGCTTTGAAGAAGAAGATGGTACTATAGAAGAAATAAATAATGCAGAACAATACAATGATTTTATAGAATCTCTAGATGATGAAAGCTTGCATAACTTAGATAATTCTATGGAGGCAATGGAGGTAAATAATAACAATTTAAGTAATGATAATCTAAACTTAATTGACCAATTAGCAATTGAAATGATGAATCAAGAAGCCTATGAACATGATTGGACTCAAGGTAAAGGAGATTATATTATAAAATGTGCTTTTTGCATATATTATCCAAGTCAAGAAAATAGAGCTACATGTGGTATATGTTTAAAACAAGCATGTTCTTCATGTATAGATAAAAATAAGCATAAAATAAGAAGAAAAATAGAGTTAGAATCTGATGATAAAATTCTATCTAGCAGAGTCAGAGTTTTAGAAAACAAAATAAATAAGCTACAAGAAGAACTAGAAGAGTTAAAACACAACACTGACAATAATAAAAAAGAGGAAAACATCATTGAAAATATTGAATTAAAAGATCAAATGATAACAGTAAAAGATAAAAAAGGAGATAAAATTATACAACTAAAAGATACCATAACAAGTTTTGGAAATAAATATATAGTTAAGCTACCATTCAAAGACATTCTAGGAATAAAAATTCCTGTAAAAGTCAAACTAAGACCTAATATTACTTTTAAAATTTTAGCACTAGTAGATACATGATGTACAAAAAATATTATCCATAATAAATATTTTATAAGATGTCCTGATATAGTTCATACGATAGATAATAACAAAGCAGAAACCTCTACAGATATGTCAGGAATGAAAAAGATTCATAATCAATTAGCTTATAACATTGAAGTACAAATAAATGGTACTACATATATAATAGATGAAATTACAATAAGAGATTTATCAATGATAAATGATGATATGATAATCGATTTAAGATTTTTACAACATTCACTTCAAACAACAATTATACATGAACAAGGAATTACATTTATCCCTCATCAAGATAATGTTTCTTACATTTCAGAAGTAAGAAAGTATAATGGTATACAACCACTACACCCCTTAAATATTGCACATAATAATCTTGATCTTCAAAATATAGAAGCCCAAAACATTTCTGAAGAAAATAAAAATGAAGAACTTAGTGAAAATATTGAAGAATTCTATATATTCAATTCTTGCATAAAGTGTATTGGTTTACAATCCTTTGCACCAAATTGGTATAGAGATATAAAATCTAAGAAAGATATAGACAAAATTGTGCAAAGATTAGAAGATATAAAAATAATAGGAGAAATTCCTATGAAACATTGGAATAAAAATTCTATATTATGCAAAATAATCATAATAAATCAAAACTATATAATTAAGACAAGCCCTATAGAAGCTACTCCAAAAGATATAGAAGAATTCAAGATGCATATTGAAGAATTACTAAAATTAGGAGCAATAAGAGAAAGTAGGAGTCCACATAGATCTGCAGCTTTTATAGTTAGAAATCATGCTGAAATAGCAAGAGAAAAGTCAAGGATGGTCATAAATTATAAAAGACTTAATGACAATACTATTGATGATGCATATAACTTCCCAAATAAGCAAGAATGGATTAATAGAATTCAAGGAAGTAAATATTGTTCAAAGTTCGATTTAAAGGCTGGGTTTTGGCAAGTTAAAATGGCTGAAGAATCTATAGAGTGGACAGCCTTTACCTGCCCTCAAGGACATTTTGAATGGCTTGTAATGCCTTTAGGACTTAAAAATGCACCTACATTATTTCAAAGAAAAATGCAGAATATATTCAATAAATATCAAGAATTCATATTAGTATACATAGATGACTTGTTAGTTTTCTCAAAAACATATAAAGATCATATAGCTCATCTAGAAATATTCTTCAGAAAGGTAGAACAAAATTGGTTGATTCTATCTAAAAGAAAAATGGAAATATGCAAAGAAAAGATAAATTTTCTTGGTCATGAGATAGGAGAAGGTAAAATACATCTGCAAGATCATATCGCAAAGAAAATATTACAATACCCTGATGTTATGAATGATAAAAAGCAATTGTAAGAGTTCTTAGGAATCGTAAATTATGCTAGAAATCATATAGATAATTTAGCAAAACTTGCTGGACCATTATATTCAAAACTTAGAAAGCACGGTCAAAAGTACTTTAATTCAGAAGATATAAAACTAGTAAAAACAATAAAAGAAAAAGTAAAAGATTTAAAACCATTAGAATTACCACTAGTAGATAACTACTTTTTAGTTGAAACAGATGCATCCGAATTAGGCTGGGGTGCTATATTAAAGCAAAAACCAAATAAATACTCATCAAAAATAGAAGAAGAGATATGTAGATTTGCATCCAGAAGTTATAAGTTAAAAGCTATAAATAATACTGATAGAGAAATTTTAGCCATTATAAATGCAATAAATGTTTTTAGATTATATTTAGGATTCAATGCTTTTAGATTATATTTAGGATTCAAGGAATTCACAGTTAGAACAGACTGTGAAGCCATATGCAAATATTACAATAAAATTAATAGCAAGAAAAGTTCTACTAGAAGATGGGTTTTGTTCAAAGATATCATTACTGGAAATGATTATAAGGTTATATTTGAGCATATAAAAGGTAAAGAGAATTGTTTACCTGACCTATTATCTCGATCATCTATTTTGCAGATATGAAGAAAGGGCTGAGCTTCAATGGGATTGAATCCTTCAGTTTTGGACCCGAAAATAGTCTAAGAATATTTCCACCAAATTCATATAAATTCAATTCAAAAGATCATATTGTCTTAGACGAAGTCCAAGAATGCATACTAGATAATTTCTGGTATCATTATAATAAAAAGAGAGAAGATAAAGTTTACATGCTATCAATTCTGAATAGTATGGCAGAATATTTTAATCTAATAAATACAATATTTTCTGACTCTGCGGAAGTAAAAACCCAGAGCAAAAGCCAATATATGTCCTGTATGAAGGTAAAGTACCAGGAATATATATATATATCCTTTCAAAAGATAATAGCTCAAAAAATAGAATCCAAATATACAGGCACTGTTCACCTACTCGGCCGTTTAGCCCGTATACACACTGTTTAAATGCTACACACTGGCTAGCCGTGTCCATTTAATCGACCGTTTAGCCTGTTTAATGGCCGTTTAACCCGTTTAAATGACCATTTTGCCCGAATAAAGGGCTAAACGGTATGTGACCGACTGTTTAGCGTTTACCATTTAGGATAACATTGTATACAAGAGGAGCAGCATGGAAGAAATATGTGACCATTGATGAAGCTTTGAATCAAGCCAGAAATATGTTAGGAATCAATTATTACATAGAACCGGCTACAAAAGAATACATTCAAAAGCAAAAGTTGGCACAAAATAAGAAGACTCCAATAATAACTCCCATTATAAATATAAAGGAAGAAGGATCATCATCAAAAAGGTATCATATAAAGAATGTCTTATAAAAAGAGCTGATTCTTTGGATGGAAAATATATGGAAGAAAAAATAAATGAAAAATTTGAATCAATATCGCCACAATGGAAGAAAGATATAAAGGAAGGTATCCTGAAAGATTTGAGGAAAGAGATGAATGAGAAATTTGAAATAATGAAGAAGGAATATGAGTCCAGACTTGAGATATCAATATCAGATGATGGTATAATGGATACTAATGGGCTTGGTCAAAAGGCAGATTAAAAAGAGCGGCAAGAATAGCTCTTAGCCCAATAATTAATTATGAAGATGATGAATAAACAAGGAATATGATGACAAGCTAAGAACAGCTCTTAGCTCATAAATTATAAAAAATAATCCTCAAATTTCCTTGACAGGACAATACTAAAGCATAACCTAATAAATATTGATATGGAATATCAATAAATCAGGCGTGGAAGCAGTATTGATAAATTGATATAGAATATCAATAATTGGGGCGTGGAACACCCGTACACCCTGAATACACTTGAGGATCACACGTGCCAGGCAAAATGCACGTCAAGCAAAGCAATCATCACAAGACGGAGAATATCCAGAATGCGACGGAAGACAGCGCAAAAGTGAATATACAGTACAAACACTGTAGCAAGCCAGCGGCACCGTGCAGCTGTCCAGGCAACAGTAAAAAGGAATAATTGAAGACACGAAGGCAGAGTCGGGAAGGCTCCACTCATTCCATAAAAGGAGAAGCCCGACGCAGCATCAAGGCATCCGACCTCGCATCCGCATCGGCATCGACCACCATCCTCCACTCCACTCCACCAGGAGCACGAGCTCGACCCACCACCAGTAGTGTAGTAGTAATCCACCTTTGTAAATTAAGGAATAAAGGAAGGACGCGAGATTTCCTGCGCTTTAAGGTAACCACCCAGCGTGTGTAAGTGCTTGGGGTTTCCCGAAAGGAAAAGCCGTATGTAAGCTTGTCTGCGTAAATGGAGTAGCCTTTGCTGTGAACTTCCCTGCCTTGCCTTGGTCCGTCCATATCGGGAGAGACTCTATGCTAGGGACCCTATAGGAGAAACCTCTGCGTGTGTTGCTCTCACTTAGCCCTGAGTGTGGCGCCTGAGAGAGCCCTGCTGCCGTAGAGAAGTGTTCCCTTCGGGTGGAACTGTCTGGGGAGATGATAGAGCCGAACGTCGTGTGTCCGTGATCAGGGGATAGCTTGGGAAGGTATCCGCGCCGGCCGCCTCACAAGCAGACCTGCGATAAGTATGGTGAGTACCGAGTTGGATCAGCACAACCGTCTGCACGCACACCGGCTGAATTTCTGGCCTCGCCAGCCTGCAAAAGATCCTGAGATACGCACGCATAAATCCGCATATTCACGCACATATTAATTAATTGCTCACGCTTTCTGCATCCGCTATAAGGGTGTCACTGTTGCAAATAGTTCCCGCGAAAGCGACATATATTCACAACATGCATACTCGCTAATCACGCACGTAATAAACCACCCACCATCCATCCCACTAAGGGTAGTGCCTGAGCCACTCGGGGTGAGTGCTCGTGCAATGTTTATATCCATGTTTTGAATAGTGCGCCATAATTTGAATAGTACCACGATTTTGAATAGTGAGCGCTGAATTTGAATAGTATTATGAATAGTAACTCAAAATTCAGTTTTCAGAATTTTTGGTTTTCGGGATCCGGACCGCCTGAGTGACACCCTATAGCGGATGCAGAAAGCGTGCGCAATTAATTAATATGTGCGTGAATATGTGGATTTATGCGCGTGTTTCTCAGGATCTTGGGCGAGGCTGGCGAGGCTAGAAATTCAGCCGGTGTGCGTGCAGACGGTTGTGCTGATCCTGCTCGGTACTCGCCATACTTATCGCAGGTCTGCTTGTGAGGCGGCCGGTGTGGATCCCTTCCCAAGCTATCCCCCGGTCACGGACACACGAGGTTCGGCTCTATCGTCTCCTATTTTTATTTGTACTTGATTCTGATATTGATGAATCTAAATCGTCTAATGTTCTTGCAGTATAGTTTATGAATCTGATATTAGTATTGCCTTTGTTATTCTGATAGTTTATATAATCATCTGGCTGTTTTAAAATCTTAGGTGTTATTAATTCACTTATATTCCATTCTTCTCCTGCTCTTTCTTCAGAACTTATTTTGAGAGGGCTCATAAACTTTATACCTCTAAATTGCATGCTTTCAATGACATTATTGACATTTACCTTATATCTTGTTCCACTTCTATTAGTTAACCTTCCTATAAATTCTATGCTTACTAATAAATTTGTACCTTTAAAATCTTCATAACCTTTAGTTTGAAAACCTAATGCCATTTTTTCTATGAATTCTTTTACAGGCATGATTAAATATGGAGCTATATATGTTATCAACATATTCTCATTCATATCTCCTTCTAGGAATCCTAATACTGCTTTATTTATCGTATCCCATCTTTTATCTAACAAGGTCATTAAAACTTTTGTTCCTAATTTTTTCTTGTCATTCCTTTAATTCCAATTATATTCTTCCCTTGATGAATATATTTATAACCTGAATATTTTAAATTATTCACAAATTGCTTACTAACAATTTTTAGTTCTACTGGTTGTGTCAAAACACTTAACTCTACCTCTCTAGATATTCTATACAGACCATTCTTATTTTCAAACCAACCCATTTGATATATTTGTTGTGGTTTTAGGCTTCTTAAAGTATTCTTTTGATAAATTTCAAGATCTCTTTCTACATCAATGACTTTCTCAAGATTTTCTATATTATCATATTTTTCTCTTATTTTATCCATTATGGTTAATGGCTTTGCATCTTTATTTATTAATTGGAGCTTTCTGTCTCCTCTGTTTGGACTTTTAGGTATTTACATCTTTCTGAGTTTATGGACTTAGTATATGTAGTTGTTCCTGGTGAGACTAATATTAATTGTTTGCTACTATCTGGATTATTACTTAAAGATTTTAGATTTTTATAAAACAAGCTAATATCCTTCTTGATGTAATCACTAGTTTTACTTATTCTTTGCTGCTCTGATTTACCTTCTTCTAATACTTGTAGTACTAGGTTTATTTTGTTACTTATAACTGAATATTGTTCTTCTAGCTGCTTATGATTTCTATATAATCTTTCAAATTTTAACTCTAGATCGTCTTGCCTTCTACCCCAATTTATATAATAATTATGAATTAGATCTACAACTAGATTCAATTAGATTTGTGAAGTATGCCAACTATGTTCTTCAGAATGATTCAATCTACACCTTATATCTTTATTATCTTTAGTTTTGATAACTTTACCAGTATTAACTTCTAAATTCAAATATTTAAGCTTTTCAATGATTGCTCCGATAGTATAAGTAAGATTACCAAAATTATTATATTATTCAGAGATATAAACCAAAATTTATTAAATTATTCAGAGATATTAACCAAATTATTAAATTATTCAGAGATATTAACCAAGCTCTGGTACCACTCTGTAGACACGCGGTCCGGATCCCGAAAACCAAAAATTCTGAAAACTGAATTTTGAGTTATTATTCATAGCACTATTTAAATTCAGCGCTCACTATTCAAAATCGCGGTACTATTCAAATTATGGCGTACTATTCAAAATATGGATATAAACAATTTTGAGTTATTATTCATAGCACTATTTAAATTCAGCGCTCACTATTCAAAATCGCGGTACTATTCAAATTATGGCGTACTATTCAAAATATGGATATAAACAGTGCACGAGCACTCACCCGAGAGTGGCTCAGGCACCCACAAGCACTTGTGAATATATGTCGCTTTCGCGGGAACTATTTGCAACAGTGACAGTATTTGGCTAAATTATTCTATGTGTGTGATTATGCGGATTTATACGCGCGTTTCTCAGGATCTTGGACGGGGCTGGCGAGGCCAAAAATTCGGCCGGCATGCGTGCAGATGGTTGTGCTGATCCTACTCGGTACTCGCCATACTTATCGTAGGTCTGCTTGTGAGGCGGCCGGCGCGGATCCCTTCCCAAGCTATCCCCCGGTCACGGACACACGAGGTTTGGCTCTATCGTCTCCCCAAGCAGTTCCACCCGAAGGGAACACTTCTCTACGGCAACAGGGCTCTCTCAGGCGCCACACTCCGGGCTAGGCGAGAGCAATACGCGCAGAGGTTTCTCCTATAGGGTCTCCAGCATAGAGTCTCTCCCGATATGGACAGACCAAGGCAAGGCAGAAAAGTTCACAGCAAAGGCTACTCCATTTACACAGACAAGCTTACATACGGCTTTCTCTTTCGGGAAACCCCAAGCACTTACACACACAGGGTGGTTACCTTACAAGCACAGGAAGTCTCGCGCACTACAAGGAATGATGCTTGGCATGACGGTTTAGTGGTGACCTTTTCACAAATCATCATAGAATTATACTATCTGTGACAGGTCAATGTAGGGGTCATACAACTGTGACAGTGTTGGACGTCATAGAGTAGCACAGTTCAATATAGCAACTGTGACGGTGTTGGACGTCATAGAGTAGCATACCAACTCAGTTGTAATCCGTGACAGACGACTTGTAGTGATGGTTTTGGTCATAGACAAATCATCCAACATAGCGCTGACTGTACATAGGGATGATGGGACCCACCTATTGTCCTCAGTTAAATTGTGCAAAAAAAAAAGTGCTGATCCAAGGAATCGATCCTTGGACGCCTCGAGTCAACAGAACTGTCTTTACCACTGGGCTACTGCTCTGTAGTCTAGTAATTTGTATCGCTGAACATCTTTTGTACTAACTGCATTGCATTGAGATTAACGAGGCCTTTGACTTGTCCGCAGAGGCATCCGCGCCTATCCCCCAAACACAATCCACCGCGACCGCGCCGCCGCCGCCGGTATCCGCACAGCAGTGTGTCCGCGCCGGTCTTGATTTGCGGTGTCCGCGGCGGCTCGGAGGCCATGGCGGTGGCGTAGGCATTGGCTGGTAGGAGGATCTGGCAGCAGTTTAGGAGGAGGTGGCAGTGGCGTAGGAGGCGCAAAGCAGAGTTCTCCGTGCCGTGCCGGCCATTCGATTTGTGGTGTCCGCGGCGCCGTACGCGGCCATGGCGGCGGCATAAGCGGCAGCTGGTACAATACACTTGCTGGCAGCGTTGTAGCCGATGGCGGCGGCGTTGTGGGCGCTGGCAGTGGAGTTGGAGGTGGAGGCGGCACAGGGGGCAGCGACGACAGATCTGGCATAGGCGCTGCTGCGGTGGCAACGGTGTTGGCCTTGGCGAAGGGCCACTGAGGGAAGGCCGAACTGTGGACTGGACGGCTCCGTGAAGGCTTCTCCCTGCATCCCAAATTCCCACCTGAATTGGATTGGTATGAAATTCGATCTGCAATTAAAATCGGAGATATGCTTGATAGTCGATGTAGTGGTTCTAATAGAGTTGAGATGTGCTTTTTTCAATTTATGCAGATGGATAGACGTTGGGTGCACGGTGTGCTCTTTACGCCTGAGTATATTTCTGGTGTCAAGTCTTTCATGAACTTCATCAGAGAGAGGTTCACTGAGGCTGAACAAATTTTGTGCCCCTGTACTCGGTGTATGAACCAGCACTCTTTGCACCAAAATGATGTGGAGAGGCACCTACTGATCAATGGCATGTCCAGTACATATACAAGGTGGATAAACCATGGAGAGCCCATGGAGGTTCATGTTTTGGAGGAACCGTTACATCAGGATGGAAATGCTAATTTATTGGTAACTGAGGACACTAATGATGGTGAATTGGATGGGATGTTAAGGGACCTCGTCAGTTCTGAACATGTAAATGATGATGGACATGAAGATGGAAACCCATCCAATGCCGCTGCATCACATTTCAAACATCTGATTGAAGAGGCCAAGCGTGAACTATATCCTGGTTGCACCAATTTTTCAAGGTTGTCATTTGTAATCAAGCTGCTCCATGTGAAGTCATATTATAGGATCACTAACTCAGCATTTACTGTATTTTTGAAGATATTGTCAGAAGCTTTCCCACAGTTCAACACTATTCCAAAATCATATGATGAAGCAAAGAAAATGCTCCATGAATTAGGACTTGGCTATATATCAATTCATGTGTGCCCGAACAATTGTGTGCTATTTAGGAAGACATATGCAAAAATGGACAATTGTCCAGTTTGTGAAGCATCAAGATGGAAAGATCCTGAGAAGAAGAAGGTTCCTGCAAAGGTATTGCGGCATTTCCCATTGATCCCTAGGCTACAAAGGTTATTTATTTCGAAGAAATCATCTGAGGAAGTACAGTGGCATAAGTTGAAGAGGAAACAAAATGAGAAGGAAATGACCCATCCTGCTGATGGAAAGGCATGGGAAGATTTTGACAAGTGCTGGCCTGATTTTGCTGAAGATGCACGGAACCTAAGACTTGGACTTGCCACAGATGGTTTCAACCCTTTTAGCAACATGAGTTCATCTTATAGCATGTGGCCTGTTTTTGTGATTCCATACAACTTGCCACCTTGGTTGTGCATGCAAGAATCTAATTTCATGATGGCTTTGTTGATTCCCGGTCCTCGTTCACCAGGGAAGGCCTTTGATGTTTTCTTGCAGCCTCTTGTAGAAGATTTACTTAAGCTATGGAGGGGTGTGGATACATCTGATGCTATGACCGGAAAAGAATTTAAGCTCCGTGCTGCGGTATTGTGGTGCATTCATGACTATCCAGCATTGAGTACTCTCTCCGGGCGTACCACAAGTGGGTACTTTGCTTGCCTCCATTGTGACAAAAATCCTCTGTCCTATGCCATAAGGGGCAAGCTATGCTATATTGGGCACTGCCGTTTTCTTCCTAGAGGTCATCGTCTGCGCAGGGCCAGTGATTTTGAGTCTCTCCATCAAAGCAGTGTCAAGCCAGGTACTTTCACCACAGAAGAGCTGCTACAAGAATTAGAAAAGGTTAAAGATGT
>CM014271.1:64374664-64400743 GCA_004135705.1 Alloteropsis semialata | reverse complement strand
AGCCAAGGCCAAAGGCACTAATTGATTGTTACCGTCGCCGGCAACGGCGGTGAGGATTGTGCCTTTGTACCTTCCTGTCAGGAAGGTCCCGTCAATGTATATGACTGGCCTAGAGTGTCGGAAAGCCTTAATGCACGGCCCCAATGCCAGGAATGCCCACTGTAGCACTTGCTTCCCTGGCCTTAAGACAGAGGGGAAAGTCTTAAGGTCATAGAAGCTCCCTTCATTTCGCTGGCATATGGCGTGGAGCAAAGCAGGAAGGTTGTCATATGATGCTTCATAAGTCCCACACTTCATCTCGAATACCTTCTGCCTCGCCCTATATGCCTTGCCATAACTAATTTTGTATTTGAATTTCTCCTCGATGGCACATATTATAGACTTGGGCTCGTAGCTTGGATTATCAATGATCTGTGCATACATGAAGTTAGCCACAAAACCGGATGTGAGGTTCCGGTGGTCTGTGTCCTACTGCTCAAGCACACACGTGTGATCCTCGATTCTGCTCACCTCCCAGTAAGTATTCCACTTCCCACAGAATGCGTGAACCCGAAAAGGACACCCTTCTGTGACGCAGCATATGTCATAGACTTGTTTGCTGCTCTTAACAACCCTGAACTCCCTTTGCAAACACAAAGTGGACCACTGTTTGATTGCATCCTTCATTTCTTCTGCAGTCTTGTCGAACGAACCGAGGCAAATCTCGTTGCACCTGTACTCCCAGGGGACTTGTTGGCCTTCATTTATCGTAAGCTGTGAGAAGTCATAGTTGACCCAGTTCCTTGGCACCTACACCTTCTCAGCGTCGTCGTCATTCGACCAGTCCTCCTCAAAGTACTGCTCATGCTCTGCGCCCTCCCTCTCTGCCTCCAAAACCATCTCAGGAAAATTTTCTGCTTCATCAAGCTCCCCCGATGGTTCAGGGGGTGCGTAATAGTCTTGTTCGGCTGACCCTTCTTCCACTTCTTCACCTTCCTGCCCAGTAGCATCTTGAAGGTTTTCCCCTCCAGCATCTTCAACTTCTTCGTGCACTTCACTGCTGGACCCAGCCTTGTGGAAGGCTCGCACAAGCAACACCAGCGGCATACCATGCTGCGTACAAAGTGTCACAAATGACCTCCAGTTCTGGGTTCCTTGAAGCGCAACAAGTTCCCAATATGTAGTTGCACTTCAGTTCATCACTGCCATCACTGACAGGTCGTGCTGGGCTTCATCAAGTCCAAATGAATGATAAAGCCACTTTGTTATTGAAACCCAATTTCTCTCTGCTGCTCTAGCTACTTTTCTGGTGGTACAACTAAATTCTGACAGGTCTACCCCTTCAGGACCATATCTCACTTCCCCTGATCCATAGTACAATTGAATCCATAAGGGTTCCGACATGCCTAAAACCAAATCAGGACAATAAAAAGAATTAATATAATTTTCTACTCATAATAAACTTATGCATAATACTCTACTATAAACTATAATATAAACTCGTATATAGAATCTAATATCAATAAAACTCTACTGTAAACTCTACTATAAACTCTAATATAAAGTCTAATATAAACTCTAATATAAAGTCATTACTCTAATATAAAGTTTAATATAAACTCTAATATAAAGTCATTATCAATATAAAGTCTAATATAAAGACATTACTCTAATATAAACTCTAATATAAAGTCATTACTCTAACATAAACTCTAATTTAAACTCGAATATAAAGTCATTACTCTAATATAAACTCTAATATAAAGTCATTATTCTAATATAAACTCTAATTTAAACTCTAATATAAAGTCATTATTCTAATATAAACTCTAATTTAAACTCTTATATAAATTCTATTATGCATAAAACTCTAACAGAAACTCTAATATAAAAAGATATAAACTTTAATGTAAACTCTAAAATGCATAATTACAGTATATATAAAATTGTGGGGTAAACTCTAATATCAATGCATCAAATATAAAAAGACATATTAATGAAGATCTAATATCAATAAAAGTAATGACTCTAACTATCTCTAATGTCACTAAATATAAGGTAACTCAAACTAATGTCACTAAATCTAATATCAGTAACTGTCTCTAATAGTTATTTCAGTAACTAAGTCTAATATCAGTAACTCAAAAATAATATTATGATTTCATACTGTGTAAACTAAATACTAAAATAACTACAAAGTCATACATCTACCAAATTGAAGCTACAACTAAGAGATCGGATTTTACCTGAAACCGAAGAGCAGAACCGGCAGGGCTTCGCCGCTGATTCTTCCTCTACCTAACCCTCCTCTCTAACCCAAGTTTTTCTTTTTTTTCTGATTTAGAATGAATTTTTCAACTAGATTTCGGCTTATATAGAGGGCAGCACCCTAACCGCCGAATCATTCGGCGGTAAGGGGCTGCCGCCGTGGATCCGACGGCGGGAAGCTTCCCGCCGGATCGAACGGCGCGGCAAGGGGCGGGATCCCCCTACCACCGAATCATTTGGCGGTTAGGGTCCCGGTCCCAGGTGCCGACACCTACCGCCAAATCATTTGGCGGTTAGGTTCGGTAAAAATTTTAAATTCAAATCGCTAATTCAAACGGTGGTTTCTCTAACCGCCGTTTCATCCGGCGGTTAGATTCTCTTACCGCCGTATCATATGGCGGTAGCCATATGATATGGCGGTTGGATGATAGAATTACAAATTCTGTTATCCGACCGTTCTTTTTGAAAAATCATAAAAAAAATTAAAAAAAATTCCTTCGTCTTCTTCACAGCTTTGCCGGACGCAGTGGGCGCCGATGGGACTGCGGCAGGAAAGCAGGGAAGGGTCCTCGGCGGTGTGGGGCTAGCTGGGGCAGCTGCCCCACCCTGCCGTAGGGGGCTCTCCGCCTCTGCCCGTCGCAACAATATTCGTCTGTTCTCCCTGAACAAAGGTCTCCATCGTCTACAACTCAGAAATCTCCGTCGCCTCCAGCTAAGCAATCTCCGCCGCCTGCACCTCCGCCGGCAAAGAAAGCTAAACGACAAAAAGCCAAGGCACCAACAAAGCCACCTACAAAGAAGCCAACAACACAGCGAAAGCAAACCAAGGAACCTGCCAAGCTACCATGGGAAAAATCTGATGAGGAGTGCAAGCAGCGTAGTCTAGCTGAGATTAAAGAGTTCTTCAAAAAGAAGGAGCCCGAGAAAAAAAGAAGTAGTTGATTTTGCTAAGTTTGCTTTTTTTATTGTCATGTCTAAAGAAAATCAGAAAAAAGTGTTGTCAGACTATAACCGCTCTATTAAGAAATCATATGAGAAAAATAAAAGGGAGGAGAAGGAGCAACAGAAGCAACAGAGCCAAGAGACCGCCGAGAGTCAAAAGAGCGTCAAGCAACAAAGGAAGGGAAAGGTTGCTCAGCTCGGTGAGCAGGAGAAGCAAACAATTGATCCATTCATAGTGAATGATGGACTTGGACCGGTCGACGTGCTTCAGTTTTGCAAAGAGGCAGGATTGACGCCCACGCAAATGCTGAGTGAGAAGGACACCCCAAAGGCTATACCAAGGTGGCCATTTCAGCTTGGCTTACCTCTAGTTGATCCCGATACGTACAACACGTTGTCAACAAAAATGTACAGCTTACATGAATGGTACCTTAAGGCATCGGCCAATGGCCAGAGCATGGTGGGATTGAAGATTAGAGATGATGACTACTTTCGTGGCGAAAATGTTATGTATCTGGAATTCTCAGAATTTTACCAGATATACCATAGGGATGCCCTTGACGTGTCTCTCCTCAGCTGCTGGGTGCTGTAAGTGCTTCGTTTATTTCTATATTTAATGTCTCCTATATATTGTCAACCGTATTATTAAATATTTCTTTCTTTTAAATTGTATCCTGTAGAATGGAGATTGAAGTATGTAGGAAAAACTCATACTTCCACTTGGGCTTCATCGACCCAAAAGTTGTAAACCAGCATATGTTAATAAATCATTATGAAGACACAATGAACAACATTGACAGATTCTTACGTGTACAACATTACAAGACAATGATTCCATTTCCTTACAACTTTAGGTCAGTACTTTTACTATCTTGTGCAACTTCCAATTTTCTTCCTAACATAATTTTATTTTAATTGACGTGACCCTTGGTACAAAACATGCATGTAAATAGGTTCCATTGGATATTATTTGTTATACAATCGGACATAAGCTTGTTGGTCGTCATGAACTCATTGAGGGGATCACGGGAAGCGTACCAATCAATGATTGACCTCCTTCAAAAGTAACTTCGTCCTCACACTATTATTCCTCTTTAGAGCAGCCGAGAATTCCATATATTTCATATGGTGTGCGCAGGTGTTGGAAAAAGTTTCGTGCAAAGCACAAAGGTCCATTCAAGGAACAACTTGGTATCAAGGGAGACTTTCCGGTAAATACTACTATACACAGACACACATCTCATTTTGTTTGTTTCATTAACGTGAATATGTATGTAATGACTTGACAATTTCTCCTATAAAGTGTTATCGGCAGAATCAAGGCACCAATTTATGTGGATATTATGTTTGTGAGTTCATGCACACTCTTGTTGGGCATAAGACGATCTGCACTAATTGGGAACTGACAGTATGTTTCATTTCCATGGATATCTATATGTATGTATGTATGTGAGTCATAATAATATTATTTATATTTTTCTATTAACCACATCCTCAGATGATGCATATGAAAGATGAGATCTTACCGATCCAAAGAGTCGCGGCGATTCAAGAGACACTCTGCGGATTTATAATCGATGAGGTCGTGAGCAAGACAGGGACGTTCTGGTGGAATGGACATGAGGTTGATAGAAGGAACAAATATTAGGTATTTTGTAATATACATATATATGCTCCTTTGAGATCTTGGTGTAAATATTAATATTCTCCTTTCAGAACTTGTTGTAAATATATATGTAAGTTTAATATTATTAGCGTATATATTAATATTAGTATTAATAGTTTAATGCATTAGTGATGTATAACTAATACATATATAGACATATATGTATATTATTATACAGCTATAATACGTATCTCTGTATAAAAGAAACTAAAAAAGAAAAAAAGAAAAGAAAAAAAGGCCCTTTAGTCCCGGGTGCTAAAACCAACCGGAACTAGAGGGGCTCCGTCCTGCGCGCCGCGTGGAGCCCCTACCAACCGGGACTAAAGGGGCCTTTTAGTCCCGGGTAAATGCCCGGGACTAAAGGCCACGGCCTTTAGTCCTGGCGCCGTAGTCCCGATTGCGAAACCGGGACTAAAGCCGGTTACGCACTGGGACTAAAGGCAGTTTTTCTACTAGTGTGTACACGGCAAAGTTTCGGGCACACGGCAAACTGCGAGTTTCCGATAGTGTTGAGCCGGCATGGAGCAGCAATGTGTCTAGTGCGGGGTAGGGGGGGCCCACGAAGCTAGGTGTGAGGCTGCTGAAGCGGGGTCCGGCAAGGGAGATGCCGGTGGCATGGCAGCCTCGGGCACCAACAGGATCTCTGAACAAACTATTTTCTCATTTACCTGTCCATCTCTCCGCACCCACCTGTGGATTTCAATTAGAATAGCAGGTAGCACACGGGAAAGACTGCTACAGAGGAAAATAGGCCTGGGCACATGCATCCTGATGGTGCGATGATATGGTTAATTGGACAGAAGGCATATCAAAGCTGCTCTTTGAGGCTTTGAGAGCGGATGACAGTCTGAATCAGAAAGGGAATCATTATGCTTTAAAACATTCATGGACACTGACCCTAAGATTTATACGGCATCAAAGAAAAAAATGTGAAATTATCAAGCACACATCTACATACCCTCTGTGGGTTCAGCTTAGTTATACAGATTACAGTGGAAATATATTTCCGAACTACAAGAACCACTTGTTTAAAGAACCAAATAAAGGGCGAAAAAGGTGATGTCATTACGAATTGACCAAGTTCAACAAACCTTTATAGTGGAATAGCAGCAAATGCAACAAACCTTTATAGTGGAGTAGCAGCTCCTTTTCCTTTATTTAGCATGCCTGGCGTTCCTCCTCCTCAGAATCAAATCATTGGTCAAACGGGTCATCCTTTGAGGAATCGTGGATGTGAACTGACAAGTCACTGTGCGCTTCACCGTAAACATTATTGTAGTAACTGATGCCGCATACAAAATGAAACTTAACGGGGTGGGAAGCCATGTTCCTGACTTGTAGTTTCCTTTGCTGATCCGCGATCCATTCCTTAGTGTCAGAAGGATGATAGTAGCTTCTTCTGCAGGATCTAAAGTTCAATAACTCTAACACCCGTGCATTTCTAACAAAGAACTTGGCCAACTTGAGATGTGATCTTTCGCCATCATATCCATTTATTGTCACTATTTTAAGATGACGCTCAAGGCACTCGATAGGATGTAGTTTATCATAACTTCCTACACTTCTGAATTGGTGTGATACCTGAATAGTGACAACATAACAAATGAAAGAATACTTACTTTGTTGGCAATGAAAAATAATTGCTGATGCAACGTAATAATTTGATAATGCATATAATAAGCCCTTTTATTAGTTACTGGGGACATCTATTCAACGGGTACCACCGTGTGGTTAAGCAAACCACAAACGCCGTAAAGCTTTATATAGCAGGAAGCATGAAGCACACATCAGTAGATAAGACTGTACGTTAAAAGAGTAAAAGAGAAGAGCTTACCCAGATGTAGAGTTTCTCCAAGCATGGGAAACACCTCAAGAAGTTCCTGACCTCGTCAACACAATCAATATATTCTAGAGCCAAAATCTTCACGGTTCGCAGTGCCGTCCCCAACATGACGGCGCGCATCAGTAAATGCTTCTCCCAGACCACACTCTCATGAGTGACATGGTTGACATGGCGACTGGCCACTTTGAAGACCGTCGCGCCAAACTCGAACTTGGAGGTCATCTTGGACATGCTCCCCAAAACCCTGAGTCTGTGGGAGCGTTGACAACTCGTAGCTCGAAGGATTCATGTGTATGACGGTGGCGGAACAGGACCAGCTTTTCCAGGAGCGGCGTGTCCTCGATGGTTACCTGCCAGGGTTTACATTATTGATAAATAAAAACTGGTTGGTGATAAATGGGAATATCGGATATATTGGAATTCTATCGGTGATAGAGAACTTTTTTGGACAAAATTTAGATTAAAAAACCATCATTTTGCGTACAAATTATCATAGATTCTCTGTCAACCATACAACATCAAAATTTACACATAATAATGTACAAACATGAGATGGCACGGCCGATAAAGTGTTCACGAACCCTCGTGGCAAGCTATTTAGTAGGATGAATTCAAAATACCAATATTTATCAGTGATAATCTAATTCTACCGGCCTCTGGTGATAAAACAGAAATATAGGAGCTATCGGTACTAATGTGAACCCTGTGGTACCTGCCGCATGGTCACCTCCGGCTGTTCGTCGTACATGGTGGATTCCGCAACTGAGACGGCAAAGCTTGTGATGGATGGTGAGTTGACACGGACTCTTGCGAAGCCGGTGCAGCCATCGAGGACTAGGGTTCTGAGCACAGGGCATCCGGCGAGCACCCCGTGGAGTGCGCCTTCGGAGATGTTCACGCAGACAAACGAGATGAGCTCGAGGTGAACCGGAGCGCCGCCATGGCGTCGGCGGAGGGGAAGGCGTGGTAGCCGATCTTGAGGAGGCGCAGCGTGGGGGCGAACCGGAGCGCTCGCCCGGGCAGTGCTAATTTGGTGCTGTCCCGACGGTCGGCGCTGTACACCGGCTCGATCTCGAGCTCCTGGAGCCATTGAGGGCGGGGGACCAGAGCCAGCGGTTGTACCGCTGGGCGTTGCGGTGGCTGTCGAGCTTGAGGCGGCGGCCGGGGCCGGGGTGGGCCGCGAGGATGCCGGACACGAGGCGGCGGTAGCAGCTGTAGAACAACCAGAGCGTTTTGTCGTCGTCGAGGGCGAGGTTTAGCGGGGAGGAGCACCAGGCGTGGCGCCACCGGGTGGAGAGGACCTGGACGCGGACGGCGTCGGCGATGGGGAGGCGCGTGACGATCTCGCCCAGGATGCAGTCCGGGAGGCGGCTGATCAGGTCCTCGCCGCCGCTGCCGCCGTGTTCCGTCGAGGCTTTTGGGCGTGACTGGTCGCCGACCTCTCGGAGCGATCTGGATTTTGTGGCCTCGTCGTCCATGGCCGGCGCTTGCGGAGGAGAGTTGCGCCGTGCCGTGCGGCGGGCAACATAGTTAATGGTTGATCGCGACCGATTGTGACTTGGAATCGATCGTTGGTCTCTTTCTCGATATACAGCTATAAACGAAACGAAAATGAAAGGAAAAAGAAAAACAAGGAAAAAAAGCCCCTAAACGCCGCACATACCCTTCCCCTTGGTTTGTTCGTCCATCAGGTCTTCAATCCCAAGGATCGGACAACATGTACCGCAGGATTTGTGATGGGTATAATTCTTAAGTGAACGCCTTCAGATCAGTGTCTCTTCGATGCCAATGTATTTTCCCACGCTGGCAGCATGAACGTGGAGACCGGTGGATGTTCATTGTCTCATTGGTTGGGCACCAAAAGTTGCCCTGCCAAAATTGGGGCATGCCAAAATCTACCCTTACCAAAATCTGGGTACAAGATGGCATTTGGTTGAGCTCAAAAATGTGTCAGCCAAAATTTTGGCCTCCAATTGGTTTGATGCCAAAACACACCTGCCAAAAATTTTGGGCATGCCCTAATTTTGGTTTGGCAAATTTGGTGCCCAACCAATCATGCTCTTAATGCACAAGCTGTGAGAGGCAAATCGTGCTCCCATGTTTTGTGCACATGAGGCACATATGCTCTATCTCGTTGTTGCTACTTGCTACAGAAGACCTACTCGGTGCTTGTATTAGCCTAGCCTTTCTAGCAATTTTAAAATAGATTAAGAAAGAGAACAAAAGACGCATGTACCCTTCAAGACCTTTTCTTTTAGCACCTGTAATTAATGTTGTTTCTACGATTAAGCAATGTGGAAGCAATAGAAATGTTAAATATTGATTTCCTTTAATAATTGTCTAAAGTCCTAGAATATCTTATAGTTGAGTACAAATTTTGAATCATTCAATGCATTATATTTTTAAGGACGGAGGGAGTAAGAGGAATAGGGTGAACTAGGCGACTTAAAAACCTTAGTCCTATTTTTCAACTAATTGCACCTATCTAGATGTGCAACCACAAAGAGTTTTGCAACATAGAGAAAAACCTGTCAAGATACTACTCTATAAAGGTAAAGGCACATAAGCTACAAGTATGAAATGTGGAAATGTAAATGAGTGGGTTAGGAGATTACAATGAGAATTTTTATCACGTGGTTCGGTTAGCACTAATAAGTCAAGCATTTTCCTTGTTGGAGCTCCATAAATAATATAGTACTGGTCGCCACGTCTTGCTTTCCGGTCAAGGATTTGAGCTCACCACAAAGCTCCAACATTAAGTAGGACTTGGCAACCGGGAGAGGGACCAACCGTGGTGGAGGCGGGAGCTAGGCGGCGGCAGCGGTTTGATAGGCTCCTCTAGGCAATACTTTTTTTTAGGGAATCCGTTAGGATTCAGAAGTCGAGAACAGGTAACCAGGAGAGATATAAAGCCTACTGGGATACGATCTCAAACAAAAAAAAAGCCTACTGGGATACCTTTTCTGTTTAGTTGAAGCCTGCCTACTCGAATACTGCAGATCCTAGGAGCAGGAGATATAAGACTAGCTCTACTCAGATACAGATATATTTAGACTCTTGTTCGTTCTTGTTCAGAAGCTGATAGGGTAGTTTTTTTTTGTGTAATAACCTTTTCTTTGGCAGGTATTTTCACTGTTTCAGCAGGGAACAACAACTCTTTCATAGAATATATAACAAGAGTCCAACTAAATATGATCCAGCAAACTATTACTAAAACAAGGTAATCAAGTAAAATTACAACCAGAACTTATTTGTCCCATCATATTCAAATCTGACATTTGTCTTTGTATAAAAGGGATAATATGGAATGCCACAACCAAGTAATGATATGCAAGCACACACGCCAATTTAAAACTATTAATTGTCAAATGAACAAAATTATGCTAGACTATATAGACAAGATTTTCTTGGGAAATTGAAGTAAAAACAAGCATGCGACCGTGCGGGCTGTGTTGACTGAAAACTAAGGACAAAAGGCTTGTTCTTTCCGGATACGAACTATATATGTTACCGAGGCAAACTCATTGAACACAAGAACTCCTCCTCCATACTGCATCTCCTACTTAAATTCTCTCTACCATTGGCACTATTCTGGTCCAAGGAAGGATCATTTAAGATGAGCTCATCAGTTGCCATAATGTCTTCAAGACCATGTGCCTCTGTTTGCAATGCTTCAAGTCTCATCTCTACTTGTCTCATCATAGGTCTGTCTTCACCATGTAATCGTAAGCACATCACTGCAATCTCTGCAATTTCTTTGGTTTCTTCTCCCCCTTCCTCAGTGACTTGCGGGTCTAGTATCTCAGAGAGTTTGCCCTGGTTCACTAGCAAGATGAATTCTGCAGTTAGACTAGATCCTGGGGAGGACATGCGATCAAATGGTTTCTTCCTTGTTAATAGCTCAACAAGTATTACACCAAAGCTATACACATCACTTTTCTCAGTTAGTCGCCATGTGTGGTAATACTCTGGATCCAAGTATCCAAAAGTGCCTTGAACAGCAGTGTTCACTCCTGTTTGATCAATGGGGATGTCCCGAGAAGCTCCAAAGTCTGATACTTTTGCTATCAGTCGTTCATCAAGTAGTATATTGGTAGATTTGATATCTCGATGTACAATTGATATTGTAGCAGCAGAATGCAGATAAGCAAGAGATCTAGCAGTTTCAAGGGCTATTCTTACTCGTTCTTTCCATGGCAATGATAGTGGAGTTGAAACATGAAGATGATCGGAAAGTGTTCCATTTGATATGAACTCGTAAACTAACAGTGGAACTTCTGTCTCGAGGCAACAACCGAAAAGCTTCACCACATTTCTGTGGTTTATTTGAGAAAGGATGGCGACCTCATTGATGAAATCATCGATCTCTCTCTGAACGACGATTTTCGACTTCTTGATGGCAACAACACGTTGATCAGACAAAATGCCTTTGTAGACAGTGCCATGGCCTCCACCTCCAAGTTTCCTGGCCTCATCAAACTTATTTGTTGCCATCTCAAGCTCTTCTAAGGTGAAGATCATCCTTTCAGCAATGTCATTGTCCACAAGCCGCTGTAGCAACAATCCTCGGTTTTGTTTGAAGAAGAATTCCCTTGACTTCCTGGCTTTCCAAACTCTGATCTTTCGTCTTACAAATAGAATGCTAAATAGTACTAGGGGTACAGCTAATCCACTGCAGATTCCTATCCCAACAAGAAGTCCTGCAAAAATATTGAATGGTATTGTAATTCATAATATTTGAAATTTTGAATTAATCTAGTGGTTGAATAGTCCTCACATTTGTTTGAAGGAGAAAGATCACCAATCTCAATTGATTGGGCAATCTGTCTAACTACATAAATAGTAACTCTGCCATGAAGAACACCTACTTACCTGGAAATTTCTTTTTGGTTGAAGCACACCCATTCTGTTTATGAGGGTCACCTGAGGTGCCTCGTGGGCAGGTACAGTTGTATGATCCAGCCAAATTAATGCATTGGCCAAAGCATGAGTACTGTCCTGGGCTTGTACACTCGTCGATATCTGCATTCAGTGAGTGGTATATTTGGTATCAAGAAGCAAGTTAATTTCCCACTTGAGTTTACTTGGTACATTCAATGAAGTTGTGCATTTAAAATATATATTGTACTACCTCCATTCTTAAATATATAACATTAGAGCAAAATGATTGTTCAACAAAATGAACTATTCATCTTGTCCGAGAATTTAAGAACAAAGGGAGTACTAGTTATTGAGATATGACTAAAACACCTAAGGATACCTCAGCCAATTTGACACAATAGCTAGAATTAGAAATTGACTATTAATATTGTTTTTTTTTGGGGGGGGGGTACGGTGTATATATTTGGCAAAATCTATCTTGAAAATCATGAAGTTCCCACTATGTTTATATTGAAGAGAGTTTTAGTCATAAGTTGTACTCCCTCATTCTTATTTAGGTTTTTTTTGCTACAATAAAGTCTTTGACTAAAAATTACTCTATAAATATTTTACTTATGTATTACATAAATGTAATAATAAGAAAGTACTTTTAATACCAATCTAATAACATCAAGTTAGAGTCAAAAAAGTTATATTAACCGAATGATTGGTTGGTCCAAAACCTGGTCTAACGAAAACAAAATAATTCTTATAATTTCAAATTGGTGGAGTAATTAACCGATAACAAAGGAAAGTACCAACATGCACAATGAGTCAGGAAGCAACATCTTTGTCCAGTTCCTTACCTTGGCATCCATCTTGTACGTAAGGGTTGCCTTGGTACCCACGTCGGCACACGCAGATGTAACCTGATGTATAGTTGGAGTCACGGCATTCGCTGTTCTCGCTGACACAACCATAGTCACTGGTGCTATTCCGATCCCGAGCGCATGATGAGTTACTGAACACCCAATTGACGACCATCCTGACTTCAATCCCTGGTACGGCATGGCGCACTCCAGAGGCACCAAGGCTGGAGGAGCGCGACGAGACCGCCTTCTGCAGCGCCATGATGTTCTCTTCCTCACTCCACCATTCTCTGTCGACCACGACCAAGCTCGAGCTGTTTGTATGGCTTACTTCGTTGGTGATGCTGAACTGAATGCTGAACGTGTTGGCGTCAGCAAACAGTCCAGAACCAGTGCAGCAACCGACCCCAGAGCAGGCGCCTCCGGTGGCCATTGCAGGTCGGCCCGTTGCGCAATTGGAGGAACATGTGGTGGATGATTCTCCTCCATTGGGGTCTGGGGCCGTCCAAATCAGAAGGAACCCACACCCCAAAACGGCGTATGTGTTGTGCTCCACAGACACCTTATAGAGGGTGCCATTGAGTGGCAATGTCCATTCAAGATTTGTGGTTTGGTTCAGAGCCACCATGGTGAGGATGCCACCGTCGATGTGCATAGTGCCATCTTCAATGTTTATGTCCAGCACCTGGACTCCTGTGCTGCCGAGGAAGAGCCTTGGGGCACGATCAGACGTCTTGTTGCAGATCAGCTCGAAACCATCCCGGTGGCTCCCCGCGCCGACGCCGAATGGGTAGGGTATGCTGATATTGCCGCATCTGCTGGCGGCGGCGGCGCTGCTTTGTGGCGATGAAGGTGAGGTTTCTGAAAGAAGCACGGGTGCAGCTGATAGAAACTGCAACAGATGCAGTATTCCTATGGCCAATGCAGAAGCCATCATTGCTGAATGGTGTTGCCAAGCTCAAGTTCTTTGATGTAGCAGATAAATAGTCAGTCTCCGCCAAGGAAATAGAAAAGGACTTTGCACGGACCAACTTGGACTAGTCTTCCATGGCCAATAACTTGTTGTGTACGTTTAGCTTAACATGTGATTGTGATGCTTGATTCTTTGTGTGCCACTCCTGTCATTGTCAGTGAGGTAATCTATCATCTTCATCGATCTCGGCAAGTTAATTATACCCGTTCAAATGGTTTACCAAGCTTCATTACACAGCTAGTGTGTGACACATTGGAAATGACTCACATATGTTTGAATTCATAAGTGCGGCGGACTGCAGTAATAGTCATTGGTTGCAACTTTGCTTTTGAACCACTGTTGGGAAGCACTTTTAGACCAATTCTTATCACTTCATTGAATAACGAGCATTTGATGAAGAAGGCAACTGGTAGTCCATTGAGCCGTGTGGAAGAAAATGAGCAGAAATGAAAAGGAAAGAAAGTAACGTGTGACCCACGTGGAAGAAAATGGGCAGAAACCAAAAGGAAAGAAGGTATATATCCTATGAGCTGTGTGGAAGAAAATGGGCAGAAATGAAAAGGAACAACCCCTTGGGTTCCATTGACCTGGGCCCCCTACGACTGCGTGGCGTTGGTTTTTCTCTGATAATGGATATGTGATGGCAGAGATTGTTACAATTGTTAAGGTACGGGGCATCCCTCGTCTGTCAAATAATCTAGTGTCTTGGGCTGAGATTGTCCAACATTTTGGTTGAGGTGCCGCTCTGGTCAACCAAGTCGTCTTTGTTAAGTGAGGAGAGAGAGGGCCAAAGGGACAAGCATAGTCCTTCATAATTGGCACACCAGTTATGCATGTCACCATCATCAGTTCGATCAGCTCGAAGAGCTTGGAAAAGTTAAATCTCGCATAAGTATTCTAGGGGTTCTAATAGAGCTATGTGAGGACAAGGAAGTCAGGTTGGCGAGGCAGCAACAAATGATAGGACTGTTCACGAAACAGATTTTGAATAATTGCTTTTTTCCAAAAAAAAATCCATTAATTGGAAGTGGTAAGCCTTTTACAGTTGAGCAAAGAAGTCTAATTGAATGACAGCATCTTCTTCTTTTTTTCTTGGACATGGTCAAAGGCTTTTGCATTTGAGTAAAACTTTTCGGGTTTTATAAATAAAGATCTAGGACTATATCCAGATATTGTTTTCATATATTGAGTGATCAATCTGAAATCAGTTGAACATTAGGGAAGAATGCGAGTTCACAATTTGTTGTAAATTAAATGAATAGGACGTACTTATCATGAACATCTCCAGCACTAGAATTTTAGTGGCTCAAATTTGTACTACATATAGAGATCGTGAGTATACAAGGCAAGGAAAATTCATATGTTTTTAAGGTCTCTAATTCTAGCACATGAATTCATCCCTGTTCTGTCCTAGTTATAGTTATAGTTTATATTGCAATTACCATTGTTTTTCATAGGAGTTCAAATTTACTCGATCTCTTTTGCAATTTTCAGGTAACAAAGGTCTAATAAAAATGTGGTTGCTGGAGTCATCATAACCTCATTTTTACTAGTACAAATGTACAATGTGAACCATAAACCTTAAAAAAACTGGATGGCTAAAAAATCAGGTAGTAGGTTCATACCACGAAGATAAAGCAACGGGGAAAGGGCTTGACACACTCTTATGTATGTACATCGCCGCAAATCACACTAAATTGACTATCTATATGTTTGCACGAGGCACTGCCAGTGCCAGCCATGCTAGCACCACTCCATAGCCTAAATAGACAAGACAAAATATCTGCCGATATATATGCTCCGGAGTTTAAACAAATAAAAAACATCCGCTAATATATATGCACGTATATCTAATTTTGGTTTTCTTCCTTGTATACCACTCAGGCAAAGTCAAATATGTTGATTGAATACAATAAGAAAAATAAAGAGCAGCCATCAACATTCCACTGAAAATACAACCTGCTGAAGAAAAAAAGTAAAGAAAAGAATGTGGAGGTATAAGCATACCTGTCTTGGCGACTGCTTCTTTGCCGCGTTGCCTCTTCAATATCCGACTAGATCAAGGAACACCCTCCATGTGGCATTTTTTTTGTACCTGCAATAGAAGGCCACAAAAATTACCCCTACAAAAGGACCTCAAAGAGGAAATCGACCCCAAATAAATTATATAATTAGCAAAAAAAGGTTCTTAATCATTGAATTGAAGCGATTAAAACAACGCACACACAGTGTTCACGTGATTTTTGCACGCTAGCCACTACGAAGCACGTCCATTCATAATTATTTGTACATTAAGTTCATCCATTTCTTTTTTATGGAAAACCAATCATTACTCTTATTATATCACCAGTTAGATAACTTTTATTGTCTAGGTAGAAATCATCTCATATGCTTTGTAAGGAAGTGCACAGTTTAATTAGCTAAACTCAGAATACATTACAACTACGTGATTATTCTTGTGGTTCAAGTATGGACTTAATCAAAAGTCCAAAACTTAATGTGCGCTTAGGGGTGGTAAAGGGCCTCAAAATTTAGTCTACTAGTTTTAAGGATAGGGCTGTATAAAGGCGGGCTAAAATACTAATTTTTGAACTAAAATTAATTAGGGCGAAGTTAGATTGTGAAGAAGGCATAAGGGCCATGATGAATTACCACCCCTAGGTGTGGTTGAAATCAAGGCAACACCATGCTTATATAGGTTGACGGGCATCGGTCTACACGTACCACCAAACAGCACTCCAAAAATTAACAACTAATTACGATGGAGACCAGGGAGTACCACATATAGCAAATTAATTCGATAGGAAGGAACACTGCTATATCAACTTTATAAATATAAAATGGCTCGGTCACCGATAATATAACATGACACCAAAAAACACTGGTCTCCAGCCTCATCAATGCAATGTCCTAGGCTGTGGTCAACTATCAATCACCTCCGGAAACGACGTGGAGTGTATAATGCCGGCTGAAGTCACACCATCAAGCAATTGTACCATCTGAATCGGACAAATTACGTACATCCAATGGACCAGCTAAATGGACGCGCTTTGACAAGAAGGAACACTGCAAATATCAACTTCATAAATATAAAGGCAGCGTATGGGGTGGAAACCAGGGTACTTGTGCAAACTTTGGAAATTCCAACCAAGACCACAGGATGCTCATCCGATGGCTAGGGACAGAGGTGGGCTAATTTTGCACTTAACCGCCCACCATTAGCCATACTAACTCGTTTTTTTTGCAAATCAACCCAGGCCCAAACAGCCCATCCAGTCCGCTCGTCTCCCTCGTCCGTCGTTTCGTTTCTGCCCCGACGGATTCGCATGCCAGGGACGACGACGGCAGGAACGACGCCGCCACCCGCGACGCCATGGACTCCGGCGCCCACGACGCCATGGATGCCGCCGACGCCCGCGACGCCATGGACTCCGGCGCCCACGACGCCATGGACGGCGGCGGCGGCGCCATACTCCGGCGCCCACGACGCCATGGACGGCGGCGGCGGCGCCATAGACGACAACGCAAGCACGAACTCGTCGGTTCGCGTTGGTGGTGGTAGCCATTCATGCCCTTCATGCCGTTGTCACTTCTCCCTGCCTTCATCTTGACTTTGATCGTCGTTAGTTTCTCATGCAGTCATCGTTGATTCTGCCTCCGTTGACGCCGCCGCCATGGATCATGCTGTCATCACCATCGACGCCGTCGACGCTGGAATTGGAGCCCACCTTGAACAACCAAGCACGCCACGGCCAACATCTTCTCCGAGTATAATAGAAAGTTGCAAAGAATCTTGAAGCCTATGATTGGAATGATCTTTGATACACTTGAAGAAATTTTACAAATTTTATGCACACGAAGCTGGTTTCTCTGTTCGTGTTGGTCAGCACAAGAAACAAAATGAGAAAATATTATTCAAGCAGTATTATTGTTCAAGGGAAGGGTACAGAGATGATAGCATAAAAATTGTTACTAATGAATCCGGAAAAAAAAGAAAGACACCAAATGTGATGCAAACCAGATGTGGCTGTCAGGCACATATTGTTGTCAAGCTTGGCAGTGACAAGAAGTATCGAATAACTTCAATGATTGAGGAGCACAACCATGGTTTTGTGTCGCCAGATAAGAGGCATTTGCTAAGATCCAACCGTAATGTTAGTGAGAGGGCAAAGAGTATTTTGTTTAATTGTCATAAGGCTAGCATTGGCACCTCACAGGCATATCGACTTCTCCATGTCAGTGATGGTGGGTTTGAGAATGTTGGGTGCACAAAGAGGGATTTGCAAAACTATTACAGTGACCTCAGATCCAAAATCAAGGATGCAGATGCACAAATGTTTGTGGCACAACTTGAGCGAAAGAAGGAAGTAAATCCTGCCTTCTTTTATGACTTTATGGTGGATGAACAAGGATGACTTGTTCGTGTATTTTGGGCAGATGCTTTATGCAGGAAAAACTATAGTGTTTTTGGTGATGTGGTTTCGGTAGATTCTACATATAGCACTAATCAGTATAATATGAAATTTGTGCCATTTACTGGAGTCAATCATCACCTGCAAAGTGTTTTCCTTGGGGCAGCATTCTTAGCAAATGAAAAGATTGAGTCATATGTATGGTTGTTTAAGACCTTTCTTAAGGCTATGGGTGGAGTAGCACCTCATCTAATCATAACAGATGAAGATGCGAGCATGAAGGCTGCTATTGCTCAGATTCTACTAGATACAACTCATAGACTTTGCATGTGGCATATAATGGAAAAGGTACCTGAGAAGGTCGGGCCCTCTATAAGAGAGGATGAAAATTTTTGGGATAGACTAAACAAGTGTGTTTGGGGCTCCGAGAATTCAGAAGATTTTGAGTCGCCATGGAACTCTATCATAACAGATTTTGGACTCATGGGAAATGATTGGTTTTCCACAAGGTTTGCCATTCGCGAATCATGGATTCCGGTATACTGTATGGACATACCTCTAGCAGGAATCCTTAGGACTACATCACGATCGGAGAGTGCAAATTCTTTTTTTTAACCGATTCATTCATAGAAAAATGACCTTTGTCGAGTTTTGGCTAAGATTTGACACAGCTTTGGAGTGCCAGTGCCAAGAGGAGCTGAAAGCCGACAATGCAAGTCTTCACAGCACTCCTAAATTGATGACACCGTGGGCCACGGAGAAGCAATGTAGTGTGATATATACACATGAAGTTTTCAGTAAATTTCAGGAACAAATCGTAGCTGCAAGAGACCATTGCATTATTCAAGGTATTTCAGAGTGTGAAGAAATAAAATCTGTCACCATCAGCAGCCTATCTGCAAAAGAGCGAGTGGTTCAGATGAACAAGTCAAGTATGTTTGGTACGTGCTCCTGTAAATTATATGAGTCCCATGGCATCCCCTGTCGTCATATCATCAGGGAAGGCAAATGGCAAGCAGACGGATGAAATATCCGAATTCGTATCCGCGAAAAATGATATATGGATATCTGTATCCGCATTCGATTGCAATATGGTAACTTAAATGGATACATTCGAATTCGAAATAAAACGTGGATATGGATGGATATCCGATTATTATACGTATTCGTTTAGCATAAGTACTTCTCTAAACCATGCAATAAACATATTATATTAATTTACTTTAAAACCAATACAGATATTAATTTAATTTATTCAAAATAATTTATTTAATTATTGTAAAATATATTTATATTATTTTATTATTCATTATCATTTAATTTTTATTTTTTAAAAATATTTATTACAAAAAATATATATTTTTAACTAATAATCTTGTGTGCATATGTTGTATTTGATGCATGCTTGTATATTTTACGATGATTTCGTTCTTGTAAAATCATAAAATAAGCAAAAAAAAACTTGCTAAATGCTATCATTTAAGTTAAATGGATATCCGAATATTATCCGAATTTGAAGTATTCGTTTACCATCCGAATTCGACAACATCCGAATTCGTATTCGAATTCGACTTATTATGTGGTAAAAAGTGCGATCCGAATTCGATACCATCCGAATCCGTTCGATTGCCATCCCTACATATCATACAAGTGCTTAGAGCTGAGAAGCAAAATGAGATACCATCGATTTATATTATGAAGAGATGGGAGAAAAGATGTAAAAGGTGTGTACTGTATTGTTATTTTTTGTATGGCTGTTTTGTTTCCTTCTCTATTCACCAATACTCCAACTTTCCTTTCATTTTCTGTTTTACAGGGAACTATTCTTTGACGAGGAAGGTAACCTACTAGATCAAAAGCCTAAAGATCCTGTGGAGGAGGCAATACAGAAAAAGATATCAGATTCACACAAAAAGTTTGAAGATCTTATCCAAATGGCCAAGAACTCTGAACAAGGGATTGACTTTTTACATTCAAGTTTATCCAACCTTGAAGAACCTCTCCAAAAGATGACGCCTGCTATGAGAGTTAATAAACAGGATGAGTTTGAATCTTTCTTTGGTAGTAAAATTCCAAATGAAGTTAATATACATCCACCAAATGATATCAAGTCGAAAGGGAGATGCAAAAGAATTAGGAAGAGCAAGGAGAAGAAGGATGGAAGTGGAAGCAAGGGTAAAAGTAAACGGAAGTGTAGAAAATGTAAGCAAGTGGATCATGATGCACGCAATTGCCCAAACATTGTTGTTGCCTGATATTTCAATTTGCTGTAATCTTTTAAGATCAATTGAGCAAAGTACTATTGTAAACACATTTTTTACCAGTGACATCATTCAGCTTATTGCTGCATCAATTTGCGATTGGCAGTACATCAATTCAGTTCAGGAATCGCCATTGGCAGTACATCAATTTTGTCTTGCTATACACAGATTCAGGGGCACCAGCGCCTCGGCCTTGCCTGCGTGCCGGAGTCCATCGAGGAGGGAGTTGAAGAACGGGAGGGCCTGCGCCATGGTCGGGGCGGCGAGCTCGGGGCGGTGAGGTCACGACGGTGAGGTCACGGCGAGTTCGAGGAAATCTGTCGGGGCGACGAGGTCGCGACAGCGAGACCAGGGCGGCGAGGTCGGAGAAAACCTTCGGTGCGGCGGGGAGACGAGCGGACTGGATGGGCTGTTTGGGCCTGGGTTGATTTGCAAAAAAAAACGAGTTAGTATGGCTAATGGTGGGCGGTTAAGTGCAAAATTAGCCCACCTCTGTCCCTAGCCATCGGATGGGCATCATGTGGTCTTGGTTGGAGTTTCCAAAGTTTGCACAAGTACCCTGGTTTCCACCCCATACGCTTCCAAATATAAAATGGCTCAGTCACTGGTAACCACCATAACATGACACCAAGAAACACGGGGCTCCAGCCTCATCAATGTATTGTCCTAGGCTGCCATCAATTATCAATCACCTTCGGAAACGACGTGGAGTGTATATATGGCATCCTAGCTGAACTCACACCATCTGAATCGCACAAATTACATCCAATGGACCTGTTAAATGAGGCTAACATGGACACGCTCAGTGGCCGCCTAGACAAGCGGCCTCATACTTCTAATGTTATAACCAAGAAAAGCAAGATGGTTTTTCTTGACCCCTTTGACTATAATGTGACCTTGTAGGTCTTTTACCAAGAGCACGTTCACCTAATCCAAAGGGCATTCAAGGCATTATAGGAAAAATTGTTGGTGGACACATGATACATCAAAAATGTTGATGGCAAAAAAAAACTAATTACTGTGGATAGGTAATACTACATAGGTGTTCGCATATTTTCCCATTCGAGTTCAACTGATTAACATTTTACACACTTTCAAAGCTGCTGCAAGCAGCCTTCAAACACGGTGCTATGTGGATACTACGATTTGCGACTTCATGCGGAGCCGGTGTGGATAACATGAAGTTTATTTGTTTTCTAGTTTTAATGTCTATTTTAAGTACTTTAGTTTCGTTGACTTGTTTATATTGAATTATAACTGATATTTCTACTTCTTCACGTCGGGTCCTCTCAGAAGCAGGAGCTTGCCAAAATCCAAACTCAAGTTTGGAATCCATTAAATTCATGAATATACTATATTCGAAACTATATCGTCCAAAAACTGAGTTTTCTTCTATGGCACTGATTTAATTTCCTTGTACCCCTCGATGCCATTTTTTCCCTAACGTTCATTAACATGCAAAAAGGACGGTTGTGCCCTTGCCTCTTGTTTCTCCCCATTTTCTTTCTTTTCAGTTTCTACCAAGGACTCTTCTTTTTGAGAAAATTCCTTCCTTGGCCCTAAACAACTGACTCGTTCCTTCCTTGGCCTTAAAAAAAATTTCCTTTCCTATTTGACCCTGGTTTTATGTTTCGTTCCTTATACGACCCTCTGTTAGATTTTCAATCCGTTCACCGTTAAATGGCATGTGAAAAGACGATTTTGCCCTTTAGATGAAGGTGGGCCCCACCGCAACCACCCTTTTCCTTCCTCACCGCATCCTCCTCCGCCTGCAGAAGTGATATTATGCGGCTCATCTGCAATAGGCGCTGACGATGAAGAACATATATATCGCAGGTGCAGGAGGCGGCTGGGGATCCGACGATGCTTCTGACTGCAGCCCCTCATCTCCGATCTGAACAGCCTCCTCTCCAGAACTCATCTTATGCGGCTCATCGGGTGCGTGGCAGAACCACCCTAGCAGTTGCAGGTGGCACGCGGATGGAGATTGATGCATAGTTTTTGGATCCGGAAGCTGTGGAGATGGATCTAGGTTCGCGGCGCCGCGTCAAGCGAACCGCCGTAGTTGCTCAGACCACGTGCTGACAAGCAAGGCCAGCGCGTTCCCGCCGCAGAGGACGTGGTTGGTGCGCCACGCCACGTTGAAGCCACCGCACGTGAACGACACCAGCTGCACCGACAGCGCCATGTCCTCGCCGCACGGCAGCTGGATCCTCCCGACCGACGCGCTCGTCGTGCTGTAGTCCAGGCTCGCCAGCGCCACGGCGGCAGCAGGACCCCCGCGGCTCGCCAGCTCGACAGAGGAGGAGGAGGGCGTGCATCTCCTGGAGGCCGACGAGGGCGGGCTGTGCAGCACGGGGAGGAAGAGGATGCAGTGAGGAGGAGAACGGTAGTTGAGGTGGGGCCCACCTTCCTCTAAAGGGCAAAATCGTCTTTTCACATGAAAAATCCAACAGAGGGCCGTATAAGGAACGAAACATAAAACCGGGGTCAAATAAGAAAGGAAGTTTTTTTTAGGACCAAGAAAGGAACGAGTCAGTTGTTTAGGGCCAAGGAAGAAATTTTCTCCTTCTTTTTCCCGATTAGCCTACCAATGCAAACTGCAGCATACTCTACGTGATATGTTTCCTGCACGTAGACTTGTTGTTGGGTCACTACCAGAAAACGCTCTATCCATCCACTCTCATAGATACCGGTTACTAAAGACCCGGTACCAATGTGAGCATTGGTACCGGGTCCAATCCCCAATAATTCTGCGCGCTCATTGGTACCGGGTGGTGGCACCACCCGGTACCTATGAGGAAACATTGGTACCGGGTGGTGTCACCACCCGGTACCAATGAGCCTCGGGGCCTTTGGTACCGGGTGGTGACACCAACCGGTACCAAAGGGGCCCCCTTTGGTACCGGGTGGTGCCACAACCCGGTACCAAAGGGGCCCTGCGTATAAAGGGGCCTTCTTCCTCCCCCAGCCCGAGCCATGGCTCATTTCTTCATCCTCCATTGAGCTCGGGTTGGGGGAGCTCATGCCCGATTTTCCATAACTTTTGGAGATTTTGCAAACCAAGTCCGCTAGAAGGTTAGCAACTTCATCCTCTCTCTTTTGACGTTTAGTATGGTCTATTTCATGCTCTATGTTTTGAGTAATTTGTGTTTTGTGGAATGGATTGAAATAAGAGATTTTAGATTGAATCTTCATTTTTATTATGAATTTGTAATAAAGAATCAATATATAGTTAGTTGTTGCATGTGTGTGAGATGATGCACAAATTTTTAGACATTGTTTAGATTTTTGGATTATTTGTAGAAACATTAAATGAATTTCATATTTATGCTTATTATGATTTTTAGATATTAGAAATGATATTCATATTTAGGGTTATTAGGATTTTTAGAGATTATAAATGAAATTCATATTTAGGCTTATTACGAAATTTAGAATTACAACTTTTTAGAGGCTTCAAATGACGTTGATATTTAGGGTTATTAGGATTTTTTGAGATTATAAATGATATTCTTATTTAGTTAGATTTTAAATTCAATTTTACTTCTCATGGTTGTCAATAGAAAATAGAATTTTACTTCTAGTTATTTGAGAATGCATGAGACCTAGGAATAATGGATAGTTTTTTCGTAATATACTAATATGTTATGTCAAAATTAAAAAAATCAAGTGTTCTAGAATCAACATGGATACTGCCGCTGGAGGAAGTGGTGATGATGGTAGGGGTAATCATCGTTCCTCTGCTGGCAAGGGGAAAACCACCGTCAACCCTCAACCGAAGCCAAAGAAAAAAGGAGCGTTGCATAGAGCAATGGTTCGATATTTGCAAAGGAAGCATGAAGAAGATGTTGCGGCAGGCTTAGAACCTCCGTTTGATGGTCGTTATGCTCCACCGCCAGTTGCGGGTCAAACAACTCCACCTCCAGACCCAAAGAATACGCCCAAAGATGCTTAAATACCACCGCCTGTCATAATGTGATCTATGTCTGTATTTGTTTTTCAAATTAATAAGTTTTAGCAAGAACAAAACCTACGTACGATTTGTAATTTAATTTCTGCGCGTGTCTTTAGAAATACATCTTTTTGGTGGCATCAAATGATGTTGATGTTTACGGTTATTAAGATTTTTAGAGATTATATATGATATTCTTATTTAGGTTTATTACGAACTTTAGAAATTGGGATGAATTTTTCATTGTATTTTGTGAATAGATGAATCGGCAATGGATGTACAACGCGGATAGACGCTCATCTGACTTCATTAATGGCGTTCATCAATTCCTCGACGCGGCAGAGGCTAACTCGACCTCGGTTTTTATATGCTGTCCATGCAAGGTCTGTGAGAATAAGAAGGATTATCACATCTCGAAGAAGGTGGTCCACACACACTTGCTTATGAGTGGTTTCATGCCTAACTATATCTGTTGGACCAAACACGGCGAAGCGGGAATATTCTTTGAAGAAGGTGATGAAGAAGGTGACGACAACATCCCGGACTTTGCACAATACGGTGCCTTTGCAGATGATACGGCAATGGGCGAGGGTGAAGCAGTTGCAGAGGATGAGGATGATGACGCCTTAGATGGCATGATCCGTGATGAAGAGAAAGACTGCGAAAGTGCGAAAGAGCGGGAGAAGATGAACCGTTTGTTGGAGGACCACAAAACATTGTTGTACCCAGATTGCAAAGAGGACCAGAAAAAATTGGGTACCACACTGGAACTGTTGCAATGGAAGGCAACTAATGGCTTGTCTGACAAGGTTTTGGAGAGATATTGAAAATGATAAAGAAGATGCTTCCAGAGGGCAACACATTGCCCGAAACAACATACGAAGCAAGAAAAATCGTTTGCCCTCTAGGACTGGAAGTACAAAAGATACACGCATGTCCCAATGATTGTATCCTTTATCGGGGCAAGTCGTACGAATCTTTGGACGCCTGTCCGGTTTGCAATTGCTCGCGGTATAAAATCAGGCGAGACGACCCTGGTGATGTTGAGGGAGAGGCCCCCAAGAAAAGAGTCCCTGCCAAGGTGATGTGGTATTTTCCTATAATACAACGTCTGAAGCGCTTGTTCAGAAACAAAGAGCATGCTAAATTGCTGCGGTGGCACAAAGAGGATCGGAGGGAAGACAATATGTTGAGACACCGCTGATGGGTCGCAATGGAGAAAAATCGACAGAGCGTTCCCAGACTTCGCAGAAGATGCAAGGAACATAAGATTTGGTTTGAGTACGGATGGCATGAATCCTTTCGGTGATATGAGCAGTAGCCACAGCACTTGGCCCGTGACTCTTTGTATGTACAACCTTCCTCCGTGGATGTGCATGAAGCGGAAGTTCATTATGATGCCAGTGCTAATCCAAGGGCCAAAGCAGCCTGGCAACGACATTGATGTGTATGTAAGGCCACTGATTGAGGAACTTTTGTTGTTGTGGGGCAAAGATGGTGTAAAGGCGTGGGATGAGCACAAGCAAGAGGAATTTAACCTAGAGCATTACTGTTTGTGACCATCAATGATTGGCCTGCACTTGGTAACCTGTCGGGACAGTCAAACAAGGGATACAATGCATGCACACATTGCCTAGAACACACCGACTGCATTTATCTGAAACATTGTAGAAAGTGTGTGTATATGGGCCATCATCGATTCCTTTCTGAGAAACATCCGCTGAGAAAGAAAGGAAAGCATTTTGAGGCGGAAGGTCGTAGCATACCAAGGCATCGGGATGGAAAATATGTATTTGCTATGGTAAAAGATGTGAAGGTGGTCTTTGGGAAGGGACCTGGCAGCCAGCCAGCGGCAAGTGATAATGGAAAGGCGCCCATGTGGAAGAAAAAGTCAATATTCTGGGACCTACCATATTGGGAGGTCTTAGATGTACGCCACGCAATTGATGTGATGCACCTGACGAAAAATCTTTGCGTAAACGTGCTAGGGTTCCTTGGTACTTACGGAAAGTCAAAAGATACGCTTGAAGCACGACAGGACCTGAAACGTA
>CM014271.1:64339841-64370936 GCA_004135705.1 Alloteropsis semialata | reverse complement strand
CTCCACGCCGGCCCTCCTCCACGCCGGCGCGCCCTCCTCAACGCCGGCCCCGGCCCCCCTCCTCGACGCCGGCCCCGCCCCTCGTGCACGCCGGCCGGCCCCTGTGTATGTGTGTGCTCCGCGTCGCGCGAGTCAGCCGAGCGGGGCTGACGTCAGCCCCTGCTCGGCTGACGTCACCTTTTTTTTAATTAATTATGTATTGTAAATTGTTGGAAATTGTTTAGAAATTGTTTAGAAATTATTTAGAAATGTGTTGGAAATTGTTTAGAAATTATTGATTCCATTGACTATGAAATATGTTAGAAATTGTTTAGAAATTTCCATTGACTCTCATTCTATGTAATTTCCATTGATGATTATATAGGAAATTGTTTAGAAATGATTATTAGAAAATGTTTATTAGAATAGAAATTAGTATGGAAATTAGTTTATTAGAATAGAAATTAGTATGGAAATTAGTTT
The DNA here is from genome assembly GCA_004135705.1 of Alloteropsis semialata. Classification (NCBI taxonomy): domain Eukaryota; kingdom Viridiplantae; phylum Streptophyta; class Magnoliopsida; order Poales; family Poaceae; genus Alloteropsis; species Alloteropsis semialata. Next base: position 64,370,474 of record CM014271.1, on the reverse strand, counting down.
ATTAGAATAGAAATTAGAATGAAATGTTTAGAAATTTATAGAATTTGATCGAATTTGGTAGAATTTGATAGAATTTGGTTGAATTTGATAGAATTTGGTCAATTTTGATAGAATTTGGTCGAATTTGGTAGAATTTGGTTGAATTTGATAGAATTTGGTGAATTTTGATAGAATTTGATAGAAATTGGTAGAATTTGATAGAATTTGATCGAATTTGATAGAATTTGATCGAATTTGGTTGGATTTGATAGAATTTGGTAGAATTTGATAGAATTTGGTTGAATTTGATAGAATTTGGTCAATTTTGATAGAATTTGGTCAAATTTGGTAGAATTTGGTTGAATTTGATAGAATTTGGTGAATTTTGATAGAATTTGATAGAATTTTATAGGATTTGATAGGATTTGATAGAATTTGATAGAATTTGATAGAATTTGATAGAATTTGATAGGATTTGATAGGATTTGATCGAATTTGGTAGAATTTGATAGAATTTGATCGAATTTGATAGAATTTGATATAATTGTTATTTCATGTATATTTGATAGACGGAAGACAAAATGGACTACACAGAAGACGAAATGAACGTGATTATGATGGAACAAATCGCACAAGGCAGTGCACGTGCCACAAACCTTCTCGACGTCGACGAGGAGGCAGGTGGTGACGATTATTTGTTATTTCATGTAAACTTTGTTACTTGGTTAGAAATGATTATTAGTTATTGATTATTGTTTAGAAATGATTATTAGTTATTGTTTTGAAATGATTATTAGTTATTGTTTAGAAATGAATGTGTTAGGATATTTTATAATTACATGCAAAATTTATTTATTATATGAATTAATGATTATTAGTTACTTGTTTAGAAATGATTACATGCAAGATTTATTTATTATATGAATGAATGTTGTCATTTGTGATTAATGCAGAGGATGTTTTACCATGAAGTGCTCCCAATGAGAGAAAGAGCAAAAGCTATTGCGGACCAACTATTTGGATTCCTTATGGACCAAGTTATAAGTCCGCTGGGAGAGTACCACCATGACGGAACCGAAATCGCTCAATTGGACTCCCTTTCTGCTCCTTCTTCCAGTGCAGCTCGTGAATTGTAAATAACTTTTAAATGCTCTAACTTTTGTATTGGCCGATCTCAAATGTTTATATGTAAATGTTCGAAAAAAATGCAATCAAAGTTGGGTCAAAATCAATTGACAATTGCGACGACTTCAATCTTATTGCGTGAAAGATCGTGTACGACATATGACATATGACGAGCAGACACGTAGACGCGTAGATTTGTATATAACTAACCCAAATATCAAACATTTAAAAAAAATAACCAAAAGAGCCTTTGGTACCGGTTGGTAACACCAACCGGTACCAAAGGCCCTCCCCCGAACGCCTACGCGGGGGGTCCTTTGGTACCGGTTGGTGTTACCAACCGGTACCAAAGGCCGCCCCCCTTTAGTCACGGCTTCGCGGTACCGGTTCCAGAACCGGTACCTATGAGGGTTACGAACCGTGACCGATCGAGCGTTCTTCAGTAGTGGGTATCCATAATTCATACCCAAATCAACACTCACCTCAAATGGAGAAGGTATGGACAAAAAATTTCTTATCCATTAAAAATTGGGAGGGTAGGATATTGGGAGAAAACTATTTATCTATTAGATTTGTATAGTATCTAGTTAAAGAAAAATTATCTATTATATGGGTGAAAATGGGGAGGGTAAAAATTAGATAATATATATTTGGATTTAGGTATGAACAAGAATGGGTTTCTCTATACCCTCCCCAGTGGCAGGTCTACCTGCACGTACGCTAGCCGCTGTCGCCGAAGAAGCCGCGCCACCGCGGTCTCCCATTGCCGGTCAGCCGGCCGTCTCCTCTCCACCACCCACGCATCCATCGACCATGGTGACCTCAACTCGCCGCCACCCGTCGTCTTCTCCCTCTAGCTAGCTACCCCACCACTCTTTCCGCATGCACTCATGCACCCTAGAAATACACACGCCTAGCTAGCGACCTCCCTCTATGCCTCTCTTCCTCGACCTGCATGCTCCAGACCATTACCCTCTGTGTCCGATCAGCACAAGCTCGCTCGCTCGCACTACCATGGCAGGATCCCGCTCCGTCCAGCTGCTCCTCGCCGCCGCCCTCGCGGCGGCCGCCGTGGTGGCCGCGTCCGCGTCCGACTCCGCCCCGGCGGGCCCCGCCACCGAGGGGAAGCCGGGCATCCTGACGCCCGTGGCGCACACGCCGGTCGGCTCCTTCGAGGGCGCCGACGGGCCCGTGGCCGACGACGCAACGGAGGACAAGGACGCGGCGCCCGTGGGCTCGCCCATCGGCACCACCATGACGGAGCCCAAGCCGGAGCTCACCACGCCCCCTGGGGCTCCCGCCAGCGCCGCCTCCGTGCTCATGGCCTGCCCCGCCGCTGCGGTTGCCGCCGTCATGGCGGCCGCGGCTGGCATCTTTGCCTTCTGAGAGGAGAGGGTGGGAAATGTGGTGGTGACCTTGTTTGCTTTCCATTTTTGTAATCTTTTTGTAATATCATTCTCTCTGTATTACTCATTCAGATCAAATACTTGTAGGGAGTGTTATATTTTCATGGTTTAGAATCTCCTTCCATAAAGCTAAGTCGCAAAACTTTTTCTGTAATAATCTACAGCAGAAATAAAACATATGGTATCAAGTAGGATCATATAAATATTCCAAAACATACTCTTGTTTTTAATAAACATGTGTACAATAATACAAAATTTGAAGTGTATCCTCGAGAAAGATCAAATTGGTAATTCCTCAATATACTCTTCTTCTAGAAAAGCCATCCTTAGCCTTTCATATCATCCAGAAGCTGAGCTGAACAGGAAAGAGAAAACATAAGTGATGTCATTAATTATGTTACCACCTGCAGATGAAATCATCACTTAGTCACCAATATTTATTGTTGTGTGATAAGTTGGAAGATTTAAAATTGAATATAATAACAACCATTGTTGTGTGTGTGCGCATGTGCGTGCGTGCGCGCGCGTGCACATGTGTGTGAGAGAGAGATACAGAGAGAGAGGGAGGGAGGGAGAGAGAGAGAGAGAGAAAGAGAGAGGGGTGTTGGAAATAAAAGTTAAGTGGTCAAAAGGCACGGATAAAAAGAAGAAAAACAGGAAAAAGAATGTGACCCGCAATCTCCACACCACTTTCGCGTCTTGATCGGAGACGCAACCGACTTATGGTTGCGGCCCCAGATCGCCCAGCGCCTATATATAGAAAAGAGGAGACTCAGATTCGGGTTATACCAACGCAAATACTCGCTCACGAACCCTCTGCCCTACTTGATCCGGGCGGCACTGGAGCCATCTGAAGGCCGCCGCCACCTCCGCCTCCCCGTCATCGTACCAGGAGCCACGAGGAGGAGTCATGAAGGGCGACGGGAACAACTAAGGCCGACCTTGACTACAAGGACGGCTACACCGACCGCAAAGATGCATCTAGTCCTACATTTGGTATTAGTCGCCTAATGCATCTAGGCATGAACCCTAAGATCCCATCAGAGCCTCGGTTTAGGTTTCTTTTCGAGAAAATCATGTTGTTTAGACCTGGTTGGCTGTGGTTTTGGCTCGGTGCTTTCTTGTTTCTCTCTGTTTAGCTCGTAGAGCATGAGGAAGGAAGGGAGACAATCATTCAGATTCACTAGAGCCAAAACTCCACAAAAACACACCCGCGCCACATCACAAGAACCAAATCCTGCCCAAAATAAAAAAATCCCCATTTTCTCGAAACCCTAACCCTACTTACCTTGTCGCGCGATGGCCATCAGTACCGGCCGGAGCTCCTTGGTGGCTGCCATAAGAGCACCCCGATAGAGCCCCTCGATGGCCGCGCATGCGCTCTTGGCGCATGCGCCGCCGGCGAGTGGGCCTGCAAGGGCGCGGCAGTCCGTCGTGGAACATCAGGGGCGGGGCAAGGATGAGAATCAGAAAAAGGGGGAAGGGATGAGAGGCATCAGCGGCAGCGGCTGCCTGAGCGGCGGCGCTTGCCTGCCTGCGAGCAGCAGCACGCAGCGCGGCTCGAGCCACGGCGGCTCTGCCGCCGGCGCTGAGCAGAGGCGAGCGGCTGCGCCAAGGGGAGAAGGGGAAAAATGGCCTAGGGTTTGGCCGGCCACCCGACGCGCCCTTAAGTGTCTCCGAGAAGGGTGCTGAGCCGTTTGATCTGAGCCAACGGCTTGGATGGAGGCGGGAGGCCGCGGGCGGCCGTGCTAGGCCGAATCGGTGGCCCAGCCTGAGGTTGCTGGGCCCCGAGCCCAGGCGGGTCTAAGGGGAGGGGACACCGGCATGGGCCGGTTTCGCGGCCTGCTCAGGAGTTTTCGGGCCGTTGGCCCAGGCCAAATTAGAACATGGCAAAAAGTCTGGTTTTGCCTTTTCATTTTCAGTGTATTTTTTCAGTATTTCAAGTATTTTAATTAGTTTAATTGCAATTTTAACTATAAAAAAACACTGACTACATTATGTTATGTTGCTGCGGATAAATAGAATCAACGTAAAAATTATTCAGATTTATTTTATGTCATTCTTTTATGCATTTAATTAATTTCTGACCAATGTTGTTATTAATTGTTTGCATTTAATGGTCAGTTTAATTTGAGTAAAATTTTGTTTCTGCCCAACAGTGATTCAAAATTGTTAGATGCCATTTCAGTTTCAGTTATTTTTGTTTTTGCCCAACTGTAATTCAAAATATATGTTGTCATGGTTAGTTTTAATTTAAGTTATTTTGCTTCTGCCCAACATTGTTGTGAAATGTTGCTTCATGTTCATGTTGATTAAATGTTTTGATTCTGCCCAACGGTGATTCAAAATGCATTATGATGTTAGTATTATCTAAGTTATTGAATCTTTTCCATTTTCTGCCCAACGGTGATGCGGAATATAGATCTGTCATGAGCATGTTTTAATCAGACCAATGTAGGGTTATTTCATGCTAGACATTATTTTGTCATTATTGCTGATTGATGTTTCTTATTTTGGATCAGATATGACCCCCTCAGATATTGCTAATTACTTGGGTTATGCTAATCACTTTAATGGCTCAAACTTTAAGTCTTGGATGGCTCGGATTCGGTTATTGCTTCTCGTGATGGACATTTATTATGTCTTATATGAGGATGCCCCTACTCTTCCAGTATCAGATGGCCTTGATGATGTGAGCCCTGCTAAGAAACTTAAGGCTTTTGAGGCTGAACAGGAAAGGTGGGAGCGTTCCAACAGGTTGTCCCTCATGATGATGAAGTACAACATCAGGTCTGAGTTTAGGGGAGTAATCCCAGACTCAGACCATGCTAAAGAGTACTTGGCATTGGTGGAGGAGTATTCCATGCTTTTTCCAAAAGATTCTGCTCAGTTTAAGGCCTCTAAGAAGCCTAAGTGTCACTTTTGTAAAAGAGTTGGGCATGCTTTTCATGATTGTGAGAATTACAAAGCTTTGTCCGATAAGAAGGGGATTCCTCATCATCACTAGGCCTGCAAAAGGACAGTGAAATCTTAAGGTGGCAACAGACAGGAGGCTGCAGTTGAAGCCAAATGAACTTTTCCATTAGTCTTAGGATTGGATTTGTTCTCTGTCTGAATAATGTTCTTTTGTACTGTCACTTCAGAAAGACTTGATTAGATTATGATGGTTATTACTGTCAATTTAGAGACAACAAGCGTGAAATAAGTGTTGACTATAATGTCATTGGTCATTCAATTTTATATGATAAGCTTTATTATTGTCTCTGAATGATGCCTCTGTGATGAATATAAGTGATGTCAATCATAAGCGAAAGAGAGATAATGAGACTTTGTCGAAACCGTGGCATTTCCGCCTAGGCCACATTTCGAAGGGGAGATTAGGACGTCTCATTAGAAATGAGATTCTTCCCAAATTAAACTTCTCTAATTAAAGGATGGAGCTAAGTGCAATTCAGAAATGTTAGAAATATGCGGTCCATTTAATGTAAGATCAGTTGATGGTTTCAGTTATTTCCTCAACGATGATTTGTCCTATTATGTATACATCCACCCCATAAGAGAAAATATGAAGTGCTTGATAAGTTTAAAATCGAATTAGCATGTTTAAAGCGTAAGATCAGATAGAGGGGAGAGTATTATGGGAAATATGCTACATATGGACAAATCCCCAACCTTTTAGTCAAGTTTCTCTAAGAGAATGGGATAGTAGCTCAGTATTAAACTCCGTGTGAATCTTAGCAAAAGAGTGTAGCTGAGACCGCACTCCAATGAACATGGTGCGTGGTATGCTAAGCTATTTTACAATACCAGTGAGTTTACGCATGGAAACTTTACAGACTGCAGCGCATATTGATAATCGTGTTCCTAGTATAAGTCAGTCCCTAAGACACCTTGTGAGCTCTGGACTGGTAGGAAACCTAGCATGAGTTACTTGCATATTTGGGTTGTGCAACTAAATCTAAGTTATTTAATCCACAGCTTGGAAAATTAGATACCAAGACTGAGAGCTGCTATTTCTTTAGATATCCAGATAAGATATGGCCTTTATTTTCCTAATGTACCACTGAATTTGTTGAGACAAGGCATGTTGTCTTCTTAGAGGATCATGGATGCACTGAGGTTAGAAGAATTGATCTTGAGGAAATGCGAACTCAATGATCCAGTGCCGATGACTCAATTTTCATTGTTCTTCGCCTCAGATAACAGTTGCACCTTAGGTGGTTGAACCCACATAAGAGAATGTGGAGGTCACACCTACCATAAGTAAAAATGAGGACCTGTAAATGATGAGCATTCTAATGATTAACATGATGAGAATGTGGAAGCACCTGTTAATGAGCTTGAGTTAGCTTGGCGGGAGGTTGTTTAAGCAGTTGAACCACAACCCCTGAGAAGATCAACACGTGAGAAAATCTACCCTACCTGATTATTACGTCTATATGAGTAATGATGGGTGTGACATTGAAAAGGTGGATGGTTCAAAACTCATTTATGATAAGTAACGTGAGGCCATGGAAGAGGAATTAAAAGTCTATGAGTGCCTATAAAGTATGGAACTTAGTAGAAATTCCTGAAAGAGCCAAAACAGTGGGCTGTAATGGGTCTACAAAATTCAATATGACTCTAAAGGGGAGACCGAAAGGTTTAAGGCAAGACTGGTAGCTAAGGGCTTTACACAAAGAGAAGAAATCGTTTATATTGAGATCTTCTCGTCTATCTCTAAGAAAGATACTTTTAGAATAGTTATGGCACTAATGGCTCGTAATGTTTTACAGTTGCATTAGATGGATGTTTGATTGCATTCCTTAATGGTGACTTGCATGAGAATGTATACATGACACAACCGAAAGGTTTTGTTGTGGAAGGCAAGGGAAAAAAATGGAGTGTAAACCAATGAAGTTCGTTTGTGGGCTAAATCAAGCATCCAGACAGTGGTACATTAAATTTGATGAGGTAATTAAGAAGTTAGATTTTGTTGAAAGTAAAGTGGACAATTGTGTTTATGTTAAGATCTAGGGGAGCTCTTTTATCATCCTAAGACTTTAAGTGGATGACATCCTTTTAGCAAGCAATGATAAGAATTTGCTGCATGAGACAAAAGGTTTTCTCTCATCGAACTTTGATATGAAGGATCTTGGTGATGCCTCTTATGTTTTGGGCATTGAGATTCACCGAGACAAGTCCAATGGTGTATTGGGACTATCTCAAAAGGTATATATAGAGGAAATTCCGAAAAGATACAATATGCACCAATGTTCACGTGCAGCTCCTCCAGTTGTTAAGGGCGATAAGTTTGGATTTTTTTTCAAAGTCCAAGGAATCAAATAGAAACTGATCAGATGATAATGATTCCTTATGCTTCAGCTATCGGAAGCATTATGTATGCACAAGTGTGCACACGCCCAGATATTGCATTCATCGCTGGGATGTTTGGCAGATTTCAGTCTAAGCCAGAAATGGACCACTGGAAAGGACTTAAGAAAGCCTTAGATTATTTTCAGGCCACTAAAAGGCACATGCTCACATATAAGAAATCAGATATTCAAGAAGTTGTTGATTAATTCAGACACTGACTTTGCTCGTTGTGCGGACACTAAGATATCCACATCAGTTTATGTCTTCACACTTGCAAATTGGAGCAAAATCGTGGAAAAGCTCCAAACAGACACTTACAGCAGCATTCACTATGCAAGCTGAATTTGTGGCATGTTATAAAGTCATGGGTGCAAGCTGTATGGCTTAAAGAATTTATCCCAGAACTAAGAGTGGTAGACAGCAATAGTAAACCACTGAGCATATATTGCTATAGTAAGATTGCATTTTTCTATGCGAGTAGCAACAAGTCGAGTTGTGTTGCCAAACACATCGACATTGAGTTTCATGTTGTGAAAGATAGAATCCAAGATCACATTGTTGAGATAGAGCATATAAGTACTAAGAAAATTCTTATGGATCCATTAATGAAAGGCTTGCCACCCAATATTTTCATGAATTTATTGCCGGCATGGGATTATTGGATAGCCTGTGATCTTGGAAAGGAGGGTCATAAGACAACCATCTCCCATCATGATTGGTAGTTTTGTATATTGTGGATAAATGCATTACAGTGAGACTTTGGTCACCATTGTAAAGCATTGTCTCTTTGTGTGACTCTACTTTGAGGATGGCATAAGTTATAGGTCTTTAGACTAAAGGGGAGTGTTGGAGGAGTCATGAATTTGTTTAACTCCCAAGAACTAGCGAGACGTGACCAACTCACCCCTTCTTTTAAGCCCGCACTATTTCTTGATTTTTTCTACGCAGGTGGGCTGAACAAAGAGCACAAAGAAGTTCATGGAGCGAAGGGGAGGGATGCCAGCCCCTTCGCTCAAGCCAGGCCCAATGGGGGGCCTAGTGGAGTGTGGACCCACTGATGCAGAGAAGAGGAGACGCGTGGCGCATCACAATAGGCGCATCAAGACCTGGAAATCACAGAATTGAGTACAAGGACAAAAAGTACCGTTGTACCCTCGGATATACCTGGAATATAGTTGTTATAGGGACATGCAATGTAAATTCTAGCCCGAGACCGGCCTATAAAGGGGGGATGAGTGCCCCAGAAAGGGCAGCTCTCGATTTGTAACTCTATTCCATATATTAATTGAAACGATCTCCTTCTGCTTGCGTCTCTCTCACTATTCTCTCGATCATTTTCTGTTGGATTTCCTCGAAATCCCAACAGTGGCACCGTCCGTGGGGATCGACTAACACTCGATCGGGAGAATGGACGAAGAGAGCACCATGCCCCCCACCAAGAAACTTCCGCCTGCAATGAACGTGGCAGCGGATGAAACTACCCTAGATCCAATTGACCCAAACAAAAACACATCAGCAACCCACCCAACCCGCCCAACAAAAACAACGGGTGCAGCCATAGAAAACAGTGACTCATCAGATGCTCGGCGCAGTACAAGAATAGAGTAGAATGCAAGAAAGCAGCAAGAAATAATCCAAAAGCAGATACAAGATCAAAACGCAAAAGAAGCTGCACTAGCAGCGAAGAAAAAGAAAGCAGCTGCCAATGCATCAATGTCGCAAACACAAGAAGAGAGGAATCAAATCTCGAGACTAGAGTCACTGCAAAGGCAAGTCGAAGAGAAACGAAAGGCAATTGAAGCTATGAACGCCAAAAAGAAAGCATCCAGAGTCAACCAAGAGCTACAAGAAGCAGAAGCTTTGCTAGCAAGGCTATATGAACAAATGGCAGCGCTCCAAAGCGACGAAGAAATGCAAGAACAAGAGTTACCATAGACCATACAACAAACACACCGCGAACAACAGCATGAAAACCTGAACGAAAACACTTACATCCAACATATAATCGATCCTATGTCTCCACTTTCAGCAGCACTACAAGTACATAAATGGCCGAAGGGCTTTAAGCCACAGAAGTTGCCAACTTTCAACGGCCAAAACGATCCAAGACAATTCCTCATGGCCTACAAAGCAGCAGTAACCTCCACTGGGGAAAACGAAATGATATTGGCAAAATCATTCGCAATTGCCGCCGAAGGGGTAGCACAAGCATGGTTCTCAAGTTTAGAGCTAGGATCTGTATACAGTTGGGAAAGACTGAAAAATCTGATACTCCAGAATTTCAAAGGTTTTCAGTATAATTTGAAAGGAGCAGCAGATTTGTTCAACTGCAAGCAACTGAAGGATGAGCCACTAGAAGTTTACATGAGAAGATTGGTGGCATTAATAGCACAGGCAGTCAATGTGCCAAAAGCAATAGCAATTGAAGCAGCAATCAAAGGGTTAGCAATAGGCCAATGCACGGCAAAGTTGGCAAGAAAAAGGCCAAAAACATTAGACAAATTATATGAAATCATGGCAAACTATTCACTCACAGACAAAGACCTTCGCAGAAGACAAGAAGAGAGAGACCAGTTCAGAGGCAAGAAAACTAAGCCAGAACAACCGCAGTACGTCAGGCCCAATATTTTCAGGGAAGGCAAAGTTATGACCCAAGATTCATAAATCAGATAGAACACACAGATGCAATGACTGCAGAAAGTGAAACACACCCGATAATTTTTGACAACAAAAATGAACAAGGTCACAGAGGGGGCCGAGGGGGAAGAAACAACTTCTCGCCAAGAGGTGGTCGCGGAGGCCGCGAAGGTCAAGGCAGAGGCCGAGGGAAATCAAACTACAGAAACCCAACTGACCTGTGGTGCACATATCATGGGAAAGGGGCCGGTCACACTACGAACTCATGCCCATACACAATAGCAAACAAGGAGAAAACAAAGAAAGAGAAAGAAGAACCAAAGCCAAAACAAGTTAACCACACCACAAAACCAGAAAACCAAGATAACTCCGGGTTACATCAACCCTATTGCCCCATAAACTACAGCATAGGCCCAATACACCCCTCGCTCATGTACCACCCCCAAACCACATTCGCCCAACAATACCAAATCCCAACCCACTCACAAGCATCGAACCATAACCAAATGCGATGGGGTCAACCCGGTCCATCGCAGCAAAACAACCAAGATAACCAAATTCCCCCGCCACCAAAACAAGAAAGCGAGGCCTTCGCAGTAAACAACATTCTTCCTATCACTGGAGGATCAGCAGGAGCCATCCACGCATCAAAAAGGCAAAGAAAGGATTGGGAGCGAAGGGTAAACCATGAATCAGATGGAACTCAACTAAAGTCAGATTACAGCCACATCCCAATAACTTTCACTCAACAAGATTTGAAGTTAGCAGAATACCCGCACAAAGACCCCTTCGTAATCAATGCAAACATAGGGAAGAACATACACTATGTCAGAGGAAACAACGTCTCTAGAATCATAGTTGATGGTGGCAGCTCAGCAGACATATTATTCTCCTACGCATTCAACAACATGAAGATTGGCATGGACAAGTTAGAAAAAGCAGAAAGACCTACAACACAAACCCCCATCTAGCATCGAATATGTCGCAACAGAAAAACATAGCGTTGCAGGAGGCTAGCGAAGCGCACGTAACCCAGCCCACCCCCTCTGGGCACCCACGTTTTAAGCGAAACGGCCTCCCTCCGCACGCAGCTAAATCTTTTTTGTGGGCGTCGACATCTCTCCTTCCCCAATCAGTTTCATCCTCATTTTTTCTGCATCTTAACTGCTCTATTGTTTTGGATTGGATCCATATATGGCGGCGTTTGCAGGGTGTGCGGTAGCGTCGGCGACTCCAAGGCACGCAGTGACAGCGGCGCGACGCCTGACGGACGACAGGAGTCCCTGGTGCTGGCGAGGGCTCGTCAGGGAGGTTAGCAATTATCCTCCGCCTCCTACGATCCAAATACACGTCCCTTTCTCATCTAGGCATATTTACCTGTACGTCTTCCCCCTTTAGATTAATTCGATCTGTGTATGACTGACTGGTGTGTTTTAGATCTTGTTTTTGTCTCTGTGAGATTAAACTGATTTGACGTGTAGGTCTGCATCTCCTTGCGACGAGCATCCCTGAGTATACCTCTCCCGATCCTTCCTCTCAATTTCCCTGATATTATGTGAATATATTTTGGTGATTCGATCCATCATCAACAGTTTCTGTGCGCTGACTTGCAGTGACCAGCTCTTGATGGAAGCCACACCATCCTCAGCATCCAATTCTGTCGTACTCTCACCAATAATCCAAAGGTCATGCCTTCCTCACCTTCTTTGCTTTTTTTAGTCAGCACAATAATCAGCCAATCACCTGTTCATAAAAATGCCTTGCCAAGATAGATATTTTTTTTAAATCTGTGCACCACGTGTTTCATACAATGCATCTTAGAGATAGAATGTTTATTATCCACTAATATTTTGCCTATCATAATTTGGAGAGGGTCAAAAGTGACATCTTATCCGGGAATCCATCAAATTATGCAACCAGGATCAGGTGGCGCTGTACACTCATCGATATCAGAGGTATACATACAGTGCCTACAAAGATTTGTTTTGGTACAATAGAGAATCAGTGAGATATTACCCTCTATAATTTTCACATACAAGATATTCAGGTAAAATCCTTTGTGCTGTGGCCCACATACATGTCAGCTCAGTGACTAACAAGTAGTTGCATGCTGAAAAGATGGATGCTCTGATATTTAGTCAAAATAAATCTTGCTTATATTTTGCAGACCTGAGTAACAAAGGAATTTTGCTGTAATCTCTGATCTCGACTTCATAAAAATGTGCTAGTATATATGCCTTGTATTCTTGATTTTAATTTAATTAAGCTGATGTAGCATACTCCAGTTTTGTTCATTATAGTGAAGATTAAGTCCTAATTTAGTTCGGTTTCTGTTATGTCAGATCCTGCAGTTATAAGGATTTGATCAAAATTTTAGTTCCCAGGAGTTGAATGGACTCTAGAGACAGGTATATAAATTGGTAAGTTCTCTCACTGCATAAGCATTCTGTGTTCGTATATATGATCAATTTAGTTTCTAGAATGACTTAGTTTATGTATGGTAAACTATAATTGACATTTTTTTGCTGTTCTTCTGAAAATGGATATATGCCACCATTTTCCTTTCTGTTACTACTGACAAACTGCACAATTTTTATATGCATATTTATCAGCTTTGTATTGTGTTCTTCAAATGCCTGACTTATGTGCTGCAATCTGACAGAAATTTACGTAAGATGAACGATCTGCCACTAACTAGCATATTCTAGTTTTCCTTTAGCAGAGATGTACAATTGCTGTTCATTTAGAACAAATAGCATATCCTCTTGAATATGTTCTTACCTAAATATTTTACTGCAGGAAAAATGCATGATGCTCTGGATGTTGAGATGATTGTAAAGTGAAGTACAAGATTTTCTCACAAGAAAAGTTTGCCATTCAGATGCCATGAATACTTCCGTTTTGGTCTCTTAGACATCGTATTTACTGAATCCTTTGTACATTTTCTCTCCATTGTACAGAATAATTTATTTAATGGAAATATATTAGTTTTTTGACCTCTATGAGATGTTGGTACTTGCGTCTTTTGTTGATGGATGTAAAAGATTTATCTAACAGTACACCATATTGGCACTTGAAAGGCAGCCTATAAAAATGCAAAAAATGTGCTTATTCAAGATTGCAACGCATGTATACGTTGTTAAGACCAAGATTTATCCGTTGCTAGTTTGCAACACTTATACAGAACACTTACCAACGCATATATATACGTTGCCATAGACTCCAGCAACGCCACATCTAGCAACGGATATCAAATGCGTTGGTATAGACCTTAGCAACGTATATTTGGACTTCTAGCAACACATATATGCGTTGCAAAAGGGGTGTTTATTCTGTTATATGGCTTCGGGGGCAAAAGAATGGAAGCATTGGGAAAAATAGCGCTTTGGGTATACTTTGGCTCCCCAGAAAAATACAGAGCGGAGAAAATAACTCCCGTATAATGCAATTTTTGGTCGAGGATTCATCAACAAATTCTTAGCGGTCATCCACCACGGATATATCTGCATGAAAATGCCATCGCACAACAGAGTCATAACCGTGTACGACAATCAAGACGAAGCACGAAGGGCTGAGGTAAACGTAAACCCAGACCACAAACACATTCATCTCATAGAAGAAGTGGCAACACCGACGTCTCAAAAGCAAGAGAAACTCATCAAAGAAAAGGCCACCCCCTCAAGTGATAAAAAACGGTACCCATCTGCAAGGACACACCAGACAAGACAGTCATAATAGGAACAGAACTAACACTTCAAGAAGAAAAAAGATTAATCAAGCTTCTCAGAAATAACAGTGATGTCTTCGCATGGTCATCAAATGACCTAAAGGGGGTCAGTCGCGATATAGCAGAACATTCTCTCAATGTCGACCCAAATTATCCACCAAAGAAACAAAAGCAGAGAAAGATGTCTCCTGACAGAATATTAGCGGTGAAGGCAGAGGTGCAACGGTTGTTAACAGCAAATGTCATCAGAACAGTTCAATATCCAGAGTGGCTTGCCAACACAGTGCTAGTGCCAAAGAAGAACAGAAAAATGAGAATGTGTATTGACTTCACAACTTTGAACAAAGCATGCCCAAAAGACGACTTCCCATTACCAAGGATACGCACTTGTTGATTCGGCTGCAGGCTGTGAATTACTATCATTACTCGACCGTTTCTCAGGCTACCACCAAATTTGGATGAAAAAAGAAGATGAAGAGAAAAAAAAGCTTCACAACACCCTTCGGGACATTTTGCTTCATTAAAATGGCCGAGAGGCTAAGAAACGCAGGATGCACCTTCGTCAGGATGACATCGACGGTGTTTGCAGACCAACTAGATAAAAACATCTCAATTTATGTGGACGACATAGTAGTAAGAAGCAAAAAGGCAGAAGATCACCCTTCGGACCTGATCAAAACATTCGCCAATCTGCGAAGTTCAAGACTAAAGCTAAACCCAGAAAAATGTGCATTTGCGGTCAAAAAAGGAAAGCTATTAGGATGCATTGTATCACGAAGGGGAATAGAGGCCAACCCTGAAAAAACAGATGCAATAAGAAACATGAAAAACCCCCAGCTCTAGAAGGGACGTACAAAAACTAACAGGAAGAATAGCAGCTTTAAACAGATTTATCGCCAAATCTGCAGAATGAAGCCTGCCATTCTTCAAAGTCTTAAGGGGTTCAGTGAATTTCGAATGGGGACAAGATCAACAGCACGCCTTCGAAGAACTCAAGCAGTACCTGAAGCAGATGACAGCGCTCACAAGTCCAACCCCAAGGGCAAAATTGCTACGGTACATAGCGGCCACTCCCTTCGCAGTAAGCGTTGTACTAATAGAGGAGAAGCAGCGAATAATGAACAAGCAGCAACAAAAATAGAACAAGTGCCAATATACTTCGTGTCAGAAGTACTGTCAGGACCAAAGTGCAACTACTCAGAGATAGAGAAACTGGCCTATGCAATTCTCATAGCATCAAGGAAACTCAGACACTAGTTCCAAGCACATCACATTACACAGTGCCAACTAACTACCTGCTAAGAGACGTCTTTGAAAACAAAGAATCCTCAGGCAGAATAGCAAAATGGGCAGCAGAACTGGCATAATACACAATAGATTTCACTCACAGAAGCGCAGTAAAATCCCAAGTATTGGCAGACTTCATTGCAGAATGGGTACCAACAAGAAACAGTGAAGAAGAAGAAATAAGGGAAAAAGTTTGGACCATATATTGTGATGGAGCTTGGGCAGAGGCTGGGGCTGGCGTCGCAGCAATAATCATCTCGCCAGCAGGAAATAAAATCTGATACGCAGCAAGATTATGCTTCCCAAGCACAAACAACATAGTAGAATATGAAGCCATACTGTTAGGCCTTCGCAAGGCAAGAATGTTGGGAGCCAAGCGAGCAATACTAAATTCAGACTCAGAAGTCGTAAAAGAGCAAGTCGAGAAGAACTATAAGGCGAACAAAGAGATGTACAAGTACATGACAGCTGTAAGAGCACTTGAAAAGCACTTCATGGGCTTCACAGCAAAAAAGATACCAAGAAATGACAACAATGTGGCTGATGCCCTAGCAAAGAATGCAGCAAGAGGAGAAACACTACCACCAGACGTTTTCTACGAAACACTGAAACAGCCATCACCAAGAGCAGAATGCCAGATATTGCACATAAACAATAATGAAAGCGAAGATAGGAATGCTCCAATCGTTGCATTTATCAATGGAACATATGAACCATTTGACGAAGATGAAAGAAAGAGACTCCCTCAAAGAACGAGAAACTATACAGTCCTAAACGGAGAGTTGTACAAATCAGGTGTATGCAAACGATGGCTAAAATGTGTAACAACGAGCGAAGGCCAGGAGATAATCAAACAAGTGCATGAAGGGTTCTGTGGATCTCACACAGGACCAAGAGCAACAGCCGAAAAAATATTCAGGCAAGGGTTCTACTGGACTACAGCACTCGAGGACACAAAGGAATATATAAGAAAGTGCAAAAATTGCTAATTTTTGGCAAACAATTCTCAGAGACCCTCATCCATCACTCAATTAATAACACCATCATGGCCCTTATAGCGATGGGGTATCGACTTAGTAGGGCCACTCCCAGCTGCCCAAGGAAACCTAAGATTTGCAGTCATAGCAGTTGAATACTTCACAGAATGGATAGAAGTGAAGCCATTAGCAACAATAACTGTGAAGACAATCCAAAAGTTCATTTGGCAAAACATAATTTGCAGATTCGGTACACCTTGGGAAATAACAGTTGACAATGGCAAGCAATTCGACAGTGACACTTTCAAGGAATTCTGCTCGTCACTAGGCATCAAAATACGCTTCGCAGCAAACGGAATAATATTAAAAGGAATAGCCAAATGCCTCGAAGGGCTGCCAAAGGGGAAATAGGTAGATGAAATGACAAGAGTGGTCTGGTCCCACAACACAACTGAATCAGGAGCTACCAAGTTCACAGCATTCAAATTGTTGTTTGGAGAAGAAGCAGTGCTCCCAACAGAAGTCCTTTTTGGATCGCCAAGAACCTTAAATGCAACCTCAAAGCACGAAGATAACAGTACCCACAAAGAAGAACTAGAAGAAGAAAGGCTCACCGCTGCACAAAACATTGAGAACTATCAGAAAGAAATAAGAAAATGGAGAAACAAGAAGATAGCCATGAAAGAAATCAACCCGGGTGATTTCGTCTTCAAGAGAAAACCCAACGCAGACAAAGCAAGAAAACTACAAGCCAAATGGGAAGGCCCTTACCTTGTAAAAGAATCAAACAGACAAGGATCCTACAGACTACAAGATCTCGACGGAAACGAACTGCCACGTTCTTGGAATGCGGACAGTTTACAAAAGTATTACCCATGAGCGCAAATGCTCCCCAAAATCACTCCTAGTTAGATTTTTTCACAGTTTCTCTTGTATTTCTCAAGTTTATATGTAATTTTCAAATTTTCTCCAAGAGTTGTACTCTTTTCCTCACAGGGGAACCCTTTGCCTAGATTCATAACTAGACGAAGGGGTGAGGTTTTTAACGAGGCAGACTCTTTGTATCCCAAGTACTACAAAAATATAGGTAGTATCCCCAAAAGAAAGACTCATGGATGCGTTGAAAAAACATGTACAATAAAAGTACATGTCCTTATCAACAAAATCAAGGTCAATCCAAAAAGTCGGCAAGTTCATGCAAATCATGCAAACTTGCTCGACTCCAGCATAACTAAACAAAAGACTAAGGGTATGATAAAAGCCCAAGTCTCCAAAAGGCTCATGCAGCCTTCGCATAACCAAGACTAAGGGTATGATAAAAGCCCAAGTCTCCAAAAGGCTCGTGTAGCCTTCGCATAACCAAGACTAAGGGTATGATAAAAGCCCAATAAAAGCCCAAGTCTCCAAAAGGCTCGTGTAGCCTTTGCATAATCAAAACTAAGGGCATGATAAAAGCCCAAGTATCCAAAAAGCATGTGCGGCCTTCGCACAACCAAGTTTAAGAATATGATAAAAGCCCAGGTCTACAGAACCTTTATACGCCTGCAAACTACGATAAGCTGAACTCAATAAAAACATGAGCACCAAACAAAACTAATGCTTTGGCAAAAACGCAAAGAAAAATGATATCTTATATTATTCAGTTACAACTGCAATCACAAAAAGACCCAACAAAAGGGTCATTCACATAAACAAAGATATCAGCTGTCACAATGACAGCATCTAGTAGTTGCGGTCGCAACGGATACATCATTAGCGATGAGCTAATTACACACAAGCTCATCGCAAGCCCTCTTCTAACATCCGGGCAACCCAACAAAGAAACAGCGGCTCAAGGAGTCAAGCACCGAGTCCCCCAAGTTCACCCGTCCTTGGATGATAAACCAACCACAAAAGGGAGGTCATCATCAGAGACAACCATCACCATCATAGGAGCACGCAGATGCCCACTAACTGCTTGGCCGCTCGCAAGCACTCTCCTAACACCAAAACTCTAAAAAACCAAAGTACAAAGCAACGGTGGGCGTACACAACTCCACAACCCCATAAATAAACAAGAGCGTTGCAAGCTATGCGAGATGCAATGAAACCAAGCGCAGCACCAGCCCTTTTTATAGGAGACAAAATGAACTATGACCACGTGAACCCAATCATGCTGTACAGCGCGTGACCAAAAGCAAACAAGTCACGGAGAAAAAGTGCAAAAATCCAAAAACAAAGGACAGTCATGAGCGCACAAGCAGACAGTCACGAGCACACCATTCTTTTCTAAAAAGCAAAAAGCAACAGGAACAAACAGGCAGCGACAAAACTCAAATGATGCACTACATCCACGATAGAAACAATACTTATTTACAATTCGAAAAGCAAGGGGCTACCCCCAGGAACCCAACTCACACTTAGCAAGAGTCACCACACACTCTGTCAGCCATCTCTCCTATCAAGTTATCAACAACACCATCAATAATCTCGTCAGCCATTCTTCGAAGTTTATCTTCATCAGGACAAAATCCCTGAAGAAAACAAAAGATACGAATGAATGCCTATGAATCCTCATGTGCAAGATCATCGTCAACAGGATCCTTAGCTAAATAAGTATAACGAGGAAAGATCATCGTCAACAGGATCCTTAGCTAAATAAGTATAACGAGGAACAAACAGCTCTTCATCTACTGGCTCAGGTTTCGGCTCTAGAATCCCCTGCGCAACACTATTATCACCACGATTCAGGCGACTAAGGATTCGCTGCACCCTTCGCTGCGGCAAAACACTAGAATCAAAATCATGCCAAAAAGCCTTCACTTCAGCGTTATGCCTATCATAATACTTTTGATGACGAGCCAGAAAGTCATCAACACCAAGATCAGGATGACGATGCTTAAAATCATCATAAAGAAAATTAGAAATCATAAAGTTACCCTGGCGATATGTTAAAGCGGCAGGCTATAGGATAATTCCCTGCACAGAGTCCTCAACTGGTACCTGCGCAGGCACAGAGTATTAAAATTACAAACCAATTGTTCAATAGCAAAAACATCACCCAATGACTAAAAGTTCATTCAACCTGGCCACCAGCAGGAAGAGAAGCCCTCGCAGGGTCAACGTTAACTTCTTCAATATTGCCTTCGGGGATGGAAGCAGCAGAAGGATTCACGGGCACATCAGATATAGGAGTGATGACAGAAGTAGCAGGAGCAGTGCGAAGGGCAACCGAAGGGGTAGCCATGGTAGATGACGAAGGAGTACCCGAGCCGCCAGAAACCTTCCTCTGAAAATCAAAAACTAGGTCCCTTAAAACCCATCCTCAATAAAGTACAGCAAGGCGAAAAACTACTACCAACCTTGGTTCGGTTTTGCTCTACCTCCTCCAAAGCAAGCTTCATGCCTCGGGGCACCCAAAAGCGTCTAGCAAAGTTCCTTGCGATTGATGCAATCCCACTTCAGACAGTTTCATGACTCATATCATCAGGATAATCAAACTTTGTATTACGTACATGATCACAGCCCAACCGGGTCATGGTGAATGCAAAGCTACGAACTACCACGACCACCGAGAAGTTGGAGAAACTGTTGGCCACAGTCTGGAAGTCGACAAAGGAACTTTCAAGCCAGTCAAAGAAGGCCGAAATGTCTGAGAAATCAAAGCCCTCCAAAACCTTCAAATCAGCACCAAATGACTGTACAACCTTGCGGACCTTCTCAGCAGCCTGCAAAGCCCTATCAGTCAGAGACTGTTTAAAATGGCTAAGAGCACCAACAGCTTCCTCTTTCAGCCTTCGCTCCTCATTCAAACCACTAACACCATCCTCCTTGAGTTTCCTCTCCTGCTCCAACATCCGAAGAGCATACTCAAGTTGCCCCTTCGCATCCACAAGTTCATCTCCCAAATCAGTTGCCTTCGCCTTCAAACTCTCGATTTTGTCAAGTTCCCTGCAAAAGGCCTCGAACTGTTCAGAGACTTTCCGTTTCTCCTCGACCAATTCTAATTTTTCACGCTCAAGGTGCTCCTCACGTTCACTGGAGATAGAGAGCTTCTCTTTCAAAATCTCCACATTCTCTTCAAGTTCAGAAATGTGAGAAGCAATCTCCTTATCAAGCCTATCTGTTTCCCTGAGACAGTCACAGCTTGACTGGAGAAGAGCCCGTGAGAGGAGCAAACCTTTAACAACATTCGCCTCAATTGCATAGCAAAGTTTAGGCTCACTGCGAAGCCGTAGCTTGTCCTCAAGCTCAGGAATAGCCAAGCTACGCATAACGCCATCACAAATGCCAGCCTCATAAGTGTTAGGCATCATCTTCACCTTGCCAATGTTGTGGGCAGATATAATCCGGGCCCCTTTGGGTACACTGAGACGCTCACTGAAAAATTGATGATCCTCACGCTGATGAGCCGTAGACCTCGCAGGAAGTTCAGAACTAAGAGGCGATCCAATGCCAGCACACCTCAAGATCAAGTCTTGAGAACAATCAGTGACCTCAACATTGGCAATCCAGGCTCCTTCAAACCCTCAACCACATCCTCAGCAGCTTTCGCACCCCTTTTCCTAGCTGCATCAGAAACATTGCGAGACTTAGCAACCAGGAAATTTTCGGCAGAAATGGCAAAGCATTCAAGTGATTTACCACTAGAGTGAACACTCTCCTCTGAGTCCTCTCCAAGCATGTCAAACATCTGAAGCCCGGTGTCCACCTTCTTCGATGAAGCCTTCTCTAGAATATCAAACAAGGGCCCAGAAACAACCGCAGTCGAGGAGCCAGGCAGCAGACTCCCACCATCCTTTGCAGCATCACCACCCACAACGACGGGCACATCAGTGCGAGCCTCCGCCTAACGAGAGGAGTCACCTTCACATGCAACAACATCTTTGTTAAGCCTTTTCCGCGACACAAAAATATTATTAGCATAACCATACTCTAAGGAAACCCAGTGTTGAACACCAGCACCAGGAGAATGTTTATGACGATATTCGGGCCTACCTTCGGGGACCGCATACTCCTGCACAGTACGAAGATAGGTAGTGCTCCGAATAGCGCTTCGCTCAGTATCCCTTCGCCTCGAGAGTAAATCTCCAGCCTTGGCTGAGACAAGTGGAACAACCCCTTCATCGGAAGCACGCTCCTTAGCCGGCGAAGGTACCTTCCCCGAAGCACCTTCAACACGGCCCGAACCAGAAGCATCTCCAGCACGTTGGCGCTTAGCAGTCTGACCCCCTGTGTTAGAATCATCATGTTCATTGCCCTTGGCACTAGAAACCAACTCAGTAACACGAGGAGAAGCGCGAATTCGCTTTTGTCCTTCACCGTGTCTCGGAGCCGCCGGCACTGGACGCTCACCATACTCAAACCGAAACTCAACATACACACAGTTGATATGGATTTCGAGTCTACTTTCAACACGGAACTCATACTCCTTACGAGTATACTGACCAAGGAACATAGCCACCCTATTCTCGATGTTAGCTATACTAATCTTCATGACTTCACCCTCCTTGAAGAAACTCCATCGAAAGAGAGGCCTTCGCAAATCTCCCTCTCGTGCAACGGCAAATCCAGAAAAAGACCAGCACCTCCAAATCGGCCACACACCAACAGCAGCATACTCATTAGCTAAGTCCCGAACAGACTGATGCTTCCCCAAAGGCCTCCAAGCCTTAACAGCCTCCTTGTCAACAGAACCCAATCGAACATTAGGCCACAGAATTAAAGACATATTCTTCATGCGAGGAGCCAAAGGATTGCTTCTACCATCTGACAAACCACCAACAGGTGTGACAGTCTGATACAACCACCATTGGCTCCAAGCATCTTTCCATCTGTTCTTATACACAATGGCAGGACCAACACAACCTTCACGATAAATAAAGCTCACATAGCCAAACTGAAAATAAGCAGGCCTGCCATTGTCTTCCCCAGACCTCGGCTGCCAATGGAGCTCATGCTGAGAGGCAAAAGCCTTGCCAGTAGCCTCACAACCTTGACTCCGAACACCCCATATAAAGCTGTTCAGATGAACAATGGCATTCGGAGTCAGGTGATGAAAACCAATTTGAAAGATATCAAAAACCTCAGCAACCATTGGATCCACAGGAAAAGAAAGACCAGCATCCAATTGGTTAGCGAAAATAACAGCTTCATCAAGCTTAGGGTTTGGCACAGTATCGCTGCCCGGCGCCCGAGACAAATCAGATGAAATCAAACCATTCTCAACCAAACGAGCATGGTACGAGGGCGTAACCTTTGATTTCCCAAATCGAACAGATTTCCACAAAGCATCGGCCTTAGGACCCATCTCTAATTACAATTCAAGACAAATCTGAAAGAAACACAAAATTGGATCCAATCCAAGAACGTGACTCAGCCAAAAAGGAGAAGAGTAACAAGAAATCTGCAATCGAGATGGCAAAATATTTACCCGGAGCAACTAGCAGATCCAAGATTATTCGTGCAAGATCCGCCGCACAAGAAGAAACCAACAGCAAACGGCAGGCGGACAGGCGAAGATGAACTGCAAAGTGGGGAAAAGTCCGAGAGCCAAGAAACTGAACGGGCAACCCCCTGGTCTATATATAAAGGGTAAGGCCCAAAAAAAAAGATAACCCCGCCCATCAGTTTTGAAAAATCCAAAGCATGAAAATCGAAAATCTAACGCCATTAAAAAGCGCTCCTCACACCCAATCTTAACGAGAGGGGCACGAAGCGAATGGAGCCGTTAACCAAATTCACGCTCCAAAAAGGGTTCGCTGACATCACGCCGTTCAAGACTGGGCCCTCATCCACGAGGGGCTACAGTTGGGGTAGTCATGAATTTGTTTAACTCCCAAGAACTAGCAAGACGCGACCAACTCACCCCTTCGCTTGAGCCCGCACTATTTCTTGATTTTTTCTGTGCAAGTGGGCCGAACAAAGAGCACAAGGAAGTTCATGGAGCGTAGGGGAGGGATGCCAGCCCCTTCGCTCAAACCAGGCCCAACGGGGGGCCAATTGGAGCACGGACCCACCGATGCAGAGAAGAGGAGACGCGTGGTGCATCACAATAGGCGCATCAAGACCCGGAAATCACGGAATCAAGTACAAGGATGGAAAGTATCGTTGTACCCTCGGATATACCTGGAATATAGTTGTTATAGGGACATGCAATGTAAATTCCAGCCCGAGACCAGCCTATAAAAGGGGGATGAGAGCCCCAGAAAGGGCAGCTCTCGATTTGTAACTCTATTCCATATATTAATTGAAACGATCTCCTTCTGCTTTCGTCTCTCTCACTATTCTCTCGATCATTTCCTGTTGGATTTCCTCGAAATCCCATCAGGGAGAATGTTGGAAATAAAAGTTAAGTGGTCAAAAGGCACGGAGAAAAGGAAAAATGGGAAAAAGAATGTGACCCGCAATCTCCACGCCACTTTCGCGTCTTGATCGGAGACACAACCGACTTATGGTTGCGGCCCAAGATTGCCCAGCGCCTATATATAGAAAAGAGAATACTCAGATTTGGGTTATGCCAACGCAAATACTCGCTCACGAACCCTCTGCCCTATCCGATCCATGCGGCACTGGAGCCATCTGAAGGCCGCCGCCGCCTCCGCACACACCCTCCCCCCTCCCTCCGGCCCAGTCATCGTACCAGGAGCCACGAGGAGGAGTCCTGAAGGGCGATGGGAACAACTACGGCCGACCTTGACTACAAGGATGGCTACACCGACCGCAAAGATGGCCGGACCAGAGTCTGCTCTACCTGCTGGTCATGTTTCTTTCACTTCTCAGTCGTGTTCATGTGCTAGATGAAAAGATCCTTGGTTAAGTTCATGTTCTAAGTAATGTTAATTCCTAGGGGAAGGGAGGGGAGGGTATTATGGTGTCTGCTTATACCACGAAGATGAAGTCACGAGTTATGTCATCATGTTTATTGCATCTATATAAGGTCTGAGGTATGGTTTGTAAAGTTAGAATTTTTAAAAATATTGAATAGTGTTGGAACAAGTTGTAGACAACCAACCATTATATCATTGTTGATGCAATCATTGTCAATATAATGCTGATATAATGATATATAGATAGCGATGATGAGCGGCACCTAGTGGCGTGTCTAGCAACAAACAATGGGTCGGAGAGGATGGACCACAACTAGCACACACCAGGGCCAGAATTAGGGGCCTACAATGCATGGATACTGCTCAGATCTTGTTGGACACTAATACTCCCCCAATACTTTGTTGAACGAGTATAAGATATTTTATAATTTTTAAGTAAAATATTAATACTCTATTGATACATTTTTGGTTCTTTCATAACATCTGGAACCCCTCATTCTACCAGTACCCTTGTTTAGCAATAAGGTAGGAATAACATAAGGCACGATGAGTTATTATATCAATACTTAAGTCCTATATATAGTCTTTTAAGCTGTTACGATTAGATGTCGCTTCCCAAGAGACACCTCTAGATCTCATCTATTAGAATAGAAATATTTAGAGAATATATCATCTGTATTAGGAGATTCCCTCTGCCACCCGAAGGGGCATGCCCTCGGGCCTTTTCGGGGGAATGGTTGCTACCCCTTCGGAACTGACGTCTTTTCCAAAGGGGTGTCTATTTCCCACGCCCTTTCCCCTGTATATATATCTAACAGATCAATGCAATACACAGTTCTGATTCCCCATTCTCTCTCGCTCATTAATAACTGCATGTCTAACATTTAACACGTTATCAGCATGCTCTTCACAGAGAGCGAGAGTAGAAGAAAGGAAAGAAGGACTACAGGGCTCCCTCATCGGTAAGCAATGGATCCTCTAGTTCATGCTTTCATCAATGCCCTGCATCGCATTGGAGGCACTTGTCATGGACCTGTTCGTCGCTTTGGAGCCCCCCTGATCAGGCATCGCCATGGATTCGTCCCGCACCGCGGCTTTGCACAGAGCCACCGCTCTGTCTTCCAGCGCTTGGGCCCTCGTGGTCCTAGCGCTGCCCGCCATGGCTACTTCACCAACCAGGGAAGCCGCGGTCCTCCCCATGGCCGACGCCAGGTGCTGCTTCGCCCTCATGGCGCTGGCCGCCGGCCCTTCCATGGAGCAAGACCGACACAAGTCCCAGCGAACCTCCACAACAACGCCCGTGCACCACTTGCTTCTCCGCCATGCACACTGGTGGCGAAGATGCCTGCGCCAACAAGACCTCTGGAGGACGCCTCATGCCGATTTCGCCTATCTTGCCGTTGCCAACCCCGGCAGGACCCACTAGCTTCGGCCCTGTCGCCGGCAACCTGCCCCTCATCCCCGGCGGCACGATGGGAGCCCGCACAGGCGCTCCTCGCCTTTTCTCCTACCCGGAAATTGGCTCGAGCAACATACCTGTGATGGAGATGGGCGAGGCGCCACCACAACCCCCTTCCGGCCTCGGCCCGAGCATTGGCTTCAACAATGGCGGCACCATGGCAGCCTGCCGTGGTGTTCCTCCCTTCTACGCTAATGCCGACATGGCCACGGGCTCAGGAGCGGCTCAAGGCGGTGCCCAGGCGACCTCGTCTTTTTCGGCCGGCGCACCTGCATCTCCTCCAACCCTATACCCCCGCCGGTTCGCCACCGAGGTAGCAAATCGAAGGCCGGGCCTCCGCCATGACCCACTACTGCCGGTGGCTTTCGGGATCCAAATCAACGAGTTCCCAGCGGGGAACGGGCTCCTCTTCCCCTCCTCCGATAAGGGGGAGTACTCCCCACGCTGAAGATGGTCGGAGGCGGGTGGCGCCAGCGGCAACAGCGGTGGCGCAGAGCGCCGGCGGCGGTGCAGCGCGATGCGGAAGCGCAGCAAGCGTGGGGAAAAATCGAGCGTCGGTTTATTCTGCGCGTGTGGCTGGGCTGACTGCACCCACGCCTCCTGCCAGGCAACCCCCGGCAGTAACAGGCCCAAAGGCCGTGTGGGCCTGAGCCATTGGCTTGGCCCATGCGGCCAGTTACTTTTTTCTTTATTATTTCAGCAGCAAATTCACAAAAATCCCCCTAGGGTTTCTAGTAATTTAGCGCTACTTAGTACAATGTGTTAATGTGTGTTGTATATTTCTATTTTAGTCCCTGACTTGACAAAATTGTACTCACATTATGTATCATTGTAATATATCCATAATTGTGTTTGTGGAGATTTTCTGTTGTGTTCAATGTGTTTGCTTTAATGCATTCCCTATCACATAACAGTATAATGGCTACCAAGTTAATTTTGCAATTAGTTATTCTTGCATTTTTAACAACATTTTACCTTAATTAAGCAAAAAAGGCTAAGAAATGCCCCAATATGCTTAATTCAAGCAGAATTAATTACAACAAATGCAAATTAATAGTGCTACCTCTTGTTATATTGGGATGCTAAACACAAGGTCATGGGAACTATGCATCTATTGCACATGCAGATTATGCCCCATTACTGAAAGGTCTACACCACCATGGTGACTACCTTCAAAGTGTTTTTTCCCCAATATTCAAATTTACATACACAAAAGTTGTGGGAATCATGCATCTACTGCACACATGCAGACTATGCCCCACTACTGTGAAGTCTACACCAAATGGTGATTACTTCCATAGTGTTATGTTTACAAATTAAGAGAGGTCTACACTATTTGTAATTCAAGAATTATCTTGTTTTTCACAAAATTTGCATGCATTACAACAAGACCATGATGATTTTTTTTAATTTACCACAATAAATTAATTAAATCTCTGGTTCACCCATGTAGAATACAATGGTCGAACAAGAGTTTGAAGAACTTCAACTCAACGGACACAATTATCCAACATGGGCAATGGACGTGAAGGTTGGTTTATCATCACGCGGACTTATTTTGGCTATCAACCCCCCTCAAGCAGGTGCTGCGCCAATTACAAATGAAGCAAGATACACTGCCCTAATGCTCATAAGGCTTCACCTCCATCGAGATCTTAAAGAAGAATACTTGATGGAGGAGAATCCACGCACTTTATGGAATGCACTAAAAAGTCGATATGAACAACAAAAAGTGATCATTCTTACTGATGCCAATTATGAATGGACACATCTCCATCTCCAAGACTTTAAGTCTGTTGGATAATATGACAATGTTGTTCATCGAGTCTGCTGCAAGTTGATTTTTTGCCAAAAAGAACCTACAGACGTGGAAAAGATAGAGAAGACACTCTCTACAATGCTTCCCGCTGATAGGATCTTACAACAACAATACCATGCAAGGAATTTCCAAACTTATTCTGAATTAATTCACACTCTAATCCAAGCAGAGAGACATAATGAACTTCTATTGAAGAATCATCATCAGCGCCCAATTGGCGCACAACCACTCCTGGAAGTGCATTATAATTTTTAGAATAACAAGTTTGATGCCTCTACTTCAGGCAATAAAAAGAATTCCTGTGGTAAAAATAAATGCAAACGCAACAGGAAGCATATTCCAAATGCAAATGAGCATGGTAGTGAAAATAAGGGCAATGGTAATTCTAAGTCCGAACTTGACAAATCTAAAGTTTGTCGCAAGTGTGGTTGTTACAAACACACGACTAAGAAATGCCAAACCCCTAAACATCTTAGCAATTTGTATCTTAAGTCCGTTGAGACGTGGCCGTTTTGCTCCCAATTCAAGATATGAAGCCCACTTCAGCAATCTTGAACAGGATGTCTCCTGAGAGACCGGTTGTGGACCAGAAGTTCTACCAGAACCTAGCACCAACCCAACTCTTCAGAAACAAGAGGACCTCATGAGCATGGATAACATGCTTGTTGAATTTGCTTCACAAGACATGTTTGGCGACCTAAATTAGTTTCTAGTTACTTAGATACTATTTTAATGTTCCAATAAATGTTGTAATAAAGCTATATTATCATCATTTTATTGTATGTCATGTACTCATACATTTGATATTCAATAAATTTATGTATGTATTCTACGTATTCGATAAGAATTTTATATCAAACTTCTTCATTCTGTATATAGATTTCTATGGGAGTAAATCCAATGGAAGGGGTGTCTGTTTCTCACGCCCTTTCCCCCTGTATATATATCTAACAGATCAATGCAATACACAGTTCTCATTCCCCATTCTCTCTCGCTCATTAATAACTGCATGTCTTACATTTAACATAAGCAACGCTTATGAATTATGCATGTATTTTTCTTTTTTATTTAAAGTAAATTTCTAAAAGATATAAAACATTCTCATACTTATTTTTGTGTCCCTGCATTGGTGTATTTTTTAGAAAATGGTGTATCAGAGCATTGTTATATCGCATATCCATATATATATTGATATCTTGGGGTAACATAGCTATCATTTCGTATGATGGTCAACGGGGAGAATACCAGTGTCCGATGAGGTGGCAAAAGCAGGCACGATATTCCTGTTGGTTACCCTCCTGCATCCATGGACAGGGACGGGCTACCCACATCTCTATATACCTTGTTGGCACATGCATAATCTAGCGTGATGGTGGCCGAGATGGGTGTACTAGCCTCTTCAAGAAAGTTATTGTTACCAATACATAAAACAGTAAGGGCCTGTTTAGATTGATGAAAGTTACTAAAAAGTGGTAACTTTTTTCACACTGACAACCGTGTCCCCTCTCACAGAACACGTTTCCCAATGGTAACTTTCTTCCGAAACTTTCTGAACTAAACATGCATATCATTGTCATGTCACTCATATTGCAATTGGTAACTCCGACTCTATTTCATTGTCACCCCCAAATACACATCAAATACCATTAATATCTGAAAGAGGGCCCGAACAATGATGGCTTGAAGAAAAAAAAAGCTTTGTGATGTAATTCAATCTAACCAACTTGGCAGCTAAGTCAACAAATTAATTATAGGGCGAGAAAACAAGTAAAAGTGGAGAGGGAATGTGCTTTGTTCTTATATTTTACAATAGCATTAAACTATTTTTGGAGAGATATTTCCACATGATATTGAAATTGTCCAATCCAAATCTTCTTCAACAAGTTTATATATCACTAAAGGTGCAAAAACAATTCACACAAATGGCTGGACGAAGAGGCCAAATTTTACCGGTAGGAAGTGCAGGTTGACCTCTTTTGCTCCGTGGTACGGTATATATGCCAAGAAATTAAAAAGATATTTTGGAGCGCTAGGATAAGACGACAGAGAAAGGCGTTGCCTTTTCCGTCGTGGTGGGTGGTGCCGCGCGCCACGCTCGCCGTATTGACACAGCCACACAGCGCCGTCAGCATCGGCTCCGCCGCTCGGCCACATCCCACACGCCACTTTTAGCAGCAGCTAGTCAGCTACACACTCGCCATTATCGCCAGTCCATCGAGCGAGCTGTGAGCGGCCGGAGCCATGGCGGCGGCGAGAGGCGCATCGTCGCCGCTGCTGGTGGAGAGGCTGGTGCTCGCGTTGAACGGCCGGCGGTACGAGGTGGCGGCCGCCGAGCTGGAGCCGTCGACGACGCTGCTGGAGTTCATCCGCACCCGGACACCCTTCAGGGGTCCCAAGCTCGGCTGCGGCGAAGGTACTTCTTCTTCACCTCGATGTTTTTTTCATTCATGAATGAGGGCATTCCAAATTCCAGTTCATGTTTCTTCACTGCTTCTCCCTGGTAATTACTAGCACAAATTAAGCACATGACCACATATATATACACGAGAGAGAGAGAGAGAGAGAGATATTCTCATAGGTGGATGAAAAAACGTAGACCATATTTGCAGGTTTAATTCTCTTTTTTTTTTGCCTTTTTCCTCTTTTGGTGGGGAGCACTTGGTACTCCACTTGTCGCAGTCGACAGCCCACTAGGCCCTGAGATTACCGAAAATGGTCCAAAAGAAAATATCTTGAATTTTATGAGAAGATATACTTGTCGATGGCCCTTTCGGTACAAGTGTAACAGTTGGCTTGTTCTTTCTCATTTATACCTTTCGATGTCACATAGCCAAACTAGTTTGGTGTCTTTCATGTGCGCAAATATATTCATATAGCAAAGTGTCCTTATCCGGTTTTAGTGGCCTAGATTTTTTGCCGGTTCCAAATTTGTATATATGTACTGTAGCCCTTGAATCTCCTTTAAGTTTTTTTGGGGGGTCATAGCTAGTGAAGGAAGGGAAGAAAATGGAGAGGATGTAGTAAGAAAAGAAAACAGAGAAAGAAGAGGAAGAG
>CM014271.1:64250834-64332096 GCA_004135705.1 Alloteropsis semialata | reverse complement strand
CCAAGAAGAAGAGCTGGCGAGATCTCGCAGCTCAGCACCACAGCACACTTCTCCCGAATCAGAGATGAAGTTCAGAAAGAAATCGTGGGGATTTTTCTCATATCTTTTGCCTGGACGTCTCTGGGTCCTCTTAAAGAGAAATCGGCAGCTCACTGCTGACTGTTTTATCTATAATGACGCCCTATTAATTGGTAGTAGCAACTGCCCACTTAATTCGGGATTAAAGCATTGACTGCATACTTATCCTCTCTAATGACTGTTGTCAAAAAGGTTAATACGCAAATGGCAAAAGGACTACACAAACTTGGCTGCTCGCTGCGTCGCAAGTCACAAGTCACGTGTTTGTTTACGCGAAAAGAACACGAATACGCGAGTGCGCGCGCGTGCGTAACCCAAGCTCCATTCTCTCCAAGTGTTCAAACCGCTCTCGTATTTAAGTTGGCATGCACCAACTTAACCAGCAGTATGGAACTTGCTTTGAGATTTCATGAACGAGTCTCTTTGTGGACCTATTTTCCAACAGAAACTAGTGAAAGTCGATAGAGAACATGTTTTGTTCTTATCTTTTCATTGACTGATTAGTACTCGTCAGATAAAACACCTGTGACAGACTTAAACACATCAACTATCAAATAGCCAACGATAGCCCCTTAGCGGCACGGGCGGACAGCCGTCGCCCACCTAACGCGTAGAAAGGCCTAGTTGTACCAAACATGGCCCGAGTTGGCCCGACAAATATAGGTCCAGGCCAACCGTGTCAGTTTTGTTTTTGTTTTATCTATAGGCCCAAACATCGATCTCACGGTCCTTTCTTTCTATTTTTTTTCTTTCCATATCCTATTTCCTTTGTGCTCCATTTTATTTTTATCATTTCTTCTATTTTCTATACTATTGTATATTTAGCTCTCTATTAGTTATGTATTTTTATCTTATTACTTTAATAATTATATTTTTTTATCTATCATTATTTTACTCTTTATTATTTATTTTAAATTTTCTTTTAGTTTTATTTATCTTTTTCCTTTTTATTTTTTTGTTTGTTATGTTTTCTTCCGTCCTTTTTCTTGTCCTTCTATTTCTCTTTCCTCTATTGTTTTTCTTTTCATATACTTTTAACTTTTTATAAACATGTAGATTTTTTGATTGAGATATTTGTACCAGCTGCAGTTTATATTTTAAATTATTACACCAATCAATCTTATCCATTGTGTAT
Source organism: Alloteropsis semialata (assembly GCA_004135705.1). Lineage (NCBI taxonomy): Eukaryota > Viridiplantae > Streptophyta > Magnoliopsida > Poales > Poaceae > Alloteropsis > Alloteropsis semialata. The sequence goes on along the minus strand of CM014271.1, from coordinate 64,330,883 downwards.
TTGTTTTAGGTTTACAAGTAAACTATTTTGTTTTCTAACCTTATATAATTAGTTATAGGAGTATAAAGATTTGTTCTATACATATATATTTTTGTTTGTTGAGTCTACATAATTTGTTCTAGGTGCACAAATATATATTCGTGCACTCGTTTCTTAACTTGTTTGAGGTACACAAATCTTTTGCTCCATAAGTTTGTAGAATTTGTTCGGGATTTAAAAATCATTTTTGTTCAGACAGTGGATATAGTTTGTTCGAGGTGTACAATTATTTTGTTCCATAAGTTCGTGTAATTTTTCCAAGATATATTTATCTTGTAAAAATATAACATATTAATAAAAAATGGTCTGAGACAAATGTTATAGAAATGTAGCGTGCTCTTGTTTTGAAGATCTTTCGTAACAAATGTTGTCGTGGTAGCTTGTGTTGCATTTAGTCTAGAAAATAATAAATAATGAAACTATACATTGCGAGAAGGCATTTCTGTTTAATTTTATATTTAATTATATGACATCTTTGAAAATATATCAATATAAATTTTTACTTAGAATGGCCTAACCTAACCGCCACAGTTGAATGGTCCATTAATTGCAAGTTCCAATGATGAAGGACACAAAGTGAAACTAATCGTAGCTTAGCTGGTTATGTTTTTTTTGGATCTGCTCACTCGGATTCGAGTCTTTGATTTAGCATGGGTGTCACATTTTTCTAGATTTATTGCAGGATTTAACTGGCGCTAGCCCAGTTTCTCGAAGGTGCTCATAGGGGTGAGTGTGCGTGCGTGTGCGAGCTTTGCGTCTATACCGGTCTTTTGGGGACAAAAAAAAAACGGGGACGCAACGCAACTGGAGCATAGGCAATTAACAGAGGATGTAAAATGGATTTTTTTTCGTGAGGGAGCAAATTAACAGAGGATGTAAAATGGATTATTTGCAAAAGAAAAAAGAAAGAACCACTACGCTCCACTCTCCTCGTCTTCGCCGCTCCCGCGCGCGGCGTGTCGGCGCCGTCCGCTCAGCCACTCCTCCGCGCAGTGCGCCCGCCGGAACTGGCCGCGGGCAGCCGCCGCCGCGGGACCTGGGCTCCTTCTTCTGGCGGCGCCCTCGGCTGCAGCTTCCGGGACATCCGCCGCTGCCAAATCCTGCAATCCTCGAGGTAGGTTGCGACTAGCGAAACCAAATTTCTGTAATCTGTCCCCACATTTCGAGACCTAGATTGTGGATTCAAGTAGACCTCCGATTTCGTAAATCTGGAGTGAACACATTGCAGTTGCGGGAGTCGGGTATCTTGAGTTTTGCTAGTTCTTCAGGGGGAAAAAAAGGTATCTTTAGTTACGCTATTTCTTCAGAAGAAAATATACACCCTTCAGCTATATAAAAAATTATTTTGCAACATTGCGGGAGTCGGGTATCTTGAGTTACGCTAGTTCTTCAGAAAAAAGAAGAAGAAGGTATCTTTAGTTACGCTAGTTCTTCAGAAGAATATATACACCCTTCAGCAATATAAAAATTGTCATTCAGAATGCATGCAGTCAGGCCATTTTAATTCAGATCTGCAATTTCTTTTTAGATTGGCCATTTCTCCAAGCATTGTTTTTTCTATTATGTCCTAGACTTGTATAATATATTACTGTGGAAATCATTGTTAAAATTTTGACCATTGCCATGTACCTAGTGTTCTCACAAATCGACCTTAGAGAGTAATGTTTGTCACTTTGTCAATTACTGTGTTCTATTGCAGGTGGATGTGGGGCTTGTGTTGTCCTTATAGCTAAGTATAACCCCACGACAGATGAAGTGACTGAATTTTCAGCAAGTTCATGCCTCACGCTCGTTTACAGTGTAAACTTCTGTTCTGTTACCACCACTGAGGGTCTTGGGAACACTCGGGATGGTTTCCATGCTATTCAGAAAAGAATGTCTGGGTTCCATGCATCTCAGTGTGGCTTCTGCACTCCAGGCATGTGCATGTCCATTTTCTCTTCCCTTGTCAGCGCCGACGGTTCGAAGACGCCTCAACCACCAAATGGGTTTTCAAAACTAACAGTATCAGAAGCAGAGAAGGCTTTCTCAGGCAACTTGTGCCGATGCACTGGTTATCGACCGATTGTTGATGCCTGCAAAAGTTTTGCATCAGATGTTGACTTGGAGGATTTGGGCCTTAATATATTCTGGAAAAAAGGAGATAAGAAACCAGATGTTAGAAAGTTGCCAAGCTACACTTTTGGTGGTGGAATCTGCACTTTCCCAGACTTTCTAAAGTCTGAGCTCAAATCTTTGCAACATCTGGATGATGCTAACATTACAACCTCCAAGGGGAGACGATATCATCCTAGACTGCAAAATTACACTCTTTGCGGTGGAATCTTCACTTTCTTGGACTTTTTAAAGTCTGGACTTAAATTTCCACGATATCATCTGAATGGTGCTAACAATACAGTCTCCGAGGAAGGCTGGTATCACCCTAGAAGTATTAAACAGTACTATGAATTAATTAATTCCACCCTATTTAATGAGTGTTCTGTCAAAGTGGTGGTTGGGAACACTAGTGCTGGTGTACCAGGATACAAGGATCAAGATCTCTACAATAAGTATATTGACATAGGTGGCATTCCAGAACTTTCGTCTGTTATGAGGAAAGGCGAGGGCATTGAGATTGGAGCAGCAATAACAATTTCTAGGAGCATTGAAATACTTGAGAAAGAAAGTAAGTTCATGTCGTCTCCAAATGGAAGTGTGGTTTTCAGAAAACTTGCTGAGCACATGAGCAAGGTGGCCTCACCATTTGTCCGTAGCACAGCAAGCCTTGGAGGAAACATAATTTTAGCACAAAAGTACCCATTTCCTTCAGACATTGCAACCATACTTCTTGGAGCTGGTTCAACTGTTTGCATTCAGGTTTTTGGAGAAAAGAGACGTATTACTTTAGAGGAGTTCTTGCAGCAGGCTCCTCTAGATCATATGAGTTTGCTCCTCAGCATATTCATTCCACACTGGATCTCAGATTCTCAGACAGAAACAAGCTTGGTCTTTGAAACATACCGAGCAGCATCTCGTCCTCTTGGAAATGCTATTTCATATGTGAACTCTGCTTTCTTGGGGCATGTTAGTTTTGATGAATCATCAGGTGATCATGTTGTAAGTAATCTGCACTTGGCTTTCGGTGCATATGGAACAGAACATGCTATTAGAGCTAGAAAGGTGGAGAATTACCTAAGTGGTAAATCACTCACTGCATCCACTGTACATGGAGCCATTCAGTTACTTAAAGAAATAGTTGTACCAATGAAAGGAACATCACATCCTGAATATAGAATCAGTGTGGCTGTTGGATTTCTCTTCAGTTTTCTTTCTGCACATGTTAAAGGAATTGCAGATCCTGGAAAAACTTTTATTACTAGCTCTGCTAATTCTGTGGATATAATTGATGTCTCTGAATGGCCATTGTCTTCACGCCAGGAAACGATTTCTGGTGATGAGTATAAACCAATTGGTGAGCCAATGAAGAAGTATGGAGTTGAGCTTCAAGCGTCAGGTTGGTGGTTACATTAAATCACCACATTTACTAATACAACCGTGATTTAAAAAACTAATACAATCATCAATATCCATCCAAAGCATCCTTATTAAAGGACTTCTTTTATGTGATATAGGTGAGGCTGTATATGTAGATGACATTCCAGCTCCAAAGAATTGCCTTCATGGAGAATTTATTTACAGCACACAGCCTCTTGCTTTTGTCAAGAATATTACATTCAAGTCTTCATTAGCATCACAGAAGATCATCACAGTTGTTTCTGCCAAGGATATTCCAAAGGAAGGACAAAATATTGGATCAATGACCATGTTTGGTGATGAACCACTATTTGGTGATACAATTACTGAATTTGCCGGACAAGCTCTTGGTGTTGTGGTAGTTATCTAATTCATCTTTTTGTTATTCTCTTAAGGGATTCCTATTTCCTGAAGATCTAGCATTTTTAGAAATGGAGTTTAGGACAGATTGGCTAACACAAGATGTTTACATCAGATTGCAGAAACACAGAGATATGCTGACATGGCAGCAAAACAGGCTGTTGTTGAGTATGATACTGTAGATTTGAGGCCACCAATCTTAACCTTGGAACAAGCAGTGCAAAACAATAGCTACTTCAATATTCCTGCAGTTTTTTATCCCAAGCAAGTTGGTGATTTTTCTAGGGGCATGGCTGAAGCTGATCACAAAATACTGTCAACTGAAGTATGTTCAATACACTCTTTGACCTACCATCTCAATTGCGTTACTGAAAAGAGAATGAATAATATTATGGACTCCTACTTTAACAGTTGATATCGAGCTATCCTCACTTTAAAATTTCTCTTTTTGGAATCTGTAATGCATTGAACTATACCTATCGTTGCATTTTGTTAATATAGACAGGAAATACCATGTTGGCAGCAAAGAACATAACATCAACGCTAGTTCATTCCCTGATCGAGATAATGCCATTGATAAACGCCCAGGTAGCAGGAGTTTTATAATACATTTACATAAACCCTCCTTGAGAAAATGCTACTGACAAAGGTCTAGGCAGCGAAAGACATGTTTTGACAGGAACTCCAGCAGTCAATGTTGGTTAGGGGGTAGAAGAAGATTTGCAAGCAGTACACCCATTCTGGAGGGTTAATTGCTGCTGTATGAGAAATATGTTGAGATAACTAAGGAAATCTGAGTCCTTGTTATAGAAGAGAATTCAAGTCATGACATGTGTCTAAGGTGTCAAAATTCAGTATTGTACTAAAAGGAGATCCCAACAAAGAAGAATATTTCTCTCATCTCCTTTTGCTACATTTAACCCAGCATATGTCTATATAGAATTTCAATTCCCTATGGAACCATGCCTGGCAGCCATCTTTTGCACAGTATTTGTACAAGTTTGAAACAATGTTCACATTCAATGGTTTGATGCCTCACCATGCTCCACTTGCCTTATCATAATATAGTTCACAAATCTAAGTAGATTACTGTTATGATTTAGCCATGTATGTAGTACAAACTGTTTTATTGTTAAACGTCTCTCAAAAGATTAAAGCATTTCTTTTGTGTGCTGATGCACTTAGAAACTATGTGGGAAATTTTTAAAGGGAATCATGCAACTTTCTGGAACATACAGATCAATTTTTATCATCATACTAATGCTAGATGTTTTCGGAAGTCAGTGCGAAGTCTAACACAAATCTTTGACATTTATTTCTTCCCATCATAAGTTAATAAAACTAAATATAATGATGCGAACAAATATTTAATGATAATTTGCCAATATCATTTCCATATTTATAAGAATAAACACTTTTCTGTATATACTAATACATTGTAAAATAGTATATATTTTACGAAGGTAGTATTTTCCTTTTTCATGAAAGCCAGCAGAGAATGCCTTGTGTTGTGTACTAATTTGTGTGGCTTTGATCTTTGCAGGTAAAACTTGCTTCTCAGTACTACTTCTATATGGAAACACAGACAGCACTGGCAATTCCAGATGAAGATAACACCATGGTCGTCCACAGTTCATCACAATACCCTGAGCTTGCACAGACTGCCATTGCCAAGTGCCTTGGTATTCCACTTGGTAATGTGCGTGTCATTACAAGAAGGGTTGGAGGTGGCTTTGGTGGAAAAGGATATCGATCGTTCCCTGTGAGAATCTGATGACTTAAATCAGTGTCTTAGTGATTATGTTATATTTCTGACCTTTTAAAAGTTTTTTATCTTCTCTTGTCTGCTAAATATTATTCTGCATTTCACAATCCTTATTATTTTGTATTTGAAGGCCTGCTATAGCTGAATATATTATTATACTTTTATGTTTATTGCTACCAATATCATATAGAATGCTTGACCACATTAGCACTTGCATAGTTTGTTTTAGCATTTGTCTTGATGAACATGAGTAGACAACATGCTATGCTTTGTGTTCTGTTGATAAATTGTAGCATGCATGAGTACTTCTTTTTTTTTCCTTTTTTTAAGGATAGCGGTAGGATAATTTCCTAGTGGTGCATGTTTATTTTTAAGAAATTCATGAGATTTACCAATTGGCAATCTAGGCTACAACAGCATCCATTCCAAGAACATGTTCTTTTATTTCCCTGTGCATTTCTTCTGCAGCGTGCAGGTACAAATAATATAATTTTTGAAGTCATTCCAGAATGCGATTATTGCAACTGATGCAAAGTATAATTTTATAGGTTGCAACAGCAGCGGCACTTTGCGCGTACAAGTTACGATGTCCCGTGCAGATGTATCTTAATCGTAATACTGATATGATTATGGTTGGCAGTAGGCACCCCATGAAGGCTCATTACTCTGTTGGTTTCAAGTCTGATGGGAAAATTACAGCCTTACACCTAGATCTACTAATTGATGCTGGGATATCTGTAGATTTAAGCCCTATAATGCCTGGAAGTGTTATATCAGGTCTGAATAAGTACAACTGGGGTGCCCTCTCGTTTGACATCAAGCTTTGCAAAACAAACAATACATCTAAATCAATGATGCGGGCTCCAGGAGATACACAAGGCTCTTTAATTGCTGAAGCTATCATTGAGCATGTTGCTTCAGTGCTATCACTCGACGCTAACCATGTCAGGGAAATAAATTTCCACACCTATGATAGTCTCGTGTTGTTCTACCCAGCAAGTGCAGGCGAAGCTTCTACATACACATTACATTCTGTTTTCAATAGATTAGCACTGACTTCAAGCTACCTGCATCGAGCTGATACCGTCAAACAGTTTAACAGTCACAATAAGTGGCGGAAGAGGGGCATATCTTGTGTGCCCCTAATTTTCGGCATATCACCAAGGCCAGCACCTGGCCGAGTTTCTGTACTCAATGATGGTTCTATTGTAGTGGAGGTCGGAGGAATTGAAATTGGACAGGGACTTTGGACGAAAGTACAGCAGATGACGGCTTATGCTTTGGGGCAGCTGTGGCCTGAGGGGTGTGAAGGTCTTCTGGAGAGAGTGCGGATTCTTCAGGCTGATACATTGAACTTAATACAGGGTGGAGTTACTGGTGGCAGCAGCACGTCTGAATCTAGTTGTGCAGCAACACTTCAGGCCTGCAAGCTGCTGATTAACAGATTAAATCCTGTCATGAATAAACTGCGACTGCAATCAGCCACTGTGTCGTGGGATGATTTGATTTCTGAGGTAATTACTTATCTGTTGTTTCTGACAATGCTGAATAGAATGTTTGTTCATCCATGTAAAAGTTTATGTTCCGAGTTTGCTTCCCATTGATCTAACATCGTGTTCATGTCCAGGCCTATCAGGAAAATGTGAATCTATCAGCAAGCGTCTACTGGGTACCTGAAAAAGGGTCCAATAGCTATTTGAATTATGGAGCTGGAATAAGTGAGGTGTGCCAAATTTCCAGCCAAATGTCAATCACACATTCACAATGAGTTTGGTTCATCAATGTTTGGATACTGATTTAATTTGTTCCATTCAAATTCTTCTGAAAAATGCAGGTTGAGATTGATCTTCTTACAGGAGCTATTACAATACTAAGGAGTGATCTTGTATATGATTGTGGCATGAGTTTGAACCCTGCAGTCGACTTGGGCCAGGTTTGTTTGTGTTTTCTTGTCCTTTTTTGTTCCTTTTTATGACAAAGTTATATGTTTCATTCATTTAGCATATCTTTTTTTTTTTTTGAAATAGATCACGCTAGTAAATGGCTAAATGCCAATTGAATCCATCCTTTTGCTTTTACAAATCCATTGAAGTGCTGCCCTAATTTTGTTGGCTAATATCTGATTTGTGTAATCTGTGTTACAGATCGAGGGTTCCTTTATTCAGGGTATTGGTTTCTTCATATATGAAGAACACCTGACTAACAGTGACGGCCTGGTGGTCAGCAACAGCACATGGGACTACAAGATCCCAAGCATCGATACCATCCCAAAGCAGTTCAATGTTGAGGTGCTCAACAGTGGATATCATGAGAACCGTGTGCTTTCCTCAAAAGGTACCCAATTTTGTGATCTCCATCTCCTCACTGCAATATGAATTTCACAGATTTGAATTAATGATGTTTGAAATCAACTAACTAATATGTCTGTCAGCTTCTGGTGAACCTGCTGTGGTTCTTGCATCATCTGTCCATTGTGCACTCAGGGAAGCGATTGGAGCAGCAAGAAATGATTTCGCTAACAGAAGTGAGTCTGGAACATCTCCACGTACATTCCAGCTCAATGTCCCTGCACCAATGACAGTAGTGAAGGAATTGTGTGGTTTCGATATTGTGGAAAAGTACCTTGAAAATCTAACAGCCCAGGAATCAGCAAGTGAAGCATAATCTGTGGCTACAACGCCAATACCTCAGTAGCACCTTGAAATTGTCCGTCTAGCAGGTAAATCTGGTCAGAAATATTTATACTGTTTATGGATATGTGTTTTATGATTTTACGGTGCACCTTATGGATTCTCCACTGCAGAGGAGAAAGATCTGCTGACACTGGTGCAACTGAGCAAACAAGCTCTACCATATTAGGAAATGACGGAGAGCTAATTGGTTTGAAATTTTAAATAAAGATCGAGTTGTGTTAGAAAGACTTTGCCTTCAATTGTGTGGAACATTAGTTCCTATTATATACAAACACACCCTATGGTTATGGGTATCTCCTTTGCAAAGAGAACTGTAATAGCAAATTGAGATTCATAGAAACCAGTGATGAATGACGACACCCAAATGTGTCTGTATCATTCACATTTTGTAAGCATGGTTTGTGATTAGAAATTGTACTTTAATACTTCCTTGCGATATACTCCCTCCAATTCATTTTATTTGACGTTGATTAGTTTATTTTTGAACTAACCAACGTCAAATAAAACGATATGGAGGTAGTATATATTTATATTGTACTTTTGCACACAACTCTTTATTCACTGTTTAGCTCATGATCCTCCTATACTTTGTTATATGATCATGCTTGCATAGTATTCCCGCATGAAAATTGCATGTGCTATGTGTACACTCATCCATAACATTTGTCGTTTTGCTTAAGAGGAATATATTGTTCTCATCGAAGTGGAACTGGAGAGATACTGGGTTGTCCACTCGTTTGTGCAGCTTTATGAACTGAAGATGAGCCAACATGAAAGGTTCCTGGTTGTTGATCTTGTCACTGCCATTGTGTCTGGACTCTGGACCCAATGATAGGCGCAGGGGAACAGAATCAGAGTACTGCCGTGGTGAGGTCACCAGATTTTCTGTTCATTTCAAATTTTCAATGCAGTATCAACGTTAGCATTTTGTCGTCCATGCACACTAGCTAACAAGTGACAAATACCTAAAAGACTTAGAAGTTGTGTAGAATCGGCATGGCCACGTTCTTTACAATAACTCAATAAAGCTGTTAGTAGAGTAACCGGACCGGACCATGAGTAAGCCCAGCTTGAACTGGACTTGGCTTGGGCCAGTCTCGCAAGTAGCCCGTTGAATTTTGGTCCTTCAGTAGTTTCAATTGCTGCTAGGCTTGCCAAAATTTACCAAATGAATAAGATTTCATGAATCGGAGATTTCTTTAATTTCGAGCAACATGCTACTGCCCAACATACCTATAGGAAATTAGTAATAAGCGGGCCTGATCGAGAAGGCCAAAATAAACTGGACCGAGAGATGATAATTAGGTCCAGTCCTAAATCAACTTACAACTCATTGGTTTAGGACCTCCTAGTCGAAAAAGATTCCAACATGATCGCAATTACAGCTCAGCGTCTCCTTTAGCTATACATAAGATTTCAACTTTCAACCCGTGTGAGGTTACCAACTTGCTCATTAGATCAGTATACACAATAGTGTCAGGAGAGAGAGTTCAATACACTTTTTGTACTCCTCACATTATATGCAATGCTACCAAAACTTAATTCATAATTGATACTCATGGACCAAAGATCCAATCACAATAGATAAGGCCATATGGCAGTCAACACATTGACTACAAATTATTTGAACAACACAGTTTTTTTTCCAAGCAAATATACGCAGAAGGGGCACAATAGTATGGGACAGTGAATATAACCAAACAGCTTTCATGGTAACTAGAGGCTAACCTCATAGTAAGAAAACAAGGCAATCACCTAGGAAATGAAAAATACCAAAAGGTAAAAGGTCAACGAAGATGTAAATCTCCTCCAATTTCATAAAGCTCGTAACCACAATAACGCATCAAGCTCAAGTTGTAGTTCCAGCTTTCAACCTCGAGTTGATATGCAACTACTTAGTTAACTACGATTTGATTATCAACTACTTTTCCAATTTGGTAAGCATCTTCAGGATAACAAGCAGAGCTCATTGCAGTACAGACATTCTTACAAACAGATACTGAAGAAAAAAGGGAACTAATAATGTATAGCTTGATAAAGATAGCAAAATAAAGTAAGATTGACACCAGATATCTATGCAGTAGCTGGATAGATAGATGACAGAATACAGCTTATCAGCGGTAGCAAAGGTTTTAGTGAATGTAAGCAGGATTGCAGGAATAATTGAGATACCATCTAAGGTTTGCAAAAAAACAGCTGAGGATACCAGTTCAGAGGAACAGGAAACTTTTGCAGCTACACAACGATTGATCAAAGGGGTCGCCAATTCTCAGATCATGCATATGCCTGATGTGCATGGAATCATTAGAGTAGTTTTGACATGAAATGAGAACTTTAGCATCTGGAGAGGCCCTCTTCTTCAGCTGCAGTTTGCTGTGCTGTTTGGTCAAATACTCTGAATCACAGTTCAGTCGGCGGGTTGCCAATTCCATCATTTCTAGCACTCTAGCCTTGAAAAGAAAGAACTTGGCAAATTCCACGTCTCTCTTTATCCCTTGATAATTTATCAGTACTAGTTTCTTCAGATGGAGATCAAGGCATTCAAGGTAATCACGTGGATCATGGAGTCGCACTCTTTTTGACCCCTTGTCCAGAAATACCTGAACACAAAGCAGAAACATGAGAATATTAATGTCTATCATGGTTCGAAATGAAGAATACCTGAACAGGATGATATGGAACACCAACACATAGCAGTTGGAAATAAGAATATGAAAACTTGGTAGCAAGCATTATTCTTTAGTCTTTACCAAGACATATAGCTTCTGCAAGCAGGGGAAGCATTTCAAAAGGCCAATAGCATCATCAATACTAGGAGGAGACATGTGCACAACCAAAATCTTCACAGTACGCACCACAGTCGCAGAATTGGCAGGCAAAGTTTCCTGAATTGGAACATTGAGCACAAACAGTAAACATGCCAATTAGCATAGCAGCTGTATTGAGACATAGGAGGGTGACAGTTGACATATTAAGGGTTTGTTTGGCAACGAGAGGATTGAAGGGGAATTGGAGGGATTGAAGAGAAAGTTAGTTCATTTCACTCTCAACCCCCTTCATTCTCCTCAAATCCACCTCTATCCAAACAAGACCGAGGGAGGAACTAAAAACAAACCTTCAGAACAGTACTTCCTAGCTCAAGTGTTGTAATGCCATATGTGAGAGATCCCAAGAACTCGAGTTTGGGTGCTCCGGATATCCGAACTGACAGATCATCAGCTCCATCCTCCTCCTCCCTATGTCGGATGAAGAACCTTTCCAGGAGAGGCGCATCCTCAATAACAACTTCTTTTAACCTTTCAATAGCCCATAGTTCTTCGCGGTCATCCGAAACGCCAAAGCTTCTAAGGGTAGGGGAGCTAATCCGGATGAAATGGAAGCCTTCATTTTGGCTGAGCACCAAGCTCTCAAGCACGGGGCATTTTGACAGCAGGGTGTGGAGCACGCTCTCCTCCATGTCGACGCACTGCATCGTCAACTGCTTGAGGTGAGGGAAGTGGAGCCTCTCCACGTCCTCCGCGGAGAGATGGACGAACTCGCCGCCGCAAAAGTTCCTGACGCCGCCGCTGATGGCGAGGACGCGGAGGGAGGCCAGCAGCGGGAACGCGGCCGGCGGCATCGGGGCCGGGTGCGCGAACCCGTGCCACAGCTCGAGCTCCTGCAGGCCGTCGAGCGCCGGCGACCGGAGCCAGGCGTCGAGGTCGGGGTACGTGGTGGTCCAGCTGTGCCAGCCGAGGGAGAGGCGGCGCACGGGGCCGCCGTGCGCGGAGAGGACGCGGGAGACGACGGCCGCGACGTCGCGGCCGGAGACCGGCCCGCGGACGTCCTCGTCGCAGAGGTTGAGCGGGGCGGAGCGCCAGAGGCGGCGCCACCGCGTGGCGAGCGCCTGCGTGCGCGCGCCGTCGTCGGTGGGGAGGAGGGCGATGATGCTCGTCAGGATGGCGTCCGGGAGGCTGCTGATGAGGTCGGGCCCGTCGGCCACAGGCTCCGACGGCGGCGGCTGCTCTTGGTTACCGGAGCCGGAGCCGGTGCCGGTGCCGGCATCCGCCGCCACCCGAGGTTTCTTGGGTCTACGAATCGTCGCCATTGACGGCGGATGGGTGAGAAATGCGAGGGGTTTGTTTGGGGAGAGGGAGAGTTGCCATTTATGACGACAACGCACACTGACGGCCCAGGCAGCCCACCACTGACTGAACGCGGCCCAAGGAGGAGCGGGTAGATGTTATTTGTTTTCCTTTTTTTGACCTAAAAAAATTGTTTTCCTTTTATCTGATACTTATAATTAATATACTTTGAATATTATGATTTTTTATTATTTCATGCATTGAAAATTATGAAAAGCTTTTCTTACGTTTGTCAAATTTAGTTGACAATTTAGAAAATACATATTCAACATTCTATATGAAGTTTCTGAAATAGTTTACTCAAAAAGTTGATAATATCCAAACAACAAATAAAATTATGTGCAGCTTTTCAAATAGATCCAATCGAATATAATTTTTTTTGAGACCAATCCATACGACTATATGGGATATTCGGAGGTCTCTTGCACTCGCATGAAGTTGAGAAAAGAAATGAAAATGAGGCTGCCGTGATCCAAGCAAATGGGCCTGTTTGTTTTTAAACTTTTTTTAGAGCTGTTTGTTTTTAACTTTTTTTTAGACCTGTTTGTTTTTAACCCTGGAAACCTATCTGACACGAGCAGCAACCTGTCTGACAGGGCTTAAAATAAGCCCTGTCATATCCAATATTTTGATGTAATTTAGTAAGACTAAATATAATTTAATTATAAAACAAATTTTATAATGCTTCAGATTTTTTGAGAGATGAATATGTTAAGTCTAATTAATTCATGATTAGCACATGTTTACTGTAACATCACATGGGCTAATCAAGGATTAATTCATGATTAGCAATGTGGTTGTGCTGACTTTGACAATTTCAACATATGTTAGTGTCCTTGAAGGTGCTAATAAAGATAGGTTTTATGATCAAAGAGTTGAAGGAGGCAGGTGCACATATGTCGAAACGGGGAGACCAGAAGGAACCATATAATAATTTGTTGGAAAAAGTCCTTTCGACGTCCCTCATGTTTTGCTGTTGTCCGAGTTTCGTCCCTCATGTTTAAAACCGGATGTTTTCAATCCCTGAAGTGTAAATACCGTTTATGGTGAGTCCCCCGGCTGTTTTCAGAGTGGTTTATGCCTATGTGGCGACAACTTGGCGACACATGGCCCCAGCGCGTTGGCCAAGTTGGCTGTCGGGCAGTCGGCTCTCCCGCATCCTCCACTCCCCGCCGCCTCCGGCATCCTCCGCTCCCCACCTCTCGCCCCGTCGTTCTGGGGCTGGGACGTGCTGGAGGGGATGTTGGTGCCGCCCGAGTTCGCCGACGAGGCGTCGCCACTCTACGACCCCATGCGGAACCCGTCGCACCAGACCTCCTAAAGGCGGTCAGAGTTGGTGTGGTGCATGAAGAAGATGGGGATGCGCGCGGAGGAGTAGTAGGCGCCCATGTGCTCGTGGTTGGGTCGCGCGAGGTCGCCGGTCCACCGGTGCACGATGTTGTGCAAGGACAGCTCCACCGTTCCCACGCCAGGCATCCCCCGGTCGCCGGCGTGGTACGACTGGCCGAGGAAGAGGGACGGCAGCGGCGCGTTGGTGACCATCTGCTTGTACACGGTCCGGAGGTTAAGCTGGGCCTGTTGCTCGTCGGTGCAGTTCTTGCCGCAACGGGGCTTGGCCGGAGGTCGTCATCGGCGTGCAAGCGACATGACGGCTCGGCAACGGTGGCGCAGCGGTTCCGGCGAGGGCATACGATGGTGCAGCACGAGGAGTGGGGGAGGAGCACCGCGTGCTCATGAGAAGCTCACCTACATGGTCGTCTTGGGTGCAGCGACTCAGTAAGGTGGGGATCAACGAAGGGGACAGAGGTGCCGGCTATGGAGGTCGGCGGGCGAGAAAGGGAGGGGCGTCGGCGACATGGTGCTCGAAGCTCGAGATGGGGTGGTGATGGAGGTAGCTAGGCGGCTTGGAGAGGTGTGGGCATGGGTAATTTGAAGATGATGGAGCGGCGGTGACGAATTTGGCCGGCGAGCGGTGCAAGGGAGGTGAGGGCGCCGCCTTAGTTGCAGTGGAGAAAGGGGGTGGAGGCCAGTGGGGTCGATGGCGAGGACTACAAGGAAGGTGAGGAGCGAGACAGGCAACGATGGGGCGAGCGCGAGGGAGAGGTTGGCACCTGACTGGAGGTCGGCATCCATTGCCACCGGTCGGTGCCGCCGCCGGCAGTGTTGTGCTGCCGTCCTTCAACGGCATAGGTAGAAAAGAACAAAGCTTTGAGGACATATGTGTAAAAGTTTGCCACGTGGACTAGTGCGACGTGTTTCCTGACATGTGGGACCGAGTGCCACGTCATATGAAACCACACTCAAAACAGCCGAGGGACTGAAAACAAACGGGTTTTGAAGTTGAGGGATGGCTAATACCCGGTTTTGTACATGAGGGACGAAACTCGGACTATGGCAATACATGAAGGACGTGGAAAGGACTTTTTCCTAATTTGTTGGTACAGGGAGGGAGTATAGTGTCACTGGCTCGGCCCAGGCCCATGATGACGGGACGGCCCACGAAGCCCGAGGATGACGAAGCCCAGTTCTCGTGTGTATGGCCCAGAGTGGACAATGTAGTCACTGTTCCTCTTCCTCCCGTGTCAGGTGCGTGAGTATACGAGGAACGAGTTTTCCAGTGTCGGGTATGAAAATTGTAAACCAACAAGATAAACTCTGAAATTAACCTCTGGGGTTCATCCTGATCCCTTTGCTGCCCAATTCCTTCTTCCTTGCTTCAATTGTCCACTCAATCCCTAACATATAGCTTGGCAAGAAGTTTGAGCCCTCGAATAGTTGGTGGAAGTCTGGAAGAAAATATCGTCGATGCGTACCACTCGGCCGTTCGGGAATGTCAGAGGTCGGTGGTGACGCTACACCTTCTCGCCCGTGCTTCCGCAGAGATGTTGACAACCTGGCGCTGCATCATCGATCACCAGACAGATCGTACGTATGGACTGAGACCGAGCGGCGCTAGCTGCTGTGCTGCGGAGGATCGGAATGCCAAAGTGGCGGTGCAGAGGTTGCGCTGTGCTTCGCCGGCGTCGGAAGTGTTGGGAGTCATGAATTTGGTAACTCCCGAAAGTTGCGAAGGCATAACCAAATTATCCCTTTGCTTGAACTAGCATTATTTCTTGCTTTTTTCTTTACTTAGGTGACTCAGTCGAAGGGCCTAGAAGGGCAAGAGGAGCGAAGGGGGTGAGTGCCCACCCCTTCGCTCGATGCAAGACTAAACGCAGGATAGCTTGGCAAGAATAAACGCAGGATAGCTCAGGGAGAGACGGCCTGCCATCACGGACGTGCAGGGACGCGTGGCGCGTCTTTATAGGCGCATCAAGACCCGGAGATCACAGAGGCCGGTACGGAGGAGAGAAATTCCATTGTGCCCTCGGATATGCCTGGAATATAGTTGTCGTAAGGGCACTCAGTGTAAACTTGGCCCCTAAGGCGGCCTATAAAAGGGGGGGAGGAGAGCCCTGAGGGGCAGCTCTCTCCGACCCTAGGAATTTGTAACCTGATTCCGTTTATTTATCGAGCTCGTTGTTCGTTGCTTGACTCTTCCTTTCTCGCTGCTCTCTCAATCTTAATCTGTTGGATTTCCTCGAAATCCCAACAGTGGCGCCGTTCATGGGGATCGACTAACACTAGATCAGGAGAGTGACCGAGAATAGCACCATGCCTCCTCCCAAAAGAAATCCACCAGCGACAAATACGGTAGCGGATGAAGCCGTCCCAGATCCAATCAACCCAAATCTAAACACATCAGAAACCCTCCCAACCCGTCCAGTAAACATAATGGCCGCAGCCACAGAGAACAGTGACTCGGCAGATGCTAGACGCAGCACAAGAATAGAGCAAAATGCAAGAAAACGGCAAGAATTAATTCAAAAGTAGATACAAGAACGAAACACAAAAGAAGCTGCACTAGCAGTGAAGAAAAAGAAAGCAGCAGCCAACGCATCGACATCGCAAACCCAAGATGAGAGGAATCAAATCTCAAAGCTAGAATCTCTGCAAAGGCAAGCTAAAGAAAAGAGAAGAGCAATAGAAGCATTAAATGCCAAAAAGAAAACAACCAGATTCAATCATGAGCTGCTAGAAGCTGAAGAATTGCTAGCAAAACTGGATGAGCAAATACTGGCACTTCAAAGTGATGAAGAACCGCAAGAACAAGAACCGCCAGAAAGAACACTACCAACCAGACAAACTATGCAAACAGTCCAGCAAATGCAACAACTCGAGGGCCCAAACGAGAACAGCTACATGTAGCAAATAATAGACCCCATGTCCCCACTCTCAGCAGCACTTCAAGTACAGTCTTGGCCGAAGGGTTTTAAGCCACACATATTGCCAACATTCAACGGCCAGAATGATCCAAGGCAATTCCTCAAGGCCTATGAGGCCGCGGTCACTTCAGCCGGAGGAAACGAAATGATACTAGCGAAATCATTTGCAATCACCACAAAGGGGGTGGCACAAGCATGGTTCTCAAAGCCTAGAACCGGGATCTGTTTACAGCTGGGAAAGCTGAAAAACCTAATACTTTAGAATTTCAAAGGATTCCAGTACAGCTTGAAAGGAGCAGCAGACTTATTCAACTGCAAGCAATTAAAAGATGAATCACTGGAAGCTACATGAGGAGGTTCGTGGCATTAAGGGCACAGGTAGTAAACGTGCCAGAAGCCACAGCAATCGAAGCAGCAATCAAAGGATTAGCAATAGGCCAGTGTGTGGCGAAATTGGCAAGAAAAAGGCCAAAAACATTAGACAAGCTATACGAAATTATGGCAAACTACTCACTAGCTGACAGGGACCTTCGCCGGAGACAAGAAGAGAGAGATCAGTTCAGAGGCAAGAAAACTAAGCAAGAGCAGCCACAGTACGCTCAGACCCAATATTTTCAAGCAACGCAAAATTATGACCCAAGATTCATAAATCAGATAGAACACACAGACGCAATGATCGCAGAAAGTGAGCCGCGACCAATAAGCTACGATAACAAGAATGAACAGAGTCATAGAGGAGGCCGAGGGGGAAGAAGCAACTTCTCGCAAAGGGGCGACCGCGGAGGCCGCGAAGGTCAAGGCAGAGGCTGAGGAAGACCTAACTACAGAAACCCAGCAGACCTGTGGTGCACATATCATGGAAAAGGGGCAGGACATACTACAAATTCATGCCCATACACAATAACAAACAAGGAAAAGTTTGAGAAAGAAAAGGAAGAAATAAAGCCGAAGCAAGTAAACCACACAACAAAACCAGAAAGCCAAGATAACTCCTGGTTGCACCAGCCATACTGTCCCGTAAACTACAGCATAGGCCCATTACACCCTTCGCTCATGTACAACCTACAAACACACTTCGCGCAACAGTACCAATTTTCAAACCAAAGCCAAATGCGATGGGAGCATCAAACCAAAGCCAAATGCGATGGGCACAAGCAGGTCCTTCGCAACAAAACAACCAAGACAATCAAATCCCACCACCCCCAAAACAAGAAAACGATGGTTTCGCAGTAAACAACATTCTCCCTATCACTGATGGACCAGCAGGAACCATCCATATGTCAAAAAGACAAAGAAAGGATTGGGAGCGAAGGGTGAATCATGTATCAGATGGAACCCAGTTAAAGTCAGATTACAGCCATATCCCAATAACGTTTACCTAGCAAGACCTAAAGTTGGCTGATTACCCACACGAAGACCCCTTCGTAATCAACGCAAACATAGGAAAGAATACACACTAGGTTGGAGGAACAACGTCTCAAGAATCTTAGTTGATGGAGGCAGTTCAGCAGACATACTATTCTTATACGCATTCAACAGCATGAAAATTGGCGCAGACAAGTTAGAAAAAGCAGAAAGACCACTATATGGCTTCGAGGGAAAGAGGATTGAAGCATTAGGAAAGATAACACTCTGGGTATACTTTGGTTCCCCAGAAAAATACAGAGCAGAAAAAATAACATTCGACGTGGTCGACATTGACTACCCATACAACATAATTTTCGGACGAGGGTTCTTAAACAAGTTCTCAGCAGATATTCATCATGGCTATCTTTGCATGAAATGCCATCCCACAATGGCGTCATAACAGTGCATGGCAACCAGGATGAAGCGTGAAGGGCTGAGGGAAACGTGAACTCAGACCACAAGCATATCCACGTCATTGAGGAAGCAGCAGAACAAACATCCCACAAGCAAGAAAAAATCATCAAAGAAAAAGCAACCCCTTCGGGAGATACGAAAACAGTGCCCATCTGCAAGGACACTCCAGACAAAGCGGTAATAATAGGAACATAGTTAATACCTAAAGAAGAGAAATGATTAATCAAGCTCCTCAGAAACAACAGTGATGTTTTTGCATGGTCATCAAATGACCTCAAAGGAGTCAGTCGAGATATAGCAGAGCACTCCCTCAATGTTGACCCAAGCTACCCACCAAAGAAACAGAAACAAAGAAAGATGTCCCCTGACAGAATAATAGCAGCGAAAGCAGAAGTGCAGAGGCTACTAACAGCAAATGTCATCAGGCCAGTCCAGTATCCAGAGTGGCTTGCAAATACAGTTCTTGTGCCCAAGAAGAATGGAAAAATGAGAATGTGCATTGACTTCACTACTTTGAACAAAGCATGTCCAAAAGACGACTTCCCACTACCAAGAATAGACGCACTTGTTGACTCAGCAGCAGGGTGCGAACTACTTTCACTACTCGATTGTTTCTCCGGCTACCATCAAATCTGGATGAAAAAAGAGGATGAAGAAAAAACAAGCTTCACAACTCTCTTCGGAATATTCTGTTTTATCAGAATGGCCGAGGGGCTGAGAAATGCAGGATGCACTTTCATCAGAATGACGTCAATGGTATTCACAGAAGGGGCTGAGAAATGCAGGATGCACTTTCATCAGAATGACGTCAATGGTATTCACAGACCAACTAGACAAAAACATATCAATCTATGTGGATGATGTGGTTGTAAGGAGCAAAAAGGCAGAAGACCACCTCTCAGATCTGATCGAAACATTGCCAATCTGAGAAACTCAAGGCTAAAGCTAAACCCCGAAAAGTGTGCATTCGGAGTCAAAAAGGGAAAATTACTAGGATGCATCGTGTCACGAAGGGGAATAGAGGCTAACCTGGAAAAAACAGACGCGATAAAAAACATGAAAAGCCCAACATCAAGAAGGGATGTGCAGAAACTGACAGGGAGAATAGCAACTTTAAACAGATTCATTGCAAAATCTGCAGAAAGAAGCTTACCATTCTTCAAAATCTTAAGAGGATCAACAAATTTCGAGTGGGGTCAAGAGCAACAGAATGCCTTTGAAGAACTGAAACAATACCTGAAGCAGATGACCGCACTAACAAGTCCAACACCAAGAGCACAATTGCTACTATACATAGTAGCAACGCCCTTCGCTGTAAGCGCCGTGCCAACAGAAGAAAAAGAAACAGCGAAGAATGAACAAACAACAGCGAAGAATGAACAAACAATGACAAAAATAGAACAAGTACCAATATACTTTGTATCCGAGTCACTGTCGGGATCAAAGTGCAACTACTCAGAGATAGAGAAACTAGCCTATGCAATTCTCATGGCATCGAGAAAATTGAGGCACTACTTTCAAGCTCACCACATCACAATACCAACCAACTACCCGCTAAGGGACATTTTTGAAAACAAAGAATCCTCTGGAAGAATAGCAAAATGGGCAGCAGAACTGGCAGAATACACAATAGATTTCATCCACAGAAGTGCAGTAAAGTCTCAAGTATTGGCAGATTTCATAGCAGAATAGATACCAGCAAGAAACGAAGAAAGGGAAGAGATAAAAGAACAAGTCTGGACCATATATTGCGATGGAGCCTGGGGAGAGCTGGGGCTGGCGTCGCAGCAATAATCACATCACCAGCAGAAAACAAAATCAGATATACAGCAAGACTATGCTTTCCAAGCACAAACAATGTTGCAGAATATGAAGCCATACTACGAGGCCTTCGCAAAGCAAGAATGTTGGGTGCAAAGAGAGCAATTCTGAATTCAGATTCAGAAGTTGTAAAAGAACAAGTTGAGAAAAACTATAAGACAAACAAGGAAATGTACAAATATATGACAATAATAAGGGCACTTGAAAAGCATTTCTCGGGATTCACAGTAAAAAAGATACCAAGAAGTGAAAACAATGAAGCCGATGCCTTGGCAAAGAATGCAGCAAGGGGCGAAACCCTGCCACCAGATGTTTTCTATGAAACACTAAAACAGCCCTCACCAAGAGCAGAATGCCAGATATTGCACATAAACAACAATGAGAGCGAAGATTGGCGAGCTCCTATCATCGCATTCATCAAGGGAACATATGAACCATTTGATGAAGATGAGAGAAAGAGGCTCACCCAAAGAATAAGAAACTACAAAGTCCTAAACGGAGAGTTGTACAAGTCCGGCGTATGCAAACCCTGGCTAAAATGTGTAACAAAAAACGAAGGTCAAGACATAATCAAAGAAGCACACGAAGGGTTCTGTGGGTCTCACACAGGACCAAGAGCAACAGCCGGAAAAATATTCAGGCAAGGATTCTACTGGCCAACTGTAACGTCTCGACCCCCCGGGTCCGAGCCCGCTTACGCCTGGCAGCTCTCTAGGACCTCGAGAATGCCCTCACAGACCAACACGAGTCTTTTCTGTGCACTTTGTCCTCACTCATGCGCACCCGAGAAGGACTTCCCGGTCGGTCACCCATCTCGAAATTGCTCCAGGTCAAGCACGCTTAACCTCGGAGTTCTTTCGAGATGAGCTTCCGGAAAAGAAGTTGCAACTTGTTGGCATGAGTATTCTATCAATCCTATTAAGCCCTGGGCCAGGATGTCACATCCTCCCCCTCTTAGAAGACCGACGTCCTCGTCGGTCAACCCCAAGTCAGGAACGTCCTCTCTTGGCCACGTCCGTGTGCCCAGTGCCAGCGTATGTGCCATGCTGTGTGACCACTCCGGGCCCACACCAGCCATGCGCACCATGCCTGCGCAACTGCGACCCCACGCGCCCGTGAAACCGCGAGAGTCGGCTCTGATACCAATTGTAACGTCCCGACCCCCGGGTCCGGGCCCGCTTACGCCTGGCAGCTCTCTAGGACCTCGAGAATGCCCTCACAGACCAACACGAGTCTTTTCTGCGCACTTTGTCCTCACTCATGCGCACCCGAGAAGGACTTCCCGGTCGGTCGCCCATCCTGAAATTGCTCCAGGTCAAGCACGCTTAACCTCGAAGTTCTTTCGAGATGGGCTTCCGGAAAAGAAGTTGCAACTTATTGGTATGAGTATTCTATCAATCCTATTAAGCCCTGGGCCAGGATGTCACACCAACAGCACTCGAGGACACAAAGGAACATATAAGAAGATGCAAAAATTGCCAATTCTTGGCAAACAACTCTCAGAGACCCTCATCCATTACTCAGCTAATAACACCATCATGGCCCTTACAGCGGTGGGGCATCGACATGGTAGGACCACTTCTTGCCGCCTAAGGAAACCTAAGATTTGCAGTCATAGCAGTCGAATACTTCACAAAATGGATAGAGGCGAAGCCGTTGGCAACAATAATAGCAAAGACAGTCCAAAAGTTTGTATGGCAAAACATAATATGCAGATTCGGCACACCAAACGAAATAACAGTGGACAACGGCAAACAGTTTGACAGCGACACATTCAAAGAATTCTGCTCAAATCTAGGCATCAAAATATGTTTTGCATCAGTATATCACCCTCAATCCAATAGAGCAGTGGAAAGGGCAAACGGAATAGCTAAATGCCTCGAAGGACTCCCAAAGGGTAAGTGGGTAGAAGAGATGACAAGAGTGGTCTGGTCACATAACACAACCGAATCAAGAGCAACTAAGTTCACCCCGTTCAAACTGTTATTTGGAGATGAAGTAGTGCTACCAACAAAAGTCCTCTTTGGATCTCTAAGAACCTCAAATGCAACATCAGAGCATGAAGATAACAGAACACACAAGGAAGAAATAGAAAAACAAAGGCTCATCGCTGCACAAAACCTACAAAACTACCAGACGGAAACAACGAAATGGAGAAACAAGAAAATAGCCGTGAAAGAGACAAATCCAGGAGATTTTGTTCTGAAGAGAAAAGCAAGCGCTGACAAAGCAGGAAAGCTGCAAGCTAAGTGGGAAGGACCCTACCTCATAAAAGAATCAAATAGGCAAGGATCATACAGACTGCAAGATATGGATGGAAAAGAGCTGCCGCATTCATGGAACGCGGACAGTTTGCAAAAATACTATCCATGAGCGTAAACGCTCAGAAAAGTATCTTCTAGATTTTCATAGTTTCTTTTATATTTTCAATATTTATGTAACTTTAAATTTCTTCGAGAGCTGTACTCTTTTCCTCATAGGGGGACCCTTCGTTTAGATTCAAAACTATTTGAAGGGATGAGGTTTTTAACGAGGCAGACTCTCATGTAACACATTTACTACGGAAATATAAGTAGTACCCCCCGCAAACGAATACTATGGACATGTTGAAAAGTCATGTACATTCAAAAGTACGTGACCTTATCAACGAAACCAAAAAGAAAAATGAAAGTCGACAAGCTATAGCATAATATGCACGCTTGTCAGACTTCAGTTCAAGCAAAACAGACAAAGGGCAAGAACCCAAGTCTCAAAAAGGCTCGTGAGGCCTTCGCATCCCAAAGAGAGGGTTTGATAAAAAAAATCCATCTCAAAAAGGCTCGTGAGGCCTTTGCATCCCAAAGAGAGGGCTTGATAAAAAAAACCCGTCTCAAAAAGGCTCGTGAGGCCTTCGCATCCCAAAGAGAGGGTTTGATAAAAAAAAACCCATCTCAAAAAGGCTCGTGAGGCCTTCGTATCCCAAAGAAAGGGTATAATAAAAACCCGTCTCAAAAAGGCTTCTGAGGCCTTCGCAACCTAAAGGGGGTATGATAAAAACCCATCTCACAAACGCTCGTAAAGTTCTTGCATCTAGCTTAAAACTACAATAAAAAACTCCAAGCCTCGAAAAAGCACACGAGGCCTTCGTAAAAGAAAACTTCATCTTTATTAAATCAATACCATTACAAGATACAAAATTGTCTCACAAGACAGAACGTAAATAAGAATAAAGATATCAGTTGTTACAACGACAGCCAGATAGAGTTGCAGGCTTTACAAAAGCTACAAACAGAGCCAGCTTGGTTCACATGAACTCATCGCAAGCTCTCTTCTAGCTTCCAGGAAACCTAACAACGGTTACAAGGTCAAAAGAGTTAATCAGGCTAGCCCCTACGTTCACTCGAATCCAGACCGATGACACATCAAAAAGACGAGCAAACACCAGAAACAAGAATCATTATCATAGGAACACTCAGACGCTGATCAACTCTCGGCCCAGTCGCAAGCACTCTTCTAGCTCCATTGATGAAGACGCAAACTCTCTCAAACTCTGGAGGACGAACCAACCACCAAACAAGGGCCATTGGAAAGCTCAGAAAACACTACGTATGCACTCCACAAGCAAAGGCAAACTCGCAGGCAATTTATAGAGGGGATAGATACAGGAACCCGTGACCCCTGCCTCACAATAGAGAACTCGTGAACCCGGTCACGGGGTCACAGCACACACAAGCGACAAAACAAAAGGACAGTCACGAGTCTGAAAAAGGACAATTACCAATACACTATTTGAAAAGTAGAAAACAAGAAAAACAAGCATATGACAACAGAGCAGACAAGATCGTCGTGTCCACAAAATAATGTATATTTCTACAGCACAAAGGCTAGGGGCTACGCCCAGTAGAAACAGTTCCAATCATTCTATTAAATCATCAGGAAGATTTGTCACACACCCTATCAGCCAATTCTGATATCAAGTCAACAACAACACCATCAATAATCTTGTTAGCCATTCTTCGAAGAGTATCAGCGTCAGGAACTAATCCCTGAATAAAACAAAAAGGAGAAATACAAACAATAGCTAAGAACTATTTCTATTATCCACAGGTTCATCTTCTACTGAATCCTTAGCTAAATAAGTATAACGAGGGGCACAGTATATTTCATCTACTGGCTCAGGCTTTGGCTCGAGTAGCCCCTGCGCAACACTATCGTCACCGCGGTCTATACGACAAAGGATTCGACGAATCCTCCGCTGCGGTAATACACTAGGGTCAAAGTTCTGCCAAAAATCCTTCGCTTCAGCGTTACGCCTATCATAATACTTCGATGACGAGACAAGAAGTCATCGACACCAAGATCAGGATGACGGCGCTTAAAGTCATCATAAAGAGAACCAGAAATCATAAAGCTTCCCCCGATAGATTAAAGCAGAAGTTTCTAAGATAATTCCCTGCGCAGGGCCCTCAGCGGGGACCTACGCAGGCACAGAGTATTAATATTACAAAACAAATGTTCAAAACGGCACAAAACATCACCCAAACTTTGAAAGTTCATTCAACCTGGTCGCCAGCCGGTGGAGCATCTGCTGGATCAACTGCTCTTGTATCCTCTTTAGGGACGAAGCCAGCAGCGGAAGGAGTCACAAGTGCGCCAGACATAGGAGCGGCATCAGCAGAAGCAGGAGTAATGCGAAGGATAGTCGAAGGGGTAGCCGAAGGGGTAGCCATGGTAGATGATGAAGGAGTACCCGAGCCACCAGAGATTTTCTTCTGCAAATCAAAGACCAGGACCCTTAGAAACCCTCCCAAGTAAAGTACAACAAGGGGGAAAGCTGCTACCAACCTTAGTTCGGTTATGCTCCGCCTCCTCCAAAGCCAGCTTCATACCTCGGGGCACCCAGAAGCGTCTAGCAAAGTTCCTTGCAATCGACGCAATCCCACTACCAATAGTCTCATAGCTCATATCTTTAGGGTAATCAAACTTTGTATTGCGAACGTGATCGCAACCCAACTGAGTCATGGTGTAAGCAAAGCTACGAACTGCCACAACAACCGAGAAGTTAGAGAAGCTGTTAGCCACAGTCTGGAAATCGACGAAAGAGCTTTCAAGCCAGTCGAAGTAGGCAGGGACGTCCGAAAAGTCGAAACCGTCCAAAACTTTTAAATCAGCACCAAATGATTGCACAACTTTATGAACTTTCTCCACTACACATGAAGCCCTGTCCACCAAAGATCGCTTGAAATGACTGAGAGCTAGAATAGCTTCTTCTTTCAGCCTTCGCTCATCACCCAAGCTGCTAACAGCCTCCTCCTTCAGTTTCCTTTCTTGTTCCAAAGCACGAAGGACTTCCTCAAGTTGACACTTCGCATCTGCAAGATCATTGCCCAGATCAACGGCCTTCGCTTTCAAATTCTCATTCTCATCAAGCTCTTTGCGAAAGGCCTCAAACTGCTCAGAAACCTTCCGCTTCTCCTCAACCAGCTCCAACTTCTCACGCTCAAGACGTCCTTCACGCTCACTGGAGATAGACAATTTCTCTTTTAAAACTTCCACACTCTCTTCAAGTTCAGAAATGTGAGAAACAATCTCTTCGTCAAGCTTGTTTGTTTCCTTCAGGCGATCATAGCTTGATTGTAGAAGAGCCCGCGACAGTAGCAGACCCTTAACTGCATTCGCTTCAATAGCATATCGGAGTTCAGGTTCACTGCGAAGACGCAGCTTGTCCTCCAGTTCGGGAACAGCAAAGCTACGCATAATCTCCGTCACAAATACCAGCCTCATAACAGTTAGGCAAAATCTTCACCTTGCTGATATTGCGAGCGGATATAATCCGGGCTCCTTCTGGAACACTGAGGCTCTCACTAAAGAAACGAAGTTCCTCAAGCTGGTGAGCTGGGGACCTAGCAGGAAGCTCAGAGCTGGGGGGAGATGCAATACTGGCACCCCTCAGAGTCAGATCCTGAGTGCAATCAGTAGCCTCAGCATCAGCGTCATCAGGCTTCTTTAAACACTGAACCTCATCTTCAGTATCCTTGGCATCTTTTTCCCCAGCTACATCAGAAATCCTGCGAGACTTAGTAACTCGAAAGTTTCCAGCAGAAATGTCAGAGAATTCAAGAGAATTACTGCAGGAATGAACACTTTTTTCCGAGTCATCCCCTAGCATATCAAACAGCTGGAGACCAGTATCCACCTTCTTGGTCGACCTCTTCTCAACAGTGCCAACCTTCGCAGTTTCTGGGACCTTCGCAGGCGAAGGCCCAGGCAAGATATCATCGGCACCCTTCGTAGGCTCTCCAGTAGCAGTGGCTGGGGTGTCAGCAAGAACCTCCGTCTGGCGAGAAGAACCACCTTCGCACAAAACAACACTATTATTAAGGCTCTTCCGTGTCACAAAAATATTACTAGCACACCCATATTCTAAAGAAGACCAACGCTGAATACCAGCATCAGGAGAGCGTTCATTACGATATTCAGGCCTACCTTCAGGAACAATATAAACCGTCGCAGCGCGCTGAGAAGTAGTGCTGTGTATCGCTCTGTGCTCAACAGCCTTTCGCTTGCCAAGGAGGTCACTAGCCTTCGCAGAGACGACCACATTGACCCCTTCGCCGGAATCAGCACCCCTTGTTGGCGAAGGTAACTTATCAGAACCACCATCACCTCGAACAGAACCGGGAGCATCCTCAACATGCTAGCGCTTGGCAGATCGGCCACCCTTATCACCCTTGTCGGAATCATCACATTCATCGCACTTAGCGCCAGTGACAAGATCGGCAACACGAGAAGCAGTGTGACCTCGTTTCGGACCTTCGCCACGCCTTGGCGCTGTTGGCACTGGTCGGTCGCCATACTCAATACGGAATTCATCATAAACATGGTTAATACGGACTTCGAGGCCACTGTCAACACGGGACTCGTACTCTTTACGAGTATACTGCCCAAGAAACATAGCCACACGGCTCTCAACATCAGCAATGCTAATCATCACACTTTCCCCCTCCTTGAAAAAACTTCTTCGAAACAGAGGCCTTCTCCCTCTCGAGTAGTCACAAATCCAGAAAAGGACCAACCCCTGTGAATTGGCCACACCCCAACAGCAGAATACTCATCAGCCAAGTCACAAACAGACAGATATTTCCCCAAAAGCCTCCAAGCTCCAACAGCTTTCTTGTCAACAGAACCCAAATGAACAGTAGGTCTCAGGACAAATGACATGTTCTTTATACGAGGAGCAAGAGGATTGCCTTTACCATCTGGCAAGGCAGCAACAGGAGCAACAGTTTGATACAACCACCATTGGCTCCAATCATCCTTCCACCTGTTCTTGTATGCCACAGCTGTACGATCGCAGCCATCACGGTAAACAAAACTCACACAACCAAACTGAAAAGAAGCAGGTTTCCCATTGTCCTCGCTAGTCCTGGGCTGCCAGTGGAGCTCGTGCTGGGAGGCAAAAGCTTTACCAGTAGCCTCACAGCCCTGACTACGAACTCCCAGATAAAGCTGTTCAATCGAACAATGGCGTTCGAGGTGAGATGGTGGAATCCAATCTGAAACATATCAAAAACCTCAGAGACCATTGGATCCACTGGGAAAGACAAACCAGCATCCAATTGGTTGACAAAGATAACTGCTTCATCAGTCTTAGGGCTCGGCACAGTCTTGCTGCCCGGTGCACGGGACGAATCTGCGGAAATCAATCCATCCTCAACCAATCGGGCATAATACGATGGTGCAACCTTTGATTTCCCAAATCGAATGGACTTCCGCAAAGCATCAGCCTTTGGACCCATCTCAAATCTCGAATCAAGAAGAATCTAGAAAAAACGCGAAAATAGATCCAATCTAAGAACCCAATCAGAAGAAAGAACAAAAGGAATCACAAAACCACAATTAGAGTACTCACCCGATGGAGCAGGAAAAACAAGATGAATCCAAGCAGGGTCAATCGCGCAAATGGAAATCAAGAACAGGCGGCGGGCGGACAGGCGGCGATGAGTAGTTAAGATGGGGAAAAATACGAAGCGACGAGAAACCGAATGAGCAGCCCGCAACCCTAGCCCTTTAAATAGAAGGAAAGGCCCTAAAAAGGCAAGGACCCGCTCATCCGTTTCGAAAAATCCAAAGCGCAAAAATCAAAAATGTAACACCATCAAAAGCGCTCCTCACACCCAATCTTAACAGGAGGGGCAAGGAGCGAACAGAGCCGTTAACCAAATTCACGCTCCAAAGATGGTTCGCTGACATCACGCCGTCAAGACTGGGCCTTCGTCCACGAGGGGCAACTGTTGGGGAGTCATGAATTTGGCTAACTCCCGAAAGTTGCGAAGGCATAACCAAGTTACCCCTTTGCTTGAACTAGCATTATTTCTTGCTTTTTCTCTTACTCAGGTGACTCGGTCGAAGGGCCTAGAAGGGCAAGAGGAGCGAAGGGGTGAGCGCCCACCCCTTCGCTCGATGCAAGACCAGACGCAGGATTGGGGGAGGAGAGGCGGCCCGCCAGCACGGACGTGCAGGGACGCGTGGCGTGTCTTCATAGGCGCATCAAAACCCGAGAATCACGGAGGCCGGTACGGAGGAGAGAAATTCCATTGTGCCCTCAGATATGCCGGAATATAGTTGTTGTAAGGGCACTCAGTGTAAACTTGGCCCCTGAGGCGGCTTATAAAAGGGGGGAGGAGAGCCCTGAGGGGCAGCTCTCTCCGACCCCAGGAATTTGTAACCTGATTCCGTTTATTTATCGAGCTCGTTGTTCGTTGCTTGACTCTTTCTTTCTCGCTGCTCTCTCAATCTTAATCTGTTGGATTTCCTCGAAATCCCAACAGGAAGTGAACAAAAACGAAAGCGTGGCCGTACGTGCTCTGCTGCCACTACTACAACCAGAGGCATCAGCAGCGGTTCGTAAGGGGCCCTCAGCGCCAGTTTTGAAAGTGCTGCTGAAAAAACGCTTGTGAAGACCCCGGGCTTCACCGCCGGTTCTAAAACCACTGGTGTTGCCCCTAGCATCACCAGCGGTTCGTGGCACAAACCGCTGGTGATGCTAGACGCTGGTGATGCTCTAGCATCACCAGCGGTTTGTGCCACGAACCGCTGGTGATGCTGTGGGCATCACCAGCGGTTCGTGCCACGAACCGGCGGTGATAAGTGTTTAACAGCCAAAAAAATTCCAGCTGCAATTAATAAATTTCCAGCAACAGCAATAATATTTCAACAGCACATATCCAGAAGCATAATAATTATTACTTCAACACAAGTTCATGATTCAAACACAAGTTCATAATTCAACCATATAATTGAACCACAAGTTCATGTTTCAACCACATGATTGAACCACAAGTTCATGATTCAAACACAAGTGCTTACATCCAGTTCGCTGAATCAAAAACTAGGTTATATTCAAAATAACTAGTTACATTTATGTTTTCATCTTGCATCCAGTGGACCTTCTCATCAATAATCTGCAACCAAAATAAAAATATGCATCAACACAAATATATATAGTACTCTAGCTGCTATGAGATTTTAATATTCAACAAATCAAGGCACAATGCAGTGCAAGTTAAGCCAAGAAGTGCAGAAAAACTCAAAGTGCAGCACATCTATATCGCAAGTTCTCTGCACCATAGATTAACAGCTTATTACAGCAAACAAATTTTCTGGCGGCTACCACACAGGGAAATGCCAACCAGAAAATTAAAAAAAAAGGAAAATCCAGCACAGATCTCAGCTCAGCTCATTTAACTAGTACTGCAAATTCAACGACATACACATTTGCACATATAGCTATGTTCAATCAAAAGGCTTAGTCTCATAGTCTGTACAAAATCCCTATAAGCAACTATTTGTCACTAAATTTCCAGCAGATACACATAATGTAGTATTCATTTGAAAGAAGTGAAAAGCACATCATGTTAGGAATTTTGACAAGCTAATTACAGAGACAACTGGATCAGGAAGATACGTACCTTTCGCTTCCCTTGGAGAGCTGTCTAGAAGTTTGCTCAACACGGTTAGCTTTCTGTTGTCTTCTGTTCTTGCAAAATGACAAAGAACTGAACATTAGTTTGTGGGAAACATTATAAAAAAACCACAGAAACTTAATTGTAACTATAAAAATTGGCATATTTTCTGGCATATTTACATTATACATAAACTAAACATATTTTCTAGCATTGTGCTATAGGAATGAAATGCACTTGTGAAATCTGCTAAAATATTTTCAACTATATGACAGATTAAATTCAACAAGGCAACCACAATGTATCACAGTGACTTTAACCATTCATACTTAAACTGTTGAAACGAATTATTGTGTGACATTAGAATTCATAAGGGTGGCACAGCTGAAACAAGCACCTCGTTACCAAAGAACATAGCAGAATGGCACTATTTGTTCCAATCCAACTTTTCACTGCTTATTTCTCCTGAATCCAAAACTGCTGAAATGAATTATTGTGTGACAAATAGAAATTTAGAACAGATAAGCCTCTTGCAATTACACATGCTCACTACTTATTTCTCCTGAATCCAAAACTAAACACTTGGCAACAAATATGAAGAACTGTGTATCTGAACACTCACCGTTGGACCAGACATGAACGGAGCTCTCCAAGGGCAGTCAATATGGACCACCTGGTGAGGAAATTCGCACATCCAGCAGATCTAGGCACACCGCCACCATAGGAATCGAACGGGGGTAAGATGTGGAGAACCCTAGCAATAAGGGAAAGGCCTGTAGGGGGTACCTGGATGGTCGTGCGAGAGCCAGGAGTTGCGGCAGCGTCGGAGCCTTCCTGCAGGGCCAAACCTCATACGAGGGAGGCATCGTCACACGGCGAGAGCGAGGACCAAGAGCGAGGTCCGGCCGACGGTGGGCCACGGGGACGTGGGCGCACCGATGTGGCCGGATCCGGAGCGGCTTCCGAGCGATGCGTGGCCGGCAGCCACGCCTCCTCCCCGCAAGCCGTTGCTCGCTGCTTGCCGCCGCGAGGCTCCGCGGCTTGCTTCCTTGTCGAGGCTGTGCCGGAAGCCCGAGGGACGGCGGCGGCGTCGCGTGTGCCGCGGGGAGGGGAGGATGCGACGGGACGCGCGGGGCGGGGCGGCGTCGGCTGTGGGGAGGGAGGGAGTGGAACGAGTGGGTTAGGGTTTCTGGGTGGCGTGATCAGAGCCCTCGGATCGAAAATAGATGGCCAGAAATAGTTGGGCCGAAACGGGCCTTTTTCAATTGTTTACATTTTTCTTTTTTCTTTTTATTTTATTGCACCATTATGAAGTAACACATAACAATAATTGTCTTATATACACCAATATATTTCTTATATATAATAGACTACATAGAAGTTTTCATGTAGGCGTTTCAATAATTTTTGAACTGATTTGGTATTTTCTATCATTTAAATAAATTTCTGCGTGTTTGCCGAAAATAATTCCAAGTTGAACTATGTGTACCCC
This sequence comes from Alloteropsis semialata, assembly GCA_004135705.1. Classification (NCBI taxonomy): domain Eukaryota; kingdom Viridiplantae; phylum Streptophyta; class Magnoliopsida; order Poales; family Poaceae; genus Alloteropsis; species Alloteropsis semialata. The sequence goes on along the minus strand of CM014271.1, from coordinate 64,299,046 downwards.
CAATAAAATTTGAAAAATTGCACAAAAATTATATTTAGTCACATGTGTTCCATACAAGATAATTTCCTGGATATAGATGAAAAATTCAATTGACGTGGCACATGTGTTCCATACAAGATAATTTCCTGGATATACATGTGTTTCATATAATAATTATAATAATATCTTAATTTGGTCTAAACATTCTAAAAATTGACGTGGCAACATAATTTGGGTCCCTAAACTTGTCATAAAAATTTAAATGGTTTCGATAAAGGAAGAATATACATTGTGTACAAATGACTACATCTTTCACATAGTTTCATACAATGTTACTTGAACATTAAAGTTTTCTATACTTTACAATATGTGCGAACTCATATGCATTTCAAATTTGAACATAACCTTGTGTTCACCTTAATATTATGAAATACGAAGTTTCATTAGTAATGGTTGTGAAAAACAAATATATTTTTCTATGTTGTACTTATAAGGAACAAGATAAGGCATAAGAATAAGATCCGTGAAATGTAGATAAGGCATATGAATAAGATCTCTTCTCGCCGAACCATACATCCATCCTCGATCCATCTATGAACGATATTAGATAAATCCATCACTAAATGAAATTCACTAATAATGTGGAATTCATGACATCTACATTGAAATCATCACATTGATCCATCACAAAACAAAATTCATCAAGTTCATGAATTTCTACCAAATTCAAAAAACTCATGACCTTCTGGCAAATTCATCACATTGATCCATCACTAAATGAAATTCACTAATATTATGAAATTCATGACATCAACATTGAAATCATCACATTGATCCATCACAAAACAAAATTCATCAAATTCATGACTTTCTACCAAATTCAAAAAAAATCATGACCTTCTAGCAAATTCATCACATTGATCCATCACTAAATGAAATTCACTAATATTGTGGAATTCATGACATCTACATTCAAATCATCACATTGATGATTGATCCATCACTAAACAAAATTCATCAAATTCATGACTTTCTACCAAATTCAAAAAAATCTAACCATCCAAACAAGCTATCAATTAGAGAAGGGATGAGATACCAACATTGTAGCATACAAGAGACTTGGCAAGTTCAAATTTGGGTTCCACCATGAAAATTTGGGAGAGAAATGGCTCTACTATGAACAAACACCTCTCCTTCAAAATTTGGCCAAATTTCGAAATCAAACCAATGAAACAAGCTACAAAGTAATGAGATGCAAGTTACCAACCTCAAAATAAGTAGGTTAGGTCCATACCTTGAAATATGGCGGCTTCCAAGCGAAATTGGGTGAAAAATGGTGAAAAAAATGGTGCCCCGTCGGATTGGAGAAGAAGGGGAGGGGGCTTTATACTGTGCGGGACCTTCACCAGCGGTTCATATTACGAACCGCTGGTGAAGGGGGGGAGGGGCCTTTATACTGTGCGGGGCCTTCACCAGCGGTTCCAACGGCTAGTGGGGCCCGGCGCTTATGAACCGCTGCTGATGGGTCTTCACCAGCGGTTTGGCCAGAACCGCTGGTGAAGGGGGTGCTGGGGATGGTGGTGTCTGTAGTAGTGTGCCACCGTCGGCCGGAGACCCGCGCGCGGCGCGCCGGCCGATCTGGTACGTACGATCATGCTTTTGCTGGAGTTAGCGAAAGCACGGCCAACAAGTTTGCGACAACCCGGAACGCGTACTGCCACGATGAACCATGCACTGCCACTGGTTCTAATCATGAGTACTACCACGGTGAACCATGTTAAAACTGAAGTCATATATGCATCATAGACATCATTAATCACTAACCCAGATACATAATTAGACTATACTGAACATGCATGTGAGTCACATGCATGTTCAGTATGGTCTAATTATATGTGAGCATGTCTCGGAGCTCTTGCCATGAGTGATTCGGATTGTTGTTGTCATGCATCGGTCGATGCAGAACCATCATCATTGCAGAATGGAGGCAGCTTTCAGATCAATCCAGCACCCTTAGTTTAGATTGATTGTTTATGTGGTATCGGGGTGTGCTCACGTCCCGGGAACGGTGGTTCTCGTGAGGAGCCATTAGGCCCTTTTTAATGTGGTCCTGGTCGACCTAGGACAGCGACCACAAGTCGGTTGACGCCCCCGATCGTGGCGCGGAGTGGAAGGAGCCATCCCTTTCGACTCAGTCACAGCCCCAGATCATCTTATCTATACTATAAAGAGGGAGAGATTTGATGTCAAATCCTACACAACAATAAACCTACCCTCACCTCACTAAACGTCCTTTTGGGCCCACGTAGCAGGTAGGACGAAGACCAAAAGGAAGGGGGAGAACAGTTTTGGCGTTGTTTCCCCGTGAAAAAGCAGCGAATGCGTCCGATTTTTTCCCACCGTAACTCTACCCCGTACCCACTGGGCCCATACCTCTTTGCTCCTTCCTCGGCACGGCAAAAATTGGAACACCGCCGTGCTTCTCGCCCGCAATCACGCATCCGTGATTCATGGCCTTTGTTCCGGGCGAGCGGAGACACCGCCGAGCGCCCGCAGCCCGATAGGATCGAGCGCGCCCGAGACACCTCACAGCAGGGCGGCGAGCCCGTAGGCCGCAGCTCGGCGAGGTCGAGGGTGCCCGAGGCACCTCAGAGCAGGGCAGCCAGCCCGCAGGCCGCAGCTCGGCGAGGTCGAGCGCCCACGGCGGCGCGCGGGCAGGGNGGCCCGCGACAGGGCGGCCAGCGACTGCTGGCGCGGGGGAAGCGGCCGTGGCGGCGGGTTCGTCAGGCGCCAGGACTGCTGGCGCCGGGCCAAGGCAGATTGCGCGCACCATCGCTGCTGCAGTGGTCGCGGCCTTGTTTGCCCCGCCCACGTGAAGCCCTCCTCCCACGTTGCTGTGTCCCAGATCCCCGACCCCCACCACGGCGGTCGCCGCCGTCCTCCTCGATCTCAACAGTCCCCCCTCGCTGCTACCCCGTCGAGATCCATTCCACGCTGCCCCGTCGTCTCCTTCCCCATCCAGGTAGCCTATAGATCCACTTCCCCCATCGTCTTCTTGCCAATCTTTACTAATTACTGGCCTGCCCAGATGCGCAAACTGCGAAGGGATGGCCATTGTGCCATTTCAATCCAGCAGGGAATGGCCGTCGTGCCGTTCCAATCAACCAGGAGGCGCTGGGAGGTGTGGCCCTCGTAGTACGATGAGATCCTTGTTTCTGTTGTTTATTTTGTTGGCTACCCACAGATTTCTTATCCCCCAATAGATTTAGTCCTTTGGGAGTTGATGATTTTCTGCTACTAGAACATGTCTACATTCCGATTGAGATATTGCTAAATTTCATATTTGAGTGATTTATTCAGTTTGAGACATGCTTACTGTTCAGAGTTAATTGTGAATGCACAGTGACTCGTTTCATTGCCGTCATCCTTTTTCTTGTATAATCATTCATTCATCTGAGTTTGTTTCCTTTGAAGGTTGAAAGAAAGAAATAGTGCTGCTTGACATGATCAAGAAATCATATAGCTTAACCATATTTAGTTCTTTACATTTGTTATTACTTTATAAGGAGTTGTGACTTGCAACTTCTTTATCATTGTTTATCCCTGCTCTACAAAAGAGTGCTCCTGCTTCATCGGTGATTCCTCTGTTTAGAAGAGTAGTCTACTTACAGTGCTTGGTATCTTTTCCTACCTTTAGGATCTCTTCTCAGATCACAAGGTTGACGAAGCTAGGAGATGGTGAATTTTAGGTTGGTTTTGCAAGCAGTTCAGTAATTCTGAATCCATTGGTATTTAGTACGTGTACTCAATAATAAATATGTTGTCCCAACTCTCATATCCAACCAGTGAATTCTTCATCTTAAATTGCAGTAATGAGTAAACTGTTGTTCATCTGGAACAACTTTTTTCTCTTCCAGTGTCAGCAGCAGCGTGTCTCTGTATCTTCTGTCTTCACTTGTAATGTATTATTTGAATTTGCCCAAAATTATAGAATTACTCCGAAGCTTACGTTAACATAAATTCTTGCTCTGTACAAAAGAAACTTGAAAGAAAGTGCTCCTGATTTCTACCAGATGGGTAGTTCTGTTAGCATATGACCAGCACTTAGGAGTGTTGACTGTTGAGTGTTGATTGATTCTTTATTTCCAAACTTTCTTTGACCTACAAGCTGATTGCTTGGAATGATCCTTCAGAGAGGGTGGCAGAGGAACTAGCAGAATGAGAACGACTGAAGAAGCAATGGTTGCGTGAGCAAGAATTGATCAAAAGTATTGCAACATTCTGGTAGCACTATTCACCTTTAATCAATCTGCTATAACTTACATTTTCTTATATATTTTTCTATCCATACGATTAACCATTTTATGTCACATTTCAGATGAACCTCTCTCAATTACTTAGTTATTGGTATGTGAGTGGGCACAACAGAGTTATCCAGGTTAACTTCTAACCACTACTGAATTTGCTTTTTGTTCCTCTGGGATCCCAGTCTTTGGATTTGGGCTATATGATTAATATATAGCCTACAGTTTCAAAATAATGATGTACTTCACTATTGCTATTTAGTAGGAGTATCTCTATTTGAATTTTGAGAACTGGCAGTAATCAATTGCAATCAGTAGCCGTCAGCTCAGCAATCATGCTTGTATTTTGTGTAGAAGGCTAGGAAGACTGCTTGCTGGAGGTTGCACGTGCTGGAGGAGTTTTTGCTTGCCGGCGATCGCACATGCAGGAGATGAGGAGATTAGTAACCTGAATGCATTCAGCTATTCATTGAATGATGGAGGTTGTTGTAACCTGTAAATTGTTGAATGGCGCATTTTTGTTTCATAAAATTGTGACGAAAGGTCTACTGCTATATGCAATAGATAAATCATGTATATTGATTTGTGATCTGTATAATATATACTTTATTTTCTATTTTTTTGTTTTTTTAATTCATCAAAAGAGACGCTTGTTAACAACCCGCGTCTCATATGTGAAGTCATAGGAGACGCAGGTTAACAACCTGTGTCTCCTGGAGACGCGGGTTGGCAAAAACGCGTCTTCAATGACTCCCTCGAAGGATATAGAGTATGACATATAGAGTATGACGAGTGCGGGAGAAATGAGTATAGAGGGAAGAATTTCGATGACTGGGATAGAATATTTTTTTAAAGGATGAAAATAGAGGACGACGAGTGTGGACAGCCTAAAGCTGGGAGGAAATGGCAGAGCTCCCTTCGCGAGGGACATCGTCATCCTTGTCGCTCGGCCCGTCGTCGCTGTGCCTCTACACCTCTCCCCGCCCCTCCTTAGGTACGTCGTGGGGCGAACCGCGGTGAGCGACGGCGGGGCAAGCCACGGTGAGCGACGGCGGGGCAAGCCACGGTGGCAGACGAGGGCGAGGTGCGGCGGTGCGGAGGCTGAAGGACCGGGCGAATCGCGCCGAAGGACGACACGGGGGCGGACGATCCGCGGTCGAGGATTTGGGCGAGATTTTTTATACACGTGCCTGGGCACGTGCATCTATATATTTACTGGGATATTGACTGATCTTGTTGCAGTGACTTTGCAGTGGGGCAATAGAATCTTGCAGATCGTAAATACCAGATGTCTCTTCTTTACTATTCTTCATGATTGGATAATCATTGGTTTACTTTATATAAATAATTGCTGATTTCTTCTACACCGTGTCACGTGAGTGGCAGTTTATGGGCACAAAAATATAGACACTATCCTTGTACTGCAGTGGATTGGTATCTATATTATAAGTGCCATTTTCTTTTCAAAAACTATCCATGGCAGGAAATTAGTGGGCCATATGTGGTATATAAACCTTTTCTGGTGTACTTTTTTGGGAGTAAAAGAAAATGAACATTCTGAATGTAAAGAACATAGAGCCATTTTATTATGTGTAGTAGGGGATGCTGCTACCACAATCTCTTGAGTTTGGTGTATACTTGTTCCCTTTTCTTCTTGATAAGTTTGTAATTTCGATATATGTTTTGATTCTTGTTCCACAGTCTTGAGATGTGTAGCCTGATCAATTCTTGATTCACTCATTTTGGATGCAGAGTTCATCACTAAACTTGACGTGGTGGCTGGCTTCAACGAGATCTTGCCGGACATCATCGTTTTCATTTCGAGAGGTAACAACTTCTTGCATTGCTCTTGTCTTGTTGTCCCATTGGATTTGGGTCAGGTTAACCAAGGTTGGCAGATTTGTGAACACTTAGGTAAAGACCCAGGATGGCCATGGTGATCACCTCACTGCTGCTTGGAATTGCTAGGCTACTGGATACACGAGGAGGGAAGGAGTTGCAATTGAAATGTTGAGGAGCGAAGGATATTCAAATCATTGTTGGCATGTTACCTGTTCTGCATATTTTGTTTTTATTTAGTCAGATACTGCACTGTCACATGGTGAGTGCAACACATTGGAGAAGCCTGAGGGCATATGTCGTGTTACCTCACCAACACCGTATCTTGATTTTGCTATTGTTACTGTGTGGTTCTGTTAACCTGAGGAGCCGAATTAGGAAAATATTTGAAGGGTACCAAACATTGGCGCTCAGTGTTGGGTTAACGTTTTTTAGCAAATAATTTTAAAATACGTCATTGTGGAATGTATTTTGAGGGTATATTGTTGGTAACTTTGTTTCTTAAAATACTTCATTGCAGAATGTATACATTTCTTGTTAATATAGATTTTTCTTTTATTCTTTTATAGATATAAAATATCTTGCTTACTAGGTTTTCTTGAAAACACGTGCTTGTGGCACGTGCTTCTCCGCTTTGGAATGAAACAAGTATAACATTTTTGTGGGAAATGGCGTATATCTCGTTAGTACTCTTACCATGTGCTGAAAAAGTGACATTTGATGTTTCTGGGATGTGTTTCTCTTATACTTTTAATGAGATTTTTTCTATGTATGTTGTCTCTACTTAAAATCACATGTGGGATATAACACGCGGATCAAATTAGGGGTGAGAGAGCGAGGGAAAGAAAATCACACATGGACCAAATTATGAGAGAGATTATAGGTAGGTTGAGTTAATTAGAGAGAGATTATAGGTAGATTGAGTTAATGAGAGCTGAGAGAGAGAAATCGTAAGTGGGTTGAGTTAGGAGAAAGAGAAATCATAAGTGGATCAAGTTAGAAGAGGATGGAGGGAGGAGGGGTGAGAAATCACAGGTAAGAGAGGATGAATAAATGACATGTGGATCAAGCTATAAGAAGGAGAGTGCGAGTGAGAGAGGACGGAGGAGGGGAATCACGGGTAGATTGAGTTAGAAGAGGAGGATATCACAAGTGGGTCAAATTAGAAGAGGGAGAGAGATCACTGGTGGATCCAGTCAACTAGCAAGTCCTAATAGAAGTGTGGCGTGAACTAAAGTTTTTTTGTTGTTGAATAATTGTAATATGTGTGATGCTAAATAGTTAGATACTAAATTTAAGTTTTAAATATTTTTAAATTGCTGCATTTACATCTTGCTTTAAATATTTTTCAAATAGCAGAGCTCCCTTCGCGAGGGACATCATCATCCTTGTCGCTCGGCCCGTCGTCGCTGCGCCTCTACACCTCCCGCCCGCCCCTCCTTAGGTACGTCGTGGGGGCGAACCACGGTGAGCGACGGCGGGGCAAGCCACGGTGACGAACGAGGGCGAGATGCGGCGGTGCGGAGGCTGAGGCGAGCTGCTGCGGCTGATACCTGGGCGGCGAGCGGCGGCGTGAAGGACCGGGTGAATCACGGCGAGAGACGACATGGGGCAGACGATCCGCGGTGGAGGATTTGGGCGAGGTTTTCTATACACGTGCCTCGGCACGTGCATCTCCACTAGTCCAATAAACCAACCCATCTAGAGGGTTTCCCCTTAGAAGTAGGTGGAGGGGAAGACATACCTTGTGCTACAAATAAAGCTGTATCATTTAATCGAACGACGACTTGACTTATCCAGAGCTAGCACTGACAATCAGTTGATGATGGCACAGTACATGTACATGAATAAAATACATAAAAACGGCAGTTTTTTATACGCTTGCACCATACGCTTACCCCAAAACAGTGAAGAGAAATAGGGGGCCATATATATGGGCCCCAGCGCCTCTCAGTTGACCATCTCGTCTGCAACACCAATGGAGCTGTAACCTAACTAACGTTGAAACGGGGAAAGAAAAATAAATAAAAAAATCGTGCGAGAGGTCGTGTAGGATTCGTGGCCTTTAGGCCCTGTTTAATTCCCCAACATTTCTCTCTCTAAACTTTTTTCTAAGGGAATTTTACATACATGAAGTAGTAAACGTGTGTTAATTACAAAAACCCATTCTATAACCCCTAGGTAACTTTTCATAACCTATCTAATGAGCCTAATTAGGCCATGATTTGCAACAGTGATGCTACAGTAACCATCCGCTAAACATCCACTAATCATAGATTAATTACCATCATTAGATTCGTCTCGCGATAACCAGGCGAGATCTATAATTAGTTTTATTATTACTCTACATTTAGCACTCCTAAATGGTAAGATTCTCCAACATTTAATTCTCCAATATTTCTCTCTCCAAACTTTCACCCCATTGTTCACATGTCCCTGTCAAAAAATTTACAAAACGAAATCTCGCATGTATGGAGGTCTAAATGAAGTCTATTTACAAAACTTTTCACAGATAAGTGCAACTTTGCGCGACGAATCTAATGAGCCTAATTAATCCATGATTTGCTACAGTAATGCTACAGTAATCATCCTCTAATCGTGCGGTCAAAGGCCTCATTAGATTCGTCTCGCGAATTTGCGGGGGTTGTGGAGGTAGTTTTGTAAACTGACTTTATTTAATACCCCTAATTAGCGGTCAAAGTTGCATTTATTACCGATCAAAATTTTGGTGAACACGGCCTAATTTCCCGATTGTCGAAAATACAGAGGTGACAGTACACGTACACAATTGTACAGTTTGCAAGCACGGTCTATTGTACGTGCGCTTGCACCTACCAATCGGCAATCGGCATCGCGCGGCTCCACTCGCTCGATCGATCGGAAATAACGCTTAGTTCGCAATCTAAGTTTGCAAACTTGTCACATCAAATGTTAGGATACTAATTTAAGGGTATTAAACATGGATTAATGACAAAACCTATTTTATAACTCCGGGTAACTTTGCGAGACGAATCTAATGAGTCTAATTAGGCCATGCTTAAACAACGTCGTACTACAGTAAACAATCTCTAATGATAGATTAATTAGGCTTAATAGATTCGTCTCGCGATTTCTCATCCATCCGTGTATTTAGTTTTATAATTAGATCATGCTTAGTCCTCCTAATCTTCGATATAAAATTACTACAGTAAATTTCATAAACTTTCTCACCGAACTAAACAGGCCCTGAACAACAAGGCGGCGATGGCGACCGCCGCCGCTCGCCGTCGCCATCGTCGGAGGCACCACCACGGCGTCACGCAACCAACAAGAATAATTAAGGGGCTGTTTGGAGGCCGCTGCTAATGCTAGTGCTAGTTACTGTTTATAACTTTGACCACTAATTAGGGGTATTAAATAAAGGCAGTTTACAAAACCAGCTCCACAGCCCCTGCGCTAATTCGCGAGACGAATCTAATGAGGCCTTTCACCGTATGAACAGAGGATGGTTACTGTAGCATCACTGTAGCTAATCATGGATTAATTAGGGTCATTAGATTCATCTCGAAAAGTTACACTCATCTGTGAAGAGGTTGTTGCAAATAGACTTTATTTAGTACTACATGCATGAAAGATTCCTTTTAATGCTAGTGCTAGTGCTAGAGATCCAAACAGCCCCCAATTAAACACACAACCCCCCAACCCCTCGTCGCATTTATATGGAGCTCTAAATGCTCCTCTCAACCAACAAAAACACGTACCCGCCTCCTCGCATTTATATGGAGCTCTAAATGCTCCTCTCAACCAACGAGAACACGTACCCCCCTCCCCTCGCATTTATATGGAGCTCTAAATGCTCCTCTCATCGCTCTCGCCTCTGCGCTCATTGACCAGAAGGGATCATCAAGCATGGCGGCGGCGGCGGCGGTGGAGAGGGTGGTGTTCGCGCTGAACGGGCGGCGGTACGAGGTGGCCGGAGCCGACCCGTCGACACCAAGCTCGGCTGCGGCGAAGGTACGGTCCAATACCCGGTGCCCTCGACCTCGCATGCATGCGTACCTGCCATTGTATCTACTAGTGATTGGCGCGCGGCCCGCCGCGCGTTGTGCTGCGCGATTCTTTGCTTTTACAATCGATAGAAAGTAAAAACCGACAAAAATACGTTAGATAAATACATGTTCACATATAATACATAATATTTGTTCCATTTAAATAATTTAGCAAGGGTAGGGAGTTCTATTGTACCTTTGTATGAACGGGCACAACCACAGTCAGTTACAACACAACTAATAAAGAGAGTGGTACTATTGACTACAAGATGTCATCATACTGCTATGTTGTTGCTTGCCTAACTACAAGATGGAAAACAATTTGTAAGATGATTAGCTAGTATATGTAATAAAATGAAGAAAATCTAAATGTAAACAATTGACAGAGATGTTATATTTTGTAGCAAGTAATAACACAAAATTTTACTTTTTATTTTCAAATGCTTTCAACCAACGCAGATGCATCGATAGGACTTAAATATATCTCAACCAAGTTAAAGAGACCTATACTTCCCTTAACGGTCAGGTTTTACTATTGTATAAGACTCTATAGCAGTCTACATTCAATTGACTGATATCTTTGAAATTAGAGAGACCAAGGGACAAATGTAGGAATGAACCTTTCATCAACAAAACGATTAAAAATTAACGATTTCGTACATAACGCTCACTAAAAAATTAGAGATTCAAATGGGGCCTGTGCTCTCCCTGTTTCATCCGCCTTTTGAACAATTGAGAGCCGCTTTTTTCCACCAGGAACTATAACTGGTGTATTACAAAACTTAGATACTATACATACGAGAATGACCCTCAAATGGCCAGACAAGATGCAAAGACAATTAAACTCGTAAAAGGAATTTTTTTTTTTTGTGAGGATCACCAATTTTCTTTTTAATTTTACCATACATACCACAATCTAGAATCCAGTAGATGCATATATAGTCTGTAAGTGGGAAGAAAATTTATAATAACAGAGTAATTTAGACTAATATTTAATATAAAATTCTGTGAATATGCATTTGTCAAGTTGGTTGAGACTGGCCGGCACCTATATCACGCCACTCAATGTAGGATAAGGTTGATTCATTGGAAACATGAGGGTCTAAATACAAAATACCAACACCTATATCTAGGACCATGAGTTTGATTTCTGAGAAATATGAGGTTTTAAATATAAAAAACCATTGGCTTATGGCAATGGATGAAAAAAATCCGAGGAAACGCGAGGGTCTAAATACAAAACACGGGCACCTATATCAATGACCGCAGATTTGATTTGTTAAAATACGAGGGTCTAACGTAAATAATTGGTTAGATTTGATTTCTTAGAAATAGGAAGGTCTAAACGTAGAAAAATCAGAAATACAAGGGTCTAAACATAAATAATTGGTGGGATTTGATTTCTTAGAAATGCGAGGGTCTAAACGTAGAAAAAAGATGACTTATGGCTAACCGTCGGATGGCCATCCGACGGCCGAAAAAATTTCGGCCGACGTGGCCACCCTGGCTGCCTGAGGAAACACCTATATCTAAGACCTTGACTTTGATTTCTGAGAAATATGAGGGTCCAAATATAAAGAACCAGTGGCTTATGGCAATGGATGAAAAAAATTCGAGGAAACGCGAGGGTCTAAATGCGAAACAACGGCACCTATATCTAGAACCGCGGGTTTGATTTCTTAAAATACCAGGGTGTAACGTAAATAATTGGTGGGACTTGATTTCCTAGAAATGGGAAGGTCTAAATGTAAAAAAAAAATCAGAAATACGAGGGTTCAAACGTAAATAATTGGTGGGATTTGATTTCTTAGAAATGCGAGAGTCTAAACATAGAAAAAAGACGACTTGCGGCTAACCGTCGGATGACCATCCGAGGGCCGAAAAAATTTCGGCCGACGTGGCCACCACGAGCGTCAAACGCGAGGGTCTAAATGCAAAACACTGGCACCTATATCTAGGACCGCGGGTTTGATTTTTTTAAAATACGATGGTCTGACGTAAATAATCGGTGGGATTTGATTTTCTAGAAATGGGAAGGCCTAAATGTAGAAAAATAAAAAAGATGAGGGTCTAAACGTAAATAATTGGTGGGATCTATGATTTTTTAGAAATACAAGGATCTAAACGTAGAAAAAATATGACTTATGGCTAACCGTCGGTTGGCCATCCGACGGCCCAAATTAATTCGGCCGACGTGGCCACCTCCGGTTTTTTCGGCCGACGTGGCCACCCTGGCTGCCCGAGGAAACACCTATATCTAGGACCTTGACTTTGATTTCTGAGAAATATGAGGGTCCAAATATAAAGAACCAGTGGCTTATGGCAATGGATGAAAAAAATTCGAGGAAACGCGAGGGTCTAAATGCGAAACAACGGCACCTATATCTAGAACCGCGGGTTTGATTTCTTAAAATACCAGAGTGTACCGTAAATAATTGGTGGGACTTGATTTCCTAGAAATAGGAAGGTCTAAATGTAAAAAAATCAGAAATATGAGGGTTCAAACGTAAATAATTGGTGGGATTTGATTTCTTAGAAATGCGAGGGCCTAAACATAGAAAAAAGACGACTTACGGCTAACCGTCGGATGGCCATCCGACGGCCGAAAAAATTTCGGCCGACGTGGCCACCACGAGCGTCAAACGCGAGGGTCTAAATGCAAAACACCGGCACCTATATCTAGGACCGCGGGTTTGATTTTTTTAAAATACGATGGTCTGACGTAAATAATCGGTGGGATTTGATTTTCTAGAAATGGGAAGGCCTAAATGTAGAAAAATCAAAAAGATGAGGGTTTAAACGTAAATAATTGATGGGATCTGTGATTTCTTAGAAATACAAGGATCTAAACGTAGAAAATAAAAATGATTTATGGCTAACCGTCGGATGGCCATCTGACGGCCCAAATTAATTTGGCCGACGTGGCCACCTCCTGCGGCTGAGGTACCTGCCCCCTTTAATAACAAGAGATTAGCATACATGCAGTCTTCATTCTCTCTCACGTTTTCTAGCTAAGGGGGTGTTTAGTTGGGTAGATTGAAAGTTACCGTTTACTGTAGCAATTGTAAATCAAAGATTAGGAGGACTAAACATGATCTAATTATAAAACTAAATACATGGTTGGACGGAAAATCGCCAGACGAATCTATTAAGCCTAATTAATCCATCATTAGAGATTGTTTACTGTAGCACGACGTTGTCTAATCATGGCCAAATTAGGCTCATTAGATTCGTCTCGAAAAGTTACCTAGGGGTTATGGAATGGGTTTTGTCATTAACACACGTTTAATACTCCATGCATGAAATTTCTCTTTGATTCGTCTCGAAAAGTTACCTAGGGGTTATGGAATGGGTTTTGTCATTAACACACGTTTAGTACTCCATGCATGAAATATTCCTTTTGATAAATAGTTGGATGTGACGTTTTGGCAACTTTTTTTTTCGAACTGAACAGGCCCTAATTTGTCTCTGCCTATATCTATCAGTATTTACATGATGTCACGTTTTTATACCGTTTGGTCACGTGCATCCACTATGTGTTGCAAAGTAGTGGCTACCTCCGTCAAAAAGAAAGCAATTCTATGTTCAGTCTGAGTCCAATTTTCTCAAACTAACTTGACTAATTTCATGTAAAATATTATTAACGGTTGTGAGTCCAACAAAGTAAATTATGAAAATATATTTGATGATGAATCTAATTTTGCTTATTTTCTGAACGGAATATATATTCACTACGGGAAATCTCATCTTTGCCGAGTGTCACCATGTTTGCCGAGTGTTTTTCAAAAAACACTCGGCAAACCCCATTTTTTGCACTCGGCAAAGATATTGTTTGCCGAGTGTCACTTGCCGAGTGTTTTTTTTTTTACACTCGGCAAAGGCACTGTTTGTCGAGTGTCTTTTTTTTACACTCGGCAAAGTCATAATTCAAACCACATTTTGAAGTAGTAAATCAATTTAAATTAAAAAAATTTGAACTACAAAGTTATATAACTTCTCAAGATATACAACTTTTAGTTTGGTCATTTTTTCATTCGACAAAATGATAGAAATGTTGTTCACAAAATCTATCTCTCTCGTATAGTTTCCTGAAACTAGAAGAGAGATCTATAAGATTTGTGAACAATGTTGCTCTCACTACATCGGATGAACAAATGACATATATAAAAGTTGTAGATCTTCAGAAGTTATACAACTTTGTAGTTGAACTCTTTTTAATTTGAATTAATTTTGACAATAAAAAGTACGTTTGTAGTTCTCAAAATTTGAAATTTGAGTTTTTTCAAACGACCTCGGATGAAGAAATAGTCAAAATAAAAGTTGTAGAGCACAATAAGTTATAAAACTTTGTAGTTGACAATTTTTTTATTTGAAGTGATCTTGTCAATGAAAAATAAGTTTGAATGTTCTCAAATTTGAAATTCAAATTTCGTAAACGACCTCGGATGGAGAAACTACCAAAATGAAACTTGTAGATTTCAAAAATTTATGAAATTTAGTAGCTGACAATATTTTAATTTGAAATTATTTAGGGCATCAAATAAGCAATTTACACTCGGTTTAGTATAATATGGTAGGAATCAGAACAGCATCTAGTCATAGGTGAGAGTGTGGTGCAGTGGTGAGGAGGTCACACGCGAGAGAGAGGTCGTGGGTTCAAATCGTGTGGTGCAGTGCCGACCGCGTAACGCGCGAATTTTTCTGCGAAAAATGGCGTGACTTGCGACTTGGATGGTTGGTGGCCTTCCCACATTAAAATAATTTTTTGCTATTTTTTTGGTCTTTTCGGTGCGCAAGAAAAGGGCCAGCACTCGGCAAAGGGCAAACCTTTGCCGAGTGCCCGACAAAGGACACTCAGCAAAGAGGGCTTTGCCGTGGCCTCCTTTGCCGAGTGCCCTTTGCCGTGGGCCCTTTGCTGAGTGCCTCTGGCGCTCGGCAAAGGGACGGTTTCCCGTAGTGATTCCATTAACTTAAATACACAACCGAGTCGCTGGTCACCAAGTCCTCGAGCCCACTGGGCGTACCATATCACCGAAGGATAGTGTTTCGAGGACACTTACAACCAATCACCGTATAACGTGTGTGCCATAAATAATTGTAATTCTTTTATACACACATAACAAAACAAAGTAGCCAGTTCCGGATCACAGGTAGGTCAAAAATCAGTACAGATAACAAAGTCGTAGGATCATGATTGGGATTGCAACCGCAGAGAAGTACTAGTTCGTGCATTTACTTCTAGGCATTGTTTAGTTCCCTCCAATTCAACCAATTCAACTAAAAGATATTCCATTGAACAACGTGCTCCCTCTCTGTTTTTTCGATTCCCAATACATTTTTCTACGGTGCATTCAATCGAATTCAACCGAAGTAAACAAGACCCTAATTAGAATTTTAGTGCAGCTAGATTGCCAGCGGCGTAGACTGGCTGTTTCGTTCGGTGCGTGGTCCGTCCCATGCGCGCATGATCGATGTGTATCCGTCGCGGTCACCCTGCAGATCTGATCGACGGATGCATGCATGCATGTTGGTTTGCAACAACCAAGACAAGACGTGCTCTGAAATCTGGACGAAGAAGCCGGGTCGGATAGCTAGCCGGCCAGTTCCCCATGAATTCTTTGGTTGTGTGTACATCACCAACGTTCGTACATATATACTCGATCGTGTGGTTGTGTGTTGCTGTTGCAAATAAAGGCCGCCCCAAACAACCCATGACGTTCAACTCATTTTTCCCAAATCCTATGACCAAAGTGACGAAGGTCCGAATTAGGGGTACCCAATCAAACCCTTAATCCGGGAGCTTACGATGATCCACCCCTCGAAAAGCAAAACTAAAGACTCAAACCAAAGCAGATTCTCCATGCCCTGACACCTCGGAGGCGGCCCGACGAGTCTCCGATTCGCCCGAGGAGTTCTCCGCCTCCGAGAAGTCTCCGCGATTCGCCCGAGGGGTTCTCCGCCTCCGAGTGGCCTCGCGGCTCGCCCGAGGAGTTCCCCGCCCCCGAAGGGCTCTCCGATTCGCCCGGGGAGTTCTCCGCCTCCGAGGAGTCTCCAGCTCTCCGGGTGAAACTACCCGGCCACGTCCTGGCCCATCCGGCGCCGTACCCACTTGGTACCCGCCGCGTCAGAACATGATGGGCATCCGTCCTTCGCCACGACAGCCACAGTGGCACCCGTCTCATCCGAACAGGAACGCTACAGTCTTGAGAGGAGCGCATGCGCAACACCGGGCACCCAAGTACGACCCCAGGCGCCCATGGATGACACCTGGAACCCGAGCAGGACACCTGGAGCACCCGAGGACCTCGAGCAAGTCAACCACGACCCGGGAACTACCCGGGAGCTTACCCGAGAAGACATCTACCCAACCACCCGGGATGTACGATCCCGGGTCCGGCGGGGTGCCCACTCCGTCAACACCTGCTCCCTGTACGGCTCGGCGTGCGACACAAGCTGAAGGCCTCGGGGGCAGTAACTCCCCTTGTAATTTTCTTTCTTTCTTACCCCCCGCTCCCTTCTCTCCTTGAGACTATAAAAGGGGATAAGGGGACACCTGAGGGGGGACAGATCGACATCAGTCGAACACTCGGACACAGCACGAACAGCACACTCGCTCGCACAGCACCGGGACCTGGGACCCTCTCCCTCTCCCGACCAGTTTGTACCCCCTACTACAGACTTTGGGCTTGAGAACATCGGCACACACTGGACGTAGGGTATTACTCTCCGGAGGCCCGAACCAGTCTAAAACCCCCTGTCTCTCGAGTCACCATCCGGGCTCCGACGCGCGATCGTAGTAAATTTACTTGTCGGCGGTAGAGAACCCCGACAGTTGGCGCGCCAGGTAGGGGCTTTTCGCGTGTCACGACACTTCACCAGGGTCCGGATGGCCCACAGCGGCGCCTCGCTGGCGCCCGGCGATCACCTGCGGTTCGGCTCCCTCGACTTCGTCATCGACAAGTCGGTGGAGCCCATCATTGGGGCAACTTTCGTGCGCCCCAAGCTTGCCTGCGACGACGACAAGACGTCCCACAAGGTCCAAGCCCTCCCACGCCACGGCGGGAGCCACCGCCTACGTCCTCGACCTACTCGGAGGGGACCTGGCGGCCGCCCTGGGACGGAGCCCGTCCCAGGAACGCTTCCGCAACGTCTCCTACATGATCACCAATCTCGCCCTCCAGGTTGGAGGACAGGAGCAGCTCCTCTGGGACGAGTTCATCGACTGCTACAACGCCATGTACCCGGAGGGACAGCCAGGCCTGCCGAGCGACCCGGTGGTCGCCCCGACACCGACGGAGTCCGACCCACGCGTCTCGCCGATCACCAAAAGCGCGGTGAGCAAGCAAAGCTCGCGCCCGCGGCTGACGTGGGCTCCGCCGAACTTCGACCCTTACCGGGAGTGCTTCATGTGTCACACCCCCGACGGGGATGTGCAGTCCGCGAGCAGCTCGACGAGGGACGGTGCCCCCGCAGCACCACCTGCCAACGCCGCTGCGGCTCCGCCTGCCCGAGCCCCTGCAGCTCCGCCTGCCAACGCTCCTGCGGCGCCACCGCCGAACGCCCCGGCGGACGATGCTCGGCGGGTCAGGCTGCAGGAGCTAGACGAGGCCCGGCGTCAGATCGAGGCAGAACGGCAGCAGCTCAACCGCGAGCTCGGGAGAAACGCGGACGGAGGAGCCGCCCGCGCACGAGCCCGGGACGTACAACAGCGCATCGTCAACGACGGTGCCAACGCCAACGACGCACCGGTCTTCAACCGGGCGTCCCAGAACCTCGCAGCGGCTGCTGTCTTGCTCCGTGAGCACCCTGAACCGGCGGCGCCCGAAGATCGAAGGTTCCATCAGCAGCTCCGCGCGCTCCTGGAAACCGCAGCAGTCCAGCAGGCGGAAAGCTCCGCCTCACGCCAGCGAGCTCCTCGCGAGCCCGATCAAGAACGTTCCGTGCATCGTCACGGGGCCACAGCCGACGGAGGCGCCAGGCGACGGGACGAGCACCATCAGCACCGCCCACACCGAGCCTATAACAGACGGCGCGGGGGCCGCTACGACAGCGGCGAGGACCGGAGCAGGAGTGCGTCACCCGACCCCAGGGGGCCGCGTGCCTTTGGACCCCACGTCCTCGGCGCTCAGGTCCCTACGCACTTCCGAGCTCCCACAACGGTGCCTAAATACGACGGGGACACAAACCCCAGCGTCTGGCTGGAGGACTACCGGCTCGCGTGCCATGCGGGGGGAGCACAAGACGACTACTTCATCATCAAAAGCCTCCCCCTCTACCTCGCCGACTCGGCTCGAACATGGCTGGAGCATCTCCCTGCGGGCAAGATCGACAGCTGGGCGCAGTTGCGNACTAAACATGATCTAATTATAAAACTAAATACACGGATGGACGGGAAATCGCGAGACGAATCTATTAAGCCTAATTAATCCATCATTAGAGATTATTTACTGTAGCACGACGTTGTCTAATCATGGCCAAATTAGGCTCATTAGATTCGTCTCGAAAAGTTACCTAGGGGTTATGGAATGGGTTTTGTCATTAACACACGTTTAGTACTCCATGCATGAAAGATTCCTTTTGATGAATAGTTGGATGTGACGTTTTGACAACTTTTTTTTGCGGACTGAACAGGCCCTAATTTGTCTCTGCCTATATCTATCAGTATTTACATGATGTCACGTTTTTATACCGTTTGGTCACGTGCATCCACTATGTGTTGCAAAGTAGTGGCTACCTCCGTCAAAAAGAAAGCAATTCTATGTTCAGTCTGAGTCAAATTTTCTCAAACTAACTTGACTAATTTCATGTAAAATATTATTAACGGTTATGAGTCCAACAAAGTAAATTATGAAAATATATTTGATGATGAATCTAATTTTGCTTATTTTCTGAATGGAATATATATTCACTACGGGAAATCTCATCTTTGCCGAGTGTCACCATGTTTGCCGAGTGTTTTTCAAAAAACACTCGGCAAACCCCATTTTTTGCACTCGGCAAAGATATTGTTTGCCGAGTGTCACTTGCCGAGTGTTTTTTTTGACACTCGGCAAAGGCACTGTTTGTCGAGTGTCTTTTTTTTACACTCGGCAAAGTCATAATTCAAACCACATTTTGAAGTAGTAAATCAATTTAAATTAAAAATTTGAACTACAAAGTTATATAACTTCTCAAGATATACAACTTTTAGTTTGGTCATTTTTTCATTCGACAAAACGATAGAAATGTTGTTCACAAAATCTATCTCTCTCGTATAGTTTCCTGAAACTAGAAGAGAGATCTATAAGATTTGTGAACAATGTTGCTCTCACTACATCGGATGAACAAATGACATATATAAAAGTTGTAGATCTTCAGAAGTTATACAACTTTGTAGTTGAACTCTTTTTAATTTGAATTAATTTTGACAATAAAAAGTACGTTTGTAGTTCTCAAAATTTGAAATTTGAGTTTTTTCAAACGACCTCGGATGAAGAAATAGTCAAAATAAAAGTTGTAGAGCACAATAAGTTATAAAACTTTGTAGTTGACAATTTTTTAATTTAAAGTGATCTTGTCAATGAAAAGTAAGTTTGAATGTTCTCAAATTTGAAATTCAAATTTCGTAAACGACCTCGGATGGAGAAACTACCAAAATGAAACTTGTAGATTTCAAAAATTTATGAAATTTAGTAGCTGACAATATTTTAATTTGAAATTATTTAGGGCATCAAATAAGCAATTTACACTCGGTTTAGTATAATATGGTAGGAATCAGAACAGCATCTAGTCATAGGTGAGACTGTGGTGCAGTGGTAGAGGAGGTCACACGCGAGAGAGAGAGGTCGTGGGTTCAAATCCCGCCGACCGCGTAGCGCACAGAATTTTTCTGCGAAAAATGGCGTGACTT
This sequence comes from Alloteropsis semialata, assembly GCA_004135705.1. Taxonomy (NCBI): domain Eukaryota; kingdom Viridiplantae; phylum Streptophyta; class Magnoliopsida; order Poales; family Poaceae; genus Alloteropsis; species Alloteropsis semialata. Next base: position 64,279,007 of record CM014271.1, on the reverse strand, counting down.
GCGACTTGGATGGTTGGTGGCCTTCCCACATTAAAATAATTTTTTGCTATTTTTTTGGTCTTTTCGGTGCGCAAGAAAAGGGCCAGCACTCGGCAAAGGGCAAACCTTTGCCGAGTGCCCGACAAAGGACACTCAGCAAAGAGGGCTTTGCCGTGGCCTCCTTTGCCGAGTGCCCTTTACCGTGGGCCAAAGGCCCTTTGCCGAGTACCTGCAAAGGGGCGGTTTCCCGTAGTGATTCCATTAACTTAAATACACAACCGAGTCGCTGGTCACCAAGTCCTCGAGCCCACTGGGCGTACCATATCACCGAAGGATAGTGTTTCGAGGACACTTACAACCAATCACCGTATAACGTGTGTGCCATAAATAATTGTAATTCTTTTATACACACATAACAAAACAAAGTAGCCAGTTCCGGATCACAGGTAGGTCAAAAATCAGTACAGATAACAAAGTCGTAGGATCATGATTGGGATTGCAACCGCAGAGAAGTACTAGTTCGTGCATTTACTTCTAGGCCTTGTTTAATTAGTTCCCTCCAATTCAACCAATTCAATTAAAAGACATTTCATTGAACAACGTGCTCCCTCTCTGTTTTTTCGATTTCCAATACATTTTTCTACGGTGCATTCAATCGAATTCAACCGAACTAAACAAGACCCTAATTAGAATTTTAGTGCAGCTAGATTGCCAGCGGCGTAGACTGGCTGTTTCGTTCGGTGCGTGGTCCGTCCCATGCGCGCATGATCGATGTGTATCCGTCGCGGTCACCCTGCAGATCTGATCGACGGATGCATGCATGCATGTTGGTTTGCAACAACCAAGACAAGACGTGCTCTGAAATCTGGACGAAGAAGCCGGGTCGGATAGCTAGCCGGCCAGCTCCAGAGATCATCCCCGGCCAGTTCCCCATGAATTCTTTGGTTGTGTGTACATCACCAACGTTCGTACATGTATACTCGATCGTGTGGTTGTGTGTTGCTGTTGCAAATAAAGGCCGCCCCAAACAACCCATGACGTTCAACTCATTTTTCCCAAATCCTATGACCAAAGTGCTCTCAATTTCGGCTTAACTCGAGAGCCTCCTAATTGAGAAAATACGATAAAAAAAAGAGACGTCCATGAATAAAAAAAACAAAAGAAAGTAACAAATCAAAACAGCATGGACACTTTTTGCTATGGCTATCACCTCCATCTCTGGCAACTTGTGGGTAGAGCTAGCAGCCGGCGGTGGTCCGATTTGGTTGGGATTTCTGTTTGAGTTTCTCGGTTGGGGAGAGGTTCTATGTCCGAAGGGTTTAGAAGGATGGCTATGGGCAACGGCTGGCCCGGCAGAGGAGGCACAGGTGGGAAAGGATTTTGTTGATCGAGCTGTAAAACTGATGTTCAATTGGGAAAACAAAATCAAGCGAGATCGTGTAATATAAGATCCCTGGCCTGTTTCCTCATTGTCAAAGAAAGGTGACACACACACACACACCAAAAATGTACACCGTTTGCACGATCTATCGCACGTGCGCTTGCACCTACCAGTCAACATCATCGCGCGGCTCCACTCGATAGGAAATAGCGTGAACAACAAAGCGAGAGATCACGATCCATACACGTCGTTGCGATCCGATCGATCGGAGAGGCACCCGGGCGTCGTCACGCAACCAACGAAAACGTACACCTCGATGGCACTCATCCCCATATATATATACTCGATCCCCTCCCTCGATCTCGCTGCCTCTGCTTGCTGCTCACTCGCTGGCACTAACAGAGCTTGTAGCTCGCCGAGCGGTGGCCGGCCGGCGACGACCGGCCGGTGTGGAGGGTACGGTGCGGTGTGGTGTGGGTGAAGGAGCAGCTTGGCTTGGTCCCGGCCATGGCGGCGACGACCGTAGAGAACAAGGCGGCGGCAGCGGCGGCCGTCGAGAGGGTGGTGTTCGCGTTGAACGGGCGGCGGTACGAGGTGGCCGGAGCCGATCCTTCGACGAGGCTGCTGGAGTTCATCCGCACCCGGACGCCCTTCAAGGGCACCAAGCTCGGATGCGGCGAAGGTACGTACGGTATCCGTGCGCGAGACCTTGCCCTTGTAGAGCATATGGTGTACATGGAGTTTTCATTCTTGCCCTTATAGTTGTACTCCCTCCGTTTCAAATTGTAAGTCATTCTAATATTCTTGAAAAGTCAAAACATCTTAAGTTTGACCAAGTTTTTTACGATAAAGCACAAACATTTATAATATCAAATAAGTATCATTAGATTTTTCATTAAATATATTCTCATAGTTATATCTATTTGGTGCCATAAATCTTTGTAATCATCTCTAAATTTTTGGTCAAACGTAAAATGGTTTGACTCTCCAAGAATGTTGGAATGACTTACATTTTGGAACGGAGGGAGTAGCATATATACCAGTACATGCATGCATGCAATGCAATTTTCACTCTCTCAAGTGTTTTTTTATCTATCCTTTTCCCTTTTGTTCTTCAAAAAAAGAGCAGCGTTTTTCCTTGAGCTCGATCGTCAAAACAAATGAAATGGTAATACTAATAGTATCAAGTATTAAACGGTTCGGAAACTGAGTAGATTAGAGCAAGTGAAGGGTCATTTGGACACAGTACCATTTATAGCAAACTAGATGTGCAGTTCATTCAGATGGATGGGTCAAAAAGTTATCCCCAAGGAATCTTTCATACATGGAGTACTAGATAAAATCTATTTATAAAACCTTTTCACAGACAAGTGCAACTTTACGCGACGAATCTAACGAGCCTAATTAATCCATGATTTGCTACAGTAATCATCCTCTAATCGTACGGTCAAAGGCCTCATTAGATTTGTCTCACGAATTTGCCAGAGGGTTGTGGAGGTAGTTTTGTAAACTGACTTTATTTAATACTCTTAATTAGTGGTCAAAATAGGGTGCAAAAAATTTAGCCCATCATCTGAACACTGGCATAAGCTGGATATGCATGCTACGTACTGGTGCAGCTAAGAGCGGTAGCGTGTAGACATGCCCCTATCTAGCTAAATGAAGAGGGTTGGTCGCCAGCTCCATGTTTCGCCATCCACTACGCCAACACAAGATACCCTTTCTAGGGTCATCTATTCGCAGGTTGGTGGTGGGGTACGGTGCTGCATGCTGTTGCAGATAGAGGTGGCCTAACCGATGCTCAACTCTCTTGCGATTAGGCAAACAAGGTACTTTCTCTAATTTACATGGAGAGCCCTCTCCATATTTAATAGACTAAATGGATTTCCCCTTAGTTATATCCATAGACACAAGAGAGAGAGAGATATAACATCCACAAAGAAGAAAAGGTAACAGGAGAGGAGGCAAGGGGAAGGCGACATTAAGATCGCCACTGACTTCTGAAGACAAGAAAGGCCTCGTGCTTGCACGGAGATTAGATCCGCTTTGATGTTGATGATGATACTGCTGACTTCGATCAACAACCTCAAAAAGTCGGCCTTCGTGGATGATCCCTAGCCCACGCTACTATTTTGATTGAGTGCCAGCACATATATAGCTGTGCTTTCAGCAAGATTTTGGAGATCGAGATGTCGATTTGTTTTTCATCGAAAAGGAAGAAGGCCGAGAGACTCGATCGCCTGGATGAACAAGCCGTGAAGAAACAAAGAAAAACGAGCAGAGAAGAATGCGACGTAGTGTGGGCCCACATGTAGCTACCTAGCCTTTCGTCGAAGAGATGACAGTGCACGTCGTACCCTCATCTCATGTACGTACGTGTGCTTTGCCGATTGAGGGAACGTGTGGTTACGCCGGCGACATCAGCCAAGATGGATAACAGTGATCGCACTATACATCCGCCGCACGTCGCGACCGATGAACATTGTGGTTGCTGCATTATTTGGTTTAGGCGCTCTTTAGTTCAGGGTGAAACTTTTTTTCACCCTCAAACTTTACTGTTCATCAAAGGGAATCTTACATGCATGGAGTATTAAACGTGTGTTAATGACAAAACCCATTCCATAACCCGGTAACTTTGCGAGACGAATCTAATGAGCCTAATTTGGCCATGATTAGACAACGTCGTGCTACAGTAAACAATCTCTAATGACAGATTAATTAGGCTTAATAGATTCGTCTCGCGATTTCCCGTCCATCCGTGTATTTAGTTTTATAATTAGATCATGTTTAGTCCTTCTAATCTTCGATTTAGAATTGAAAACTTTCTTTCCAATCTAAACAGGCCCTATTAGTTCCGTTTTCTTCTCTTGACCCATCATGACCGTGTTACGTCTCAGACTCTGCTAGAACTCTGAGAAGTGTCGTCATGAATAATGAAGATTAGATATATATTATATGTGTGCATATATAGTTTAATATAAATGCATGTACTATACGCACGATATATATGTACATATGCGTGTGACACGAAAATTCTCTAGCTTGCGTATAAGCTTTGCACTTCGATCCGCGACGGTGACAGGACCATATGATATATGTGTGTGTAGTATATTTAAGAGATCTCGATAACGTGACATGCTCCACGCACTACAGCTGTTGACTTAGCTTTGCCGCCTTGGTCGACTAAAGACGCCGACATTACGTTACGTTCTTGAGATTCCCTTGATTTGATAACGTCGAAAGTTTAATCCAACTGCAGTAAAGAAAATATAATTCTAGCCAGTCTTCCTCTAGTATACTGTACGCTTCAGTGTATCATCATATATAGGGAATGATAAACGGCATACAGAAATTCAAGTTGCCTTTAATTAATTAATTACTTGTCTCTCCTTTTCGGCGTAACGATACTGTGTAGTGTCACAGTAGGCTTTAACGCGGCATGTTGAGAGACTCCTACAGTGTCCTTCCAAAATAAAACAGGATACACGTCGCTATCCTGAAAAGGACACAGGGGCAATCGGTTCGCAGGGTCATGCAAATGATAACGGATGTCTTTTTAGACTAAAGGTAGAATTATATTAAATCAAAGGAAGAAAGACGGAGAGGCACAGGTGGGAAAGGATTTTTTTTTTTGTTGATCGAGCTGTAACTATAACGTTCGATTGGGAAAACAAAATCAAGCGAGATCGTCTAAGATACCTGGCTTTTTTCCTCATTGTCAAAGAAAAGTGACACACACACACAAAAATGTACCGTTTGCACGTCGTGCCAGGGGCGAAGCTAGGCCCTTTTGTCGGGGTCAGCCGACCCCGACGATTTTTCTAAAATAAATGAGAAATTACTGTTTTGCATTGTTGCACTATGATAATGAACCCAGTATCTAATGGTGATGACCCCGGTGCCATTCTGAGCTGGCTTCGCCCCTGCGCCGAGCAGTTGCACCTACCAGTCAACATCATCCCGCGGCTCCACTCGCTAGCTAGGAAATAGCGTGAACAACAAATTAAAGCCAGAGATCACGATCCACACGCGTCGTTGCGATCCGATCGGAGAGGCAGCCGGTCGTCACGGAACCAACGAAAACGTACACCTCGCGATCGCACTCATCCCCATATATATATATATTTACTCCGTCCCCTCCCTCGATCTCGCTACCTCTGCTTGCTTGCTGCTGCACTCGCTAGCATTAATAGAGCTTGTAGCTCGCCGAGCGGTGGCCGGTGTGGAGGGTGCGGTGGTGTGGGTGAAGAAGATTGGGTGGTCTCCACTACTAGAAAACGCTCCATCCATCCGGCATATAGATACCGAATAAATTGGACCCGGTACCAATGTAAGCATTGGTACCGGGTCTAGATTTGAATGTCCTAGCAGTACTTTTAGTACCAGGTGATAACACCACCCGAGACTAAAAGATGACTTTCGGTACCAAAGCCTCTCGTGACTTTAGGTACCGGGTGATAACAACACCCGGTACTCAAAACCGACGTTTAGTACCGGGGCATACGTTCACCCGGTACCGATGAGTCTGTCCAAAAAAAATATCCCGCGCAGCTTCTCTCTCCTTTTTATGTTCTCGTCTCTCCATTCTCCGTCCTTATCCTCTTCTCCCCCAAATCCCTTCTCTTCTCCTCCACGAGCAGGGGCTGCTGGATATATAGGCATGCTACGTTCAGTTCATCAGCTGGATATATAGGCATGCTACGTACTACTGATGGTCCAGCTAATTAAGAGCGGTAGCACGTGTAGTCATCATGCCGTTGTAGTGATGACATGCCCTATATCTAGCTAAATGAAGAGGGTTGGTCGGAAGCCACATGCCTCGCCATCCACTACGCCAACACAATGCAAGATACCCTTTCTATAGGGTAATCTATTTCTAGGTTCGTAGTGGGGTACGGTGCTGCATGCTGTTGCTGATAAAGATGGCCTAACCGATGCTCAACTCTCTTGCGATTAGAGCAAGTATTATAATGGGCGAGAAGCCGGCGAAATCCTTCGTGGAAGAGAGAGAAAGCATGAGAGAGAGTGGGGCGAGAGTCTCGCCAGACGCCGGTAAAAAGCGGGCGAAGAGCGCTCATACTCCCACTCCCCCAGTCTGGTTCTTCCACGTCGCAGGCAAAAATTAAATTTTGGTAGGACCCATCACTGTTACAGAACAGCGTGCGTGACTTGGACCTTCTTGCAGCCGGCTAGCGGGCGAAACCACTAGCCTTGCTCTTAGGCAAACAAGGTACTTTCTCTGTTTTACGTGGACTGCCCTCTCCATTTAAGACTAAATGAAGTTCACTTTAGTTATATCCATAGACGCAAAAGAGAAAGACATAACATCCAAAAAAAGAAAAAGCAACAGGAGGAAGCAAGGGGAAGGCGGCCACGAGGGAAGGTCGATGGAGGCTATGTCGGTTATGCAGCTGGCTGGCGGCAGGCTAGGAGGGACTACAAGTATAGCCAAAGAAAGATGAGACGAGACGGAGTACGCCGCGGGCTCCCAACACCATGGCCAACAAATCAAACTTCAATTGATATTCTTGCATCTCCCACTGTACACCATAACACATCACATACAATCGGCCCGAAGAGCACCAGGCTTGCTTACCTAAGAAACAAGTAAAAAAGTAGGATATCTTTATGTTGATGTTGATCCGCTTTGATGTTGATGATGACACTGCTGACATGGACCAACGACCTTGAAAAGTAGACCTTCATCGATGATCTCTAGCCCACGCAACTACTTGATTGAGTGCCAGCACATAGCTGTGCTTTTCAGCAAGATTTCGGGAGATTGAGACGTCGATTTGTTTTTCATCGAAAAGGAAGAAGGCCTAGGGACTCGGCTGGGTGAACAAGCGGTGGAGAAACAAAGAAGATGAAACGGAATGAGCAGAGACAGTGTGCCGATTGAGGGGACGTGCGATTGCGCCGACGACGATGAATAACGGTGATCGCACTATACATCCGCCGCACGTCGCGACCGATGAGCATTGTGGTTGCTGCATTATTTGGTTATTAGTTCCGTTTTCTTCTCTTGACCCATGACCGTGTTACGTCTCTGACTCTGCTAGAACTCGAGAAGTGTCGTCATGAATAATGAAGATCAGATATTATATGTGTGCATATATATAGTTTAGTACAAATGCACGTACACACGATATATATATGTACAATATGCGTGCGATGCGAAAATTCTCTAGCTTGCGTATAAGCTTTGCTCTTCGATCCGCGACGGTGACAGGACTATATAATATATGTGGGTATATGTAGTATATCATCGATAACGTGACATGTTCCACGCACTACACCTGTTGACTTAGTTTGCCGCCGTGGTCGACTAAAGACGCCGACATTACGTTCTTAAGATTCCCTTGATTTGATACCGTCGATATTTTTTTAATCCCCATCTGCAGTAAAAAAATAATTCTAGCCGGTCTTTCTCTGGTACTACCTCCGTTTTTAAATATATAACACTATTGACTTTTTTCCTTCATTTGACTATTCGTCTTTTCTACAAATATTTATGTAAAAAGACAGGTCTATAAGTTAAATTCAAAGTATTATTGATATTAGATGTATCAGAACCTATTTTACTTTATTTAATAAATTAATTGATAAAATATTGTTAGTCAAAGTTGAAATAAAAAATCAATGTCGTATATTTAAGGACGGAGAGAGTATATTGTAAGCTCGTCATATATAGGGAACGGTAAACGTGTATTCAGAAATTCATGTTGCCTTTAATTAGTCGTTGCCTCTCCTTTTCGGCGTAACGACGATACTGTAGTGTCACAGTAGGCTTTAACGCTGCATGTAGAGCTGATACACATTACTTCTCCTACAGTCTTTCTTTCCAAAATAAAACAGAACTTACATGCATGAAGTATTAAACATGTGTTAATGATAAAACCCATTCCATAACCCTCGGGTAACTTTGCGAGACGAATCTAATGAGCCTAATTAGGCCATGTTTAGACAACATCGTGCTACAGTAAATAATCTCTAATGACGGATTAATTAGGCTTAATAGATTGTCTCGCGATTTCCCGTCCATCCGTGTAATTAGTTTTATAATTAGATCATGTTTAGGCCTCCTAATCTTGAGTTTAAAATTACGACAGTCAAGTTTGTAAGCTTGAAGTCACGAAGGCCTTACTTACGGTGGACTCTAACTCGGCGTAGTCATACTTGCATTTTGTAGATTTATGATTTTTCAAACATAAAAAACGAATCTGAGTTTGGTCAAGAGCACTGCCGACTATCCCAGCCCCACTTCAGAAGTCGTGTGGCTAACCCTTTAATTATCCTCCCTCCATCCTGGAACAAAGACCATTCTGGGTTCGTTCTAAGTCAAAATTTTGAAAGTGTGGGCGTGTTTGGATCGGAACCTGGCAGGCAGGTCGCTGGCCAGGCAAAGACCGTAGCCCCAGGTGTCCAAAATCAGACGCCTGGGGGCGCTGCCTGAGCCAGGCAACTTTGCTAGGTTCGCAAGCAAATGAGCCCTTATAGCGAAAATATAACACTTTGCAAATTAAATAAGTAAAATATCAAAATATATTTTATAATGAGTCTATATGAAGTACCGAAAATGCCACCAGTTGAGGCATTTCGTCGAACAGCTCGCGAGCAACCTCCTCTTCGCGCGGCGGCGCCGTCGCGCTCGAGCCACCCGCAACATTCCAGCCTCACTGGCGACCTTCGCCGATGTGCACAGAGGGGAGTTTCCAGTCCTCTCCCTTACTTCGACAAAGCACGGCCCCATTCATGGCGCAAGGGTGGGGGTGGCCGCGGAATGCGCGTGCAGCCGCCCCCGATTAGCTCGCGTCAGTGGCTGGGTCTAGCGGCGGGAGGCGGAACCAATGGGTCACGGCGGTGGCGCAATGGGGCAGCCTTGTAGCCGGTGAGACTAGACCGTGCCGCCGTGCACGCTGCGACCTCATCCCCAGGCCGCTCGGGGACGCCTCTGCTCCTCCCCCCAGCTTGCAGACAGGAGCTCCTTCAGTGGGTTCGTCCTCAGGTGTCTTCTTTACATCGATCAGATTTTTTGGTGGAGCAAACTATGAAGATGTCGTCAATATAGGTGTTAGTGAATCTAGAGAGCGAGTCATCTTCCTGGTTGCTGTTGGGCAAGTCTTTTCCTGGATTAGCCCTCTAAAATTCAGTGCTTAAATAAAGTATACTAAAGAGAATCACTTTTCAAACATAATCATGCAGGACCTTGTATTCATCTATAACTGTAGTCCTCCTGGCTTTTCAAGTCATGTTGAACAAATACCTGTGAGTGTTCCTAAAGGGGGGAATCAAAAAGGTATTGAATTTTAGAATGATTGTTTTGTAAACTGAATTAATTTGGTCCATCTGAACCATTTATGTGTGACTATATTGTGTTTTTTGTTTAATTAAGGTTTGGAATAAAAATCTTTACCAATTAAGATAAATCAAATTGCAACAATTTCGGTTATTTTAGTCAGTCAGATTTGGATCTTTCAGTTCATCCTATTCTTGCACACCTGTGATGTAAGATTTAATATAAATTGTTATCCCTAATTCGTATTGCAGGCGGTTGTGGGGCTTGTGTTGTCCTTATAGCAAAGTATAACCCCATCACAGATGAAGTGACTGAATTTACCGCAAGTTCATGCCTGACACTTCTTTACAGTATAAATTTCTGTTCAGTTATCACAACTGAGGGTCTGGGGAACACTCGAGATGGCTTTCATGCTGTTCAGAAAAGGATGTCTGGGTTTCATGCCTCTCAGTGTGGCTTCTGCACTCCTGGAATGTGCATGTCTATATTCACCTCCCTTGTCAATGCTGACAAATCCAAGAGGCCTGAACCACCAAAAGGGTTCTCAAAACTAAAAGTATCAGAAGCAGAAAAGGCTTTCTCAGGCAACATGTGTAGATGCACTGGCTACCGTCCAATTGTTGATGCCTGCAAAAGTTTTGCATCAGATGTTGACTTGGAGGATTTGGGCCTTAATGTATTCTGGAAGAGAAGCGATAAGAATCCAGACGTTAATGAGTTGCCAAGTTACACTCTTGGTGGCGGAGTCTGCACTTTCCCAGACTTTCTAAAATCGGAGATAAAATCTAACCTTGATCATCTGAATGATGCATGTATGGAAGCATCCATGGAGGGCTGGTATCATCCAAGAAGCATCAAAGAGTATTATGAGCTAATAAGTTCTTGTTTATTTAATGACTCTGTCAAAGTGATTGTTGGGAATACTAGTACTGGTGTACCAGGATATAAGGATCAAGACCTCTACAATAAGTATATTGACATAGGTGGCATTCCAGAACTTTCAAATATTGTAAAAAGGGCGTCGGGCTTTGAAATTGGAGCTGCTACAACAATTGCTAGGACCATTGAGATACTTAAGCAAGAATGTGAATCTATGTCCTCTCCAAATGGCAGTGTGGTTTTCAGAAAACTTGCGGACCACATGAGCAAAGTTGCCACACCGTTTGTTCGTAACACAGCTAGTATTGGAGGAAATATAATTCTGGCACAAAAATACCCATTTCCATCAGACATTGCAACCATACTCCTTGGTGCTGGTGCAACTGTCTGTCTTCAGGTTCTTGCAGAACGGAAACAAATTACTTTGGAAGAGTTCCTAGAGCAGCCTCCTTTGGATCCTACTACTTTACTGCTGAGCATATTTATTCCACATTGGATTTTAGATTACCAGGCACATACAAGTTTGTTATTTGAAACTTACCGAGCGGCACCTCGTCCTCTTGGAAATGCTGTTTCATATGTAAATTGTGCTTTCTTGGGCCATGCTTATGTAGATGAACAATCAGATACTCTTGTATTGAATAATCTGCGCTTGGCTTTTGGTGCATATGGGACAGAACATGCTATTAGAGCAACGAAGGTGGAAAAATTCCTAACTGGTAAATCACTCACTGCATCAGTTGTACTTGGAGCAATTCAGTTACTGAGAGAAATGATTGTACCAATGGAGGGAACATCACATCCTGAATATAGAGTCAGTGCAGCTGTTGGATTTCTCTTCAGTTTCCTATCTCCGCTTGCCAAAGGCATCCCAGAGCCTGGAAAAGCTCTGACCAGTGGTTCTGCTGATTCAGGGGATCCAGATGATGTGCGCAACTTGCCAGTATCATCACGTCAAGAAACAATTGCTAAGGATGATTATAAACCAGTAGGCGAGCCGATTAAGAAGTATGGTGTTGAACTTCAAGCTTCTGGTATTTGGTTAACATCATTAAATATTTTAGTATTTTTGTCAAGATATTTTCCAGAATCTCCTTCTAAGTGCTATATTTGAACATTATATTGTGTAATACAGGGGAGGCGGTTTACGTGGACGATATTCCGGCTCCAAAGAATTGCCTCTATGGAGAATTTATTTACAGCACAAAGCCTCTTGCTTATGTCAAAAGTATTAAATTCAAGTCTTCATTAGCGTCAGATAAGATCATTGATGTCGTTTCTGCCAAGGTTATTCCAAGTGGTGGAGAAAATATTGGATCGACTTTTCAATTTGGTGATGAGCCACTGTTTGGTGATCCAATTGCTGAGTATGCTGGACAAGCCGTTGGCATCGTGGTAGGATCCATTAGCAGGGATTACTGCTGTCTTAAAACACTCTATAGACTATAATAAAGTAATAATTGTGAATATTATATTGCTAAAATGTTACCTTTACCACCAGATTGCAGAAACCCAGAGGTATGCTGATATGGCAGCCAAGCAGGTTATTATTGAATATGACACTAAAGATTTGAGCCCACCAATCTTAACTGTGGAACAAGCAGTGGATAACAGTAGCTACTTCAAAGTTCCCCCAGAGGTGTATCCTACTGAAGTTGGCGATGTTTCCAAGGGCATGGCAGAAGCTGATCACAAGATCCCGTCAACAGAAGTATTTTACTTCAATAACCTTCTTGATCTTTCATAATTTATTTTCACTTGAATCCATAAAAACAGAACAGAAATTATAGCATGCGTCTCTACTTGCTCCAAAATTTCAAATTTTCATCCTCTTTGAACTATGTCATACATATCACCGCATTAATATATCAATTGAGAAAGAAATCTTATCACATTTGAGAAGCCAAAAGTTGAGTCAGTCCACTGAACAGAACATAAGCATCATTGACAGTTTAGAATACTATGTACTCCATTACGGGAATTATAATTCAGGATGTGGGAGTAACTAGGTAATTGTCTTCGGTAATGATTGTCAGTTACGATTACGAATAAAATTTGGTAAACCTCAGTGTTCAATTCAATGATGTGCGTTGTGTATGTACATCCTAGATGTAGAGTACTAGTAGACTAGTAGTTGTGTCAAACCACTAACTAACTGCTATGATGTAATACTGTTTTGCAATTTATTTATTCCATTGATTCATATGCAAACTGAAGGTACAACTATACTAAGGCACCACAATCCCCTCAGCGACCCCACCAAAGTTCTTTCGTACCTGATGATTTTGATCTTTTGAGATCTTGATATGCGATTTTGGCCATTACTTTATATAACTATGTGTCACTAGAATTAACAGATAGTGCAATGTTCATATTTCAATACTATTTTCTTTTGACACATTTCGTGCGCATGTTTTGTACATCTATCTTTGACGGTTTGAAGCATATACATATTAAAACATTTGTATGTTTCACCACATGAATTCTAAAGCATCAATAACAGAGGGGGTTACAAATATGGAAATTCGAAATTGAAGTAACCCATTCTTTCTCTGGATTATATAATATGACCAATCACTACACCTTTTTCCCAGTACTAGTCCTAGTTTCCTTTTTATTGAAATCAAGAGAGAATACCAACCATGTATGGTTTTAACGACTGCAGGTAAAACTTGCCTCTGAGTACTACTTCTACATGGAAACACAGACTGCACTAGCTATTCCAGATGAGGATAATGCCTTGGTGGTCTACAGTTCGTCACAGTACCCTGAGCTTGCGCAAAGTGTCATAGCAAGGTGCCTGGGAATTCCATTCAGCAATGTGCGTGTCATTACAAGAAGGGTCGGAGGTGGCTTTGGTGGAAAGGCATTCAGATCATTCCAGGTGAGAATCTACAAAAAAAGATCATTAGTGTAATAATTCAAATATATATGCAGTACTCAGAGGCAAGTTTTATACAAAAAAAGATCATTAGTGTAAAAAAGATCTTCCCTGTGCATTTGCGGATGTTCACTATTCCTCATTTCTATGCTCTTTTAGATATTCATGCTGAAAAGGCATATATGAATGGTACAGATGAAAAATTCCCTCATCTTATATATGCAGATATTTTTATCGAACTATTATATATATATATATAGATTTATGCTGTAATGAGTAGCCAACTGAATTATTAGTTTTAAATTGTAATATTTGTCCACCATTAATGTGAACGTAGAATCAACATTGATATAAATGTTTGGTTTATAGTGTTCAGTATATGGTTTGGTTATGTGGAATTATTATTTTTTTTAGATTAAATGTGGACTTTTTATGTTTCAAGGAATCCATTAAGGCTCAATAAGTCTCAGGTTTTATACCAACATGCGAACATCTAACATTGACATACCCTAGCCAGAATCAAATTAAGGATCTGTTTGGTTCATAGGCACCCATTGCCAACACGTTCCACCTTTTTTTTATTCAAAACCCACACTTTTGGCTAACATGGGTGAACTTACCAAGCAAATCAGGAACATTGCCATAGTTGCGGCTAGCGGCCAAATAGGCCGCCTGACTCAATGTATTTGACTTACTCTCAAAAGTTCTTTTCTTTTCTCAAACACATTCCAAATTTTCTTTTATAACATCTAACATCTGGTTCACATAACTTTGACTTTTAAGTTCAAATGATTGTATAAGTGTCCCTTGATAATTATATTTGGCAGTTAATAAATATATTTATGAAGGCTAAAACACCTAGAGTGAATAGCTACCTATCATTTTCTTCTCACAAAGGGTCTACAATTTTCTACCTGGGGACATGGAAATTCATTCAGCTTACATATGGTTATGGAAACCATCTTGTCAACTCAAGCATATTCCTTTTGGCTCCAAAGAAGACTAAGCACAAAGGGGCCATATGAATGAAAAATATGGATCTCCCGCTCAAAACATACAACTGTGTCCTCTGTCCCATACTCCCATGCATGGAAACCTTGTAGCACGTGTTCCTGCATTGTGGCTTTGCCCCAGCCTATTGTGTACTAGTAACGTGAGCTTCCAGATCTGTATGGAATAAAAACTGAAGTTTAGAAATCAAAATGTACGTGAGTTGTACTCCTAGGAGCATACATGTTAGAAAATGGGTCAATAAATAGCTGGGACTCCTCACATGTAAATACTAAATACGATGGATCCTGGGCTCTCATAGTCTAATACAAATATAATTCTATCTGAATGAAATCCTCTCTCACGTGAGGTTGATTTGTTGGCCACTTGGTCATGCCCAGTGAATAAGAATAATGGAATACTACAACCAGTAGGGGCTTGCTCCTGTTCTTTCATCAATAAATCAAAATAGCTCTGCTTCTAATAGATATGATACATGCATGTCTAGGTTGCAACAGCAGCTGCACTTTGCGCATACAAGTTACAACGTCCTGTACGGATGTACCTTAATCGCAACACCGATATGGTTATGATTGGTGGAAGGCACCCAGTGAAAGCTTATTACTCTGTTGGATTTAAGTCTGATGGGAAAATTACAGCCTTGCACCTAGATCTATTAATCAATGCTGGGATATCTCCAGATGCAAGCCCCATGATGCCAGGCACAATTATATCAAGTGTGAAGAAGTACAATTGGGGTGCTCTGTCATTTGACATCAAGGTCTGCAAAACAAATAATACATCCAAATCTGTGATGCGGGCTCCTGGGGACACACAAGGCTCTCTAATTGCTGATGCTATAATTGAGCATATTGCATCAGTGCTTTCAGTTGATGCCAACAGTGTGAGGGAAAAGAATTTTCACAACTATGATACTCTTCAGCTGTTCTACCCAGACAGTGCAGGCGAAGCTTCTGCGTACACATTACATTATATTTTTGATAGGTTGGTCTCAACTTCAAGCTACCTTGATCGAGCTGAATCCATAAAGCAGTTTAACAGTAGGAACAAGTGGCGTAAACGGGGCATCTCTTGTGTGCCCCTCATTTTCAGAGCTCAACCAAGGGCAGCTCCAGGACGGGTTTCTGTGCTCAATGATGGATCCATAGTGGTGGAGGTTGGAGGAATTGAAATCGGGCAAGGTCTCTGGACTAAAGTACAACAGATGACAGCCTTTGCTCTAGGAAAATTGTGGCCAGATGGGGGTGAAGGTCTTCTTGAGAGAGTGCGTGTTCTACAGGCTGACACCTTGAACTTAATACAAGGCGGACTTACTGCTGGTAGCACTGGATCTGAATCTAGTTGTGCAGCAACCCTGCAGGCGTGCAATATGCTAGCTGACAGATTAAAACCGGTCTTGGATAGGTTGCAGCAGCAATCCGAAAATGTCTCATGGGACACTTTGATTTCTCAGGTAAGTCCCCACTCCCTCCTGTTTTTTCATACTGCAATACTGTTTCTTCTTGTAATGCAATGTTCACAAGCAGGCCTCTAAGGAAAATGTTAATTTATCTGCGAGTGCATACTGGGTACCTGGCCAAGATTCTATTAAGTACCTGAACTATGGAGCTGGTATAAGTGAGGTGGGAGAAAATTTTGTTTCAAAGCTCATTTTTCAACAGTGCTGTTTAACCATGTTTGGGTGTCTTATAATTGATACTCTTTCTGTTCAAATTATTCTGAAAATTGCAGGTTGAGATTGATCTTCTTACAGGAGCAATTACTATACTGAGGGGCGATATTGTGTATGACTGTGGGAAGAGCTTGAACCCTGCAGTGGACTTAGGCCAGGTTTGCAGTCGATCTTTTATGCTCCCTGTTTTAACCAACTCTAGATTTGGAATGTACTTCATTGGTTTATACAACATACCATGTCTTAAGTAAAAGACAGGATGAGAACAACATATGGTATATTAGAGAATTAACTTGTTGGGTGACATTTCTAGTGAAAATGGGTTTACTGCTGGATTTTTTTTATCTGTGAACATTATTTTAATATGTTTTTCGAGAAAAAAAATTATTTTAATATGTCGTTGGTGTAATTTGGAAATGTTGCAGTTTGTGATTTTTGCTGCAACGATGCTGCATGTATCCAAATGTTGCGACTTTCAGTCTTTGCAATGTTTGCGAACACCATATGTTTCTGACTAGCTATATGACTGACATGCTGACAA
This sequence comes from Alloteropsis semialata, assembly GCA_004135705.1. Taxonomy (NCBI): domain Eukaryota; kingdom Viridiplantae; phylum Streptophyta; class Magnoliopsida; order Poales; family Poaceae; genus Alloteropsis; species Alloteropsis semialata. Next base: position 64,262,364 of record CM014271.1, on the reverse strand, counting down.
GATTCAACTAACTGACAGAATCATCACTTAGCCATTTAGACATTTCCCTAGTCAAGAGTTTGCAGTGTTTGTATGTTTGCATTTGGACACATTAGTATAACTATGTAATTGCATAGATTTTGTGACGCACTTATTGGGCTCTAGTACATTGATATGATGAAACTATATCTTACCTATGGCATTTATCTTGCAGATTGAAGGTTCCTTCATACAGGGAATTGGCTTCTTCATATATGAAGAATATATAACAAACAGTGACGGCCTGATGGTTAGCAACAGCACATGGGACTACAAGATCCCAAGCGTCGACATAATCCCAAAGCAGTTTAACGCCGAGGTTCTCAACACGGGATACCATAAGAACCGTGTGCTTTCTTCAAAAGGTAGGCACTTAGTGTTTTTTCCTGGATGCAACATAGATTGAAATATACGTGGTCGATATTAACTAACCTCTGTATCTACCAGCTTCTGGTGAGCCTGCCTTGGTTCTTGCCTCATCCGTTCATTGCGCACTGAGAGAAGCTATCCGAGCAGCGAGAAAGGAGTTCACAAACATCACCAGATCTGGACGAACATCGCCTCTGGAATTCCAGATGGATGTCCCTGCGCCGATGACACTAGTGAAAGAACTTTGTGGTTTCGATATTGTGGACAAGTACTTGGAAAGTATGTCTACCTAGAAACGTGCTGTTATCTCATATAAAGGAGTGGTGTCAAGTATCATGCAGTCGGTCTGTTGTTTACAATAAAGAGGGGGTGGTTGTCAAAAATAGGCACGAATATATATTTGTATGCTGTAAACAATGTAATTAAAAGGCTGTGCTCCTGTGCCTCCATACTATCCGGAATTCAAACCATCAATATTCATATGTCCTTATTATTAATGGTATATAGGGAGTGGTTGTATTTATATAATATAATTGCTATCTAGTTTGAGTGCTGATCAATTTTATAAGACAGGCTCCTGCTAACTTATTAGTTAAACAAAGTTAAAGGCAAGACACAACCATTTTATTTGATTGAACATTTCATGACTTATATGAGAGCATTGCTATTAGTTGGCATAAAAAAGGTTAATTTTCCGTTTACACTTTAAGCCGTCAGGATTTATTTTTCAACGGGCACGAAAAAACTTGAATACCTTTATTTGTATTAGGAAGTAGCTCAAGTTCTCCCATGATGATATTTGCTGATCGGTTTACCCTTAGCTTCCTAAGAAGTTGTAATCTCATTGAAATCACATTCCTGTTAAACTGACGAAGCACATATCTCCCTTTGAAGTAGCTCAATTTACCGTCCAATCAATAATACCAAGCGCAGTACTGCGTTTGGCCGCCGCCAACCATACGACGACGGAGATCGATCGGTTGGCTCCGCCGTCGCCGTCGGCGCGTGACCACCCCCACCCGGCCCCCCATGCATGTGACCGGCCCATCCCTGGCGCTTGATCCACGACTCGCAACGAAGTTCCGCAAGCTGATGATGAGAGGTTGGTGAGTTCGTGCAGCCAGCGTACATGGTGATCGCTATCGATCACGGGTCGTGATCTCACACTGGAACCCGGAATAGCCCTGTGGGAGGCGGTTTTTCTCGCCAAATCGAAAGGGCCAACAATAGGGTATATTTCATCGTTCGATATAAGATGTTTCCATTGTTTAGCCATCATGAATGATGTTTCCTCAATAATTAGTCCGCATATTATCGACAAAACAAACCTATGATTCCTAATTATATTAGAAGTCAATATAGTGTCAAAGCTTATTATGTTCGTTACCTTGAACTTAATTATTATATCTGACATAATCATTACAGATAACACATGTGCATCATATCGTGTTTTTTTAACAAAACATATAATATCATATATTTATAACTCTCTTTGATATGTATATAAAAACCAACATGAGTAGTGCAAGTACAACTAGCAAGCCAATTAGGCTATGTGGTTTTATATTCCTTTTGCAAAACAACGCAGAAACTGCTAGAAAATAGGCTCATGCAGAGGTCTATTTATGGAATCCCAAAACAAGAGTGCATGTTGTAGAGTTGTCCTGTACTGCTGGTCTGAGTTAGCGCAAACCAACTTAAATACGAGAGCACTCTCAAAAGTTTGAACACAAGGTGAGAACACGCACGCATGTATTCGCGTTCTTTTCGCAAGCAGCCAAGCCAAATGAAGAACTCCGAAGTAATAGCTGTGAGCTACGTGCAAACCGAAAAGATTCTAGCAGACCTTTTTACAAAGGAATTGCCATGAAATGCGATTTTTGTGATGTCTAAGTACATGAGTATGAGACCCAATTTGAATATGTTGCATCACAATGGTAACGTATCCTATTTGATCTCCCGTGAAGTAGGCAATCGGAAAACAAATTGATGGCGTAAGTCAAAGAGTACATCTAAATAATAAAATGTACCTATGTCCAAATGACAAATAAAGTACTCTTTATTGCATGGAAGGTTGGCATAAAACCTTAATGTTTTTTCTACAGGATATTCTTGAAGGAAAACACCTATGTGAGCCTAACTGTAGGTCGCGGTTCTTGAGACAGGGCACTCTCATCGAAAGCTCACTAGAAGATACGGGAGCAGACCATTAACGCTCTGGTTAGGTGAGGTTACTTTGGCAGCCTCGTATCAGCTATGACTTCGACTTCGAGTGAAGTCTGACTGCATTAAAGCTGAGAATTCAAGGCTTAGTCCATTCTTCAGCCGTAGAAAGATGAATCTTGTTGCTCTAGGTATAAGTTCAACCTGTATGGGACTCATACCGAAACGCTGGTATATTAACAGTATTACAGCACATTAATCCTTTGTCATTCTCCTTTTCTTACTTTGGCATTGGTGGGGGATTGCTGGAAAATAGGCCCATGGAGAGGCCCATTTATGGAATTTCAAAGTAAGAGTGTATGGCATAAAGTTGTCCCATACTGCTGGTTTGAGTTGGTGCAAGCCAACTTAAATACGAGAGCACTCTCACTAGTCTGAACACAAGCAGAGAATAAGGTTTGGGTTAGACACGCGTCCGCACGTGCGTATTCTTGTTCTTTTCGTGTAAACGAACGCGTGACTTGTGACTTGCGATGCAGCGAGCAGCCAAGCTAAGTTTGTGTAAACCTTTTGCCATCTGCGTATTAACTTTTTGACAATGATCATTAGAGAGGATAAATACGCAGTCATTGCCTTAATCCCAAATTAAGTGAGCAGCTACTATTGCCAATTAATAGGGCGTCATTATAGATGAAATGGTCAGTAGTGGACTGTCGTTTTCTCTATAAGAGAACTTGAAGACGTCCAGGTCAGGGACATACGTAAATCCCCATGATTTCTTTCTAAAACTTTCTCTGGTTCCGGGAAAAGCGTGTTGTGGTGCTGAACTGCCGGATCTTGCCGACTCTTCTTCTTGGCGTGCGCCGAGGAGGAGAGGAGCGGTATCTCCGAGCCCTTGCGGTCGTGAAGACTACATGAGGGGCAGCAATAAGGTTTCTGGGCAGCGCAACTGCGCGCCCACTCGAAGCTGGTCGATTTTTTTTCTATGCTGCCTCTACATCGAGTCTACACGATGATTGAGCGCTATTCAGTACTCCCTCCGTCCCGTAAAGAATGATGTTCTGTGATTCAAAATTTGTCCCACAAAGATTGATATTTTAGGATTCAGACCACATCAACTACCATATGTAGCGCTAAATTGGAGCAGCAAACGGTACAAATATTCTATCTCCACCTCAACTTACTATTTTAGTTAGGGGCACATACGTCTTTTCTATTCATCCTTGTCGGGGTTCTCTACCGCCGGCAAGTAAATTTCCTACGATCGCGTGTCAGGATCCGGATGGTGACTCGAGAGACAGGGGGTTTAGACTGGTTCGGGCCTCCGGAGAGTAATACCCTACGTCCAGTGTGAGCCGGTGTTCTCAAGTCCAAGTCTGTAGTAGGGGTGTACAAACTAGTCGGGAGAGGGAGAGGTCCCAAGTCCCTGAGTGATGCGAATGAGTGTGCGGTGTGTGCTGTGACCGAGTGTTCGACTAGTGTTCGAATTGTCCCCCACTGATGTCTCCTTGTCCCCTTTTATAGCCTCAAGGGGAGAAGGGAGCGGGGGGTAAGAAAGGGAAAATTACACAGGGAGTTACTGCCCCCGAGAGCTTCATCCAGCGCCGTCCGCCGAGCCGTACCGGGAGCAGGTGTTGACGGAGTGGGCGCCCCGCCGGACCCGGGATCGTACATCCCGGGTGGTTGGAGTCGATGCCTTCCCAGGTAAGCTCCCGGGTAGTCTCCGGGTCGTGGTTGACTTGCTCGAGGTCCTCAGGCGCTCCAGGTGTCCTGCTCGGGTTCCAGATGTCGTCGGTGGATGTCTGGAGTTGTACTTGGGCGCCCGGTGTTGCGCATGCACTCCTCCCAAGACTGTAGCGCTCCTGTTCGGACGAGACGGGCGTCACTGTGGCCGCCGTGGCGAAGGACAGACGCCCATCATGTTCTGACGCGGCGGGTACCAAGTGGGTACGGCGCCGGATGGGCCGGGGCATGGCCGGGTAGTTTTACCCGAGGAGCTTGAGACCACTCGGGAGCGGAGAACCCCCCGGACGAACCGGGGTGCCACTCGGAGGCGGAGAACCTCTCGAGCGAATCGGATAGCCACTCGGAGGTGGAGAACTCCTCGGGCGAATCGTGGGGACCCCTCGGAGGCGGAGAACCCCTCGGGCGAATCGGAGACTCGTCGGGCGGCCTCCGAGGGGTCGTGGCATGATGCTTCTGCTTTGGTTGGGGTCTTTAATCTTTGCTTTTTGAAGGGTGGATTATCGTGAGCCCGCGGATTAAGGGTTCAATTGGGTACCCCTAATTCAGACCCTCGTCAGTAGCCCCCGAGCCTGGGGGGGAGACGAAGACTCGCGCCCAGGATGAATGGTGGCGTGGATATGGTAAGTTGCAATTTTTCCGGTGGGGGCGCGCGAGCGCACCCGCCGGGTGTAGCCCCCGAGCCTTGAGAAGAGCTGATGCTCTTGTTGAGGCTTTGTACCCGGGTGGTTTGCCTTGAATGTTGTCGGGATCGGAAAACTGGTCGGGAAGAGGAAGCTTGTCGGGGACGCTTCTTTGGTGGGCCGGTCAACCGCCTGACCGTTTGACGGGCCGGGAACGGAAGCGTCGGCCCGGTCCCCGCCGCGTGGGGAGGTGGGCGCGCCTTTTGAGGAGGTCAGGTGAAGCGACGTGCGCACGTCGCCGCGGCGCCAGTGGTGGGCCCGCGCAATTAAGGCCGCGGCGGTTCCGCCCCGCCCCTACTTATAGCCGCGTGCTGCGGCGGCCTCGGGTTTTACCCCAGCCCGAGCTTTCCATCTTTTCGCTGCGCGCTTCGTCTCCTTCGTCGCCGCCACTTGCTTCCTTGCGTCTTCCGCCGCCGTCGCCTCGCCGCCGCGGAGAGCAAGTGACCAAGCCCCCCATCTCGCCAGTGCTTCTTCTTCGGATTGCTTGAAGATGTCGACCTGGGAGCGTTCCCGTGTCTCACGCCGGCAGCTGGAGGGCCTCGCGGCGGAAGGCCTGCTCCCGCCGTTGACGGAGGCCGTGGAGTGGAAGGTGCCCGGCGTCGAGGATTACCCCCAACCGCCGGAGGGGTACGTCGTTTCTTTCGTCGCCTTCCACGAGCGCGGGTTCTCCGTCCCCGCCGGGAGATTCATCCGCGCCGTACTCAATGAGTACGGGCTGGAGCTCCACCACCTCAACCCGAACGGAGTCCAGCAGATGGCGGTGTTCGTCGCCCTCTGCGAGGGGTACCTGGGGATAGGGGCCCATTGGGACCTCTTCAGGTACTTTTTTAAGTTTTCGCTGCACACCGTGGAGGGCGGAGCCCCCGCGACGATAGGTTGCGCGGTGCTGAAGGCCAAGCAGGGGCGGATGAAGGCCTACATCTCGGGGACCCTGACCAGCTCGAACAAGGGCTGGCACCCGATGTGGTTCTACCTGAAGAACGACAGCCGAAACCCCCTCCCGGCGTACACCGGGAAGACCTTCGAGAAGCTGCCCGCGGAGTGGGCGTACGGGCCCGAGAAGGAGCGGCAAGACAAGGTCCTCGGGGACATCTGGGAGGCCCTCGCTCGGCTCCGCGGCGCGAGGGTGACCACGGCGGAAGTCCTCGGCGGATACCTCTCGAGAGGTATCGTGCCGCTGAGGCGGCGCCGTCTCCAGATCTGGGAGATGGTCCAGCAGAACGCCCCCTTTGAGGGGACCGTGACGATGATCCCCCCGCCATCGGGGGACGAGTTGGAACGCCGGGTGACGGCGGCGATGGGGAAGGGTCACGAAGCATATCCTCCCCCGGGCCTCCTCCCCATGCTCCCGCACAAGCGCACCAAGGGTCTGGTAAGGTTTTCTTTGTGCATCTTGAATCCCCGAGCGGTTTTTCAGTTGGCTGATCCTGAATTCTTTCAGATGAAGGGCCTCAACTGCACCCTCTCCCGACCGCCACTCCCCGAGGACAAGGCGAGGAACCGGGCTATGGCCGAATGGGCCAAGGCGAGGAAAGATCGCCGGGAGGAGTGGAAGAAGAACGAGGTCGCCAAGCGTGAGCGGAACGCCGAGCGATCCAGGAGGAGGAGGAAGGGGGAGGACGACGTCTCCGAGGACGAGGACCCCGAGGAGTTCGTGGAGATCGTCTCGGGGAGCGAGGATGACGAGGAGAGTGACGACGACTCGCCTCCTCAGAAGCTGAAGTCGGTGGTGGTGATGACCGCCGGCGCCTCGTCCTCGGCGCAGCACTCGGGTCGGAGCGGGGGAGGAGGGCCGCTACCGCCGGACTCGGGAAGGGGCGAAGGCTCTCGATCGGAACGGCATCGGCGGTCCTCCGAGGAGAGCCGGCGCGAGAGGCGCAGCCGCACCCCTCCGTCCCCCCGTCACGACCTCGAGAGGGGAAGGAGTTCCCGGCGGGAGACGGTCTCCCCTCGCCGGGATAGGAGCCGGAGCCGGGACCTATCAGAGCGCGCCCACAAGGGGGGCTCGACCTCGGGGGCGTCGCGCTCCCCCTTGCGATTTGCGCCGCGGGACGACAGGCGGCCGCTGTCGGCCCCTCAGATGACGCGGGCGCGGAGCGAAGGGCAGGACGCGCCCCGGACGCCCGTGGCGGAGGCGCAAGCCCCTCCCGCCCCGGTGAGGGTCCCGACAAGGCGGCCGGACTCGACACCGGTCGCGGGGGGAGGTTCATCAGGTCGGGCGGAGCCCCACTCGGGCAGGGACGCCGCAGTCGCGCCCGTGGCCCCTGCCCCACCGGTGCTGGCGGGATCCAAGCGGCCCGCGTCCCCGCCAGCCCCAGCGCCAACGGGGTCCAAGCGGACGCGGAGGATTGCGTCGAGGTGAGTGATGGCCCGACTTTCTCGAATGGTTTTGGCTTTTCCTGTAGTTACTATTTTTCCCAGCCGGGCTTTGCTGACTTGTAATGAACCAGTCGGGTCGACACTTCGCTCGAGGTGGCGCCGAGGAAGACTCTGCGCTCGGCGGCGCCGTTGCCGGGGCCTGCGGCGGGGCAGGCTGAGCAGGCGACACCGGAGCCCGCGGCGAGGCCGGCCGGGAAGGCGGTGGTGGAGCCTGCGATGGAGCGGGCCGAGGTGATTCCGCCGGTGCCCTCGGCGGAGCGGGCCGAGGAGGGAACGCGGGTGCCCTCGGCAGAGCAAGCCGAGGAGGAGACACGGAGGGCGGCGCCCTCCGCGGTGGAACAGGTGCCGGAGGGGGACGGCGACAGCCCGGGAGACACACTCCTGACGGGCCTAGCCTTTACACAGGCCGTCCCCCCAGAGGCGGCCGTGGTGGCGCTCCAAGCGGAGCTAGCCGAGGAGCTGGCGGAGGCGGCCCAGCGTGCTCCTCAGGAGGAGCCGGCTCACCCCGGAGTGGGGGAAGTTGCCGGAGAAGATGGCCGCGGGGACGCGGCTGGAGAAGATGGCCGTGGGGTTGCTGCCTCTCCGGGGGCTACAGTCGGCCCCAAGGAAGCAGAGGCGGGGACTCCCGACGCCCGCCAAGACGCTGTTATCCCGGCGGCCGCCGCAGCCCCCGAGTCCTCCGGGGTGACTCCCCCGGAGATCGTCGTGCTCGAGGATTCGCCTGAGGGTAGCTCACGGAGGGTCGCCGGCGAGTGCGGCAGGAGGCTGGCCGTGGAGTTCCCGAGGTCCTTTCGCCCTACGCGCGAGGGCCCGCGTCATCTCCGGGAGACGCCGGGAGTGATGGCGGTGGACCGCCGATGTGACGCCCTCGTACCTATCGAGGACGACCCGAACCTTCCGTGCGAGGGTCGGTACTTGTGGTACGACCGTCAGAACCCGGCGGCGGGTCCCATCTTCGAGCTGGACGACGCGGCGGAGAGGGAGCAGTGCCAGCTTCTCCGGGAAGGCCTCGAGAACATGAAGGAGGTCTTCAACAAGTTGATCATCGATCCTTCCCGGGTGAGTCTCTGAACCTCGTTCTTCTGATCCTGGCGCTGTTCTGGGGCATGCCTTAGCGTTCTTCTTCTCGTTTTTGTTCAGAGAATTATCGAGCGCAGTGCCGAGAAGTCGGCGTTCCTCCGCCGGGAGTCCGGGCTTTGGCATGCTGTGCAGCAGCTGAAGGCCGAGAAGGAGCAGCTCGAGGCCCAGCTGGCCGAGGCCCGGGAGGCCAGGGACGAGGCGATCCTGGACGCCGCGGAGAGGGAGGCCGCCCTCGAGGCCAAGGTGGACGAGGCCGAGAGGACCGTGAGGGAGGCGTTGGTGGCCGCCGACGCCTCCAATCGGGAGAAGGCTGCCGCCGTGCGGGAGGTCGAGGAGCTGAGGACGAAGGTGGCGGACCTTCAGACAGACGTCCAACACCGCGACCTCGACCTCAAGACGGCCGGCAACCAGCTGGTCGAGGTGGCCGGCAGGCTGACGGCCGCGGAGGAGGAGGGAGCCCGCCTCAAGGAGATCGCCGGGAAGCGGGAGGAAGAGATCCTTGGTGAGTCCTCCCTCCTCATCAGTTGTCGGGCAGTTTCTTTCCGTTCTCCAGTGTGTTTGCTTAGATTTGACTGTCAATGCAGCCCTGCGGAGGGTGAGGGCTGACCTGGAGGCCCAGCTCGAGGGAGAGAAGCGCAAGGTGGCCAAGGCCATTGTTACCAACCAAGAGCTGGTGCAGCTTGGTCAGGAGCTTAGGGCGCAGCTGACCAGTAAGTATTGCGCGTCCACTCGCCCTTCTTTTTGCAGAATGATGCTGACGAAGAGTTGCCTGCAGGGGTCGTCGAGGACCTTCAGAGGTCCCGGGAGGCAGGCGAGCAGAGCCAGAGGGCCCTCGAGAAGAAATCCGAGGTCCATCAGGCTTTGGTCCAGGCGGTTGAGCGGCTGCTCGGGGAGCTCGACGTCGGTGGCGGCCCGTCCTTGGTGGATCGCCTCGCCCTCGTCGCGGGGAGAACTCGGGCGCAGGCCTCGGATCTTGCTCGGAGTGTGGCACGCAAGATCATTGCCATGTTCTTGTCACACTACCCGACCATGGATCGAAAGGCTCTGCAGGACGGATGGGCCCCCGGCTACGAGGATACTGAATACGACGAAATTGAAGCCGAGTCCTCCTCGTTTGCCGATCAAGTGGCGTCCGTCGCCCTGCAGGAACTTGAGCCAGAGCAGCCGTAAAGAACTTGGTCACTGCTTGTAATGAACAAAGTTCCTATGATAATAGTTGTTACTCGAAAAACTCGTGTTTTATTTGTTGTTTGCCATTTTCGCTTTCTTCCGAATACTTTTCCGCGGGGCCGTGGGCCGAGATAGAAAGGCGCGGGGCCTTGCCCGTCGGACTCTGTTCCGTAGCCGCCGGGGCATAGGAACTCGAGAGATTGGGCACTCGGACTTGCAGCCCCCGAGTAGTTTTGGAAGGTTCGAACGATGACAAGCAGCAAATCGGGTATGCTGAAGGCAACAACTAGTCGAGGCGGTTCCCTTATTGCTTCTCGGGAAAAGGACGTCGGCCCGAGGGCTTGGACTTTGCCCGCAAGTTAGCGCCGTAGCCGCAGGGGCGTGAGCACTCGGAACTTGGACAAGCGCGGTCACAAAGCCCTTTGAGCTGACGTTCCTTTCTCGCAAGCGCAAAAGTATACCGCTTGATCGCGCGCGTGAGCGATCACTTGTTAAGTTTTTGCGAAAAAACAGAGTGCAAAAACGGAGGGGCACCGGGCCCCGGGTGGAGCCCCCGAGCGGTGGGCGATCCTGCACAGGGAAGGGGTCGCCCGCCGCTTAGCTTTGGGAACTCACGGGATGCATTTCAATCGTATGCGAAAAAAGTACTCGGAATGGTGCAGTACTTTGACTAGTATCGCGAATTGAAAAGTACAGGTACTTTGAAGAGTAGAGAGACGTAGCTGTGCGAGCTCGCGGGAGAATGTGAGGCTCCTCGGGAGAGGCGGGGACTCGTGGGGCGGGTGTAGCCCCCGAGCCTGCAGGGGAACGGTGGTTCGCGGTTCGCTTCCCCCCGGCCAGTTACTTCAGACGGTTCGCTTCCCAGAGTAGTGGGGAGCCAGACGATTCGCTTCCCGCCGGCCAGTTACTCCAGACGGTTCGCTTCCCAGAGTAGTGGGGAGGCGGACGGTTCGCTTCCCCGCAGCCAGTTACCTCAAGAGTAGTGGGGAGCGAGACGGTTCGCTTCCCCTCGGCCCTATAAATTTGGCATTTTCATCCCCCAGTCCAACACACAGACCGGCGGCAAAGGCGAGCGGGGAGAGCGGCGGCGAGCAAGGAGAGTAGGCCAAGAAGAGCGGCGGCGGCATGGCATCGTCGAGTGACCCGTCGTTGATGAAGCGAGGAAGGGAGAAGGACGACGACGACAGCCGTCGGAAGAAGGCCAAGGAGGAGCAGGAGGCCAAGGCGGCGGAGATCGTCGCCGACAACATCTGGAGCGGCAACATGCTCCGCGAAGCGTTCACGAAGCTTCGCGGTGTGGCCATTGCGCTTGGCATCAAGGCGCCGGATTACCCGAAGAACTCGTCCGTCAAGGATTTCGCCTTCAAGATCCATGGTTTGGCTGAAGAGCTTGAGAAGCTCCCCATGGTTCAGGATGCCAGCGGCGACGACGACGACGACGACGGCGAAGGCGATGGCGCCGGCGGCGACGATGGCGACGGAACCGGTGGTGGCTCCGCAGCGTGAGCTTGCAACCCGCGCGGGAGCTCCGCCGGCGCGTGCGATCGAGGTGCGCACCACCTTGATCTTCGAGAGCTTGTTGGGGGCTCCTACGGCTTAGTTTGTTCCTCTGTAATAATGTGTGTCGAGAACTGCTTAACTTGTGTTTGTTGAACTGCTGGTTTGTTCGTCAGTTCGTAAGGCTTGTCGTCTTCGTGCGGTCCTTGCAAGATGACGCCGCGTTTTTTCCGACGGATCGGGACATGATCCGCTTTCATCAGAGGAACAGTTTCCCCTCCGGGCCATGATCCGCTTTTATCCTGGGACACAGCATTACCCCGCTTCTTCTCTCTCTCGTTTGTTAGTATGAGATCCCTAGTCGGCGAGCCTCCTCGAGGGCGTCCCCCCGGTCTGGGGGTCGAGAGATTAGTCGCTTGATGCCACAA
>CM014271.1:64154887-64249834 GCA_004135705.1 Alloteropsis semialata | reverse complement strand
AGTGTCTGCGTTTGTACTGATCTTTCGGAAAAAAAAAAAGGAGCACCAGTCCAGGTCGCAGTAAAGTAGCCTTCCTCACACGAGCTCGAGGTGCGCAATTGATCTCAGTACGAAACAGCTTTTACACATGGAGCTAAAGCCATGTACGAAACGCAACGCCTAGCAGCTTACCTCAGTAAGACGACAAGTTGTTTCAGTAGGATGCAAGCAAGGAAAGAACGGTCCGATGGATGGATCCAGCAGCAGGTGCGCGAGCGAGGTAGGAAGGATTGGAAAGGGTAGCTACATCTTTTGGAGATGGCAACCATATATCTTTCTCGTGTCCACCTCAGGATCGGACAGGCCATAAGAGGGAAAGATCAGGGTGCTCCTTCGTTCGCAGCTAGCCTGCATTTATGTGTTGAATCCGTTTGTCCGTGTGCATGAGCTCTCTGTTGAAAAATAAGATCGTCCCACACCTCGGCAGAACTCTCTTCTCGGGTCGATTGGTTAGATGAAAAGAGATGTGCCCGCATGGAATTTTTTTTATATTTTAACCCTTTTAAAACTAATATTTTAAAATAACTCCTACCAAACTAAATTTCTAAGAAATAACCCTTTTGGTCACGCCAAGCTCCGTGGCGTGACTCAGTTATGAGTCACGCCACATGCAATGGCGTGACTAAAATGCCACGGTAGACAAAAAGCTGAAAAACTCAGTCACGCCACATGCAATGGCGCGACAGAGTCACGCCATCACTCTTGGCGCGACTGAGTCTGGCTACGGCATTCTGCCTGGGCGTTGTTTTGTGAAGTGTCATGTCAACTTTTGGGAAGAGAGAGGATAGTATTGTTGACGTGTTGTGCATTCCCGCAGAGGGAGAGAGAGTTGTGCAGCTTTTGGAATGAGAGAGAGAAGAGAAAAGTGTTGTGTGCAGCTTTCCAGAGAGAGAGAAGAGCATGCTATATCCACACGTCATAGCTCTTGGAACCAAGTTTTTGCAAGATACTCAGATGATTTAGCATAATATATTTATTAGAAGCAAACATGCTTGAAAGTAATAGCCCATTCTCTTAGCGTTAGCAAAAAAATATTTTTTTTCTTAATGTTAAGATAAGTCTTTAATTGCGAAGCGAACATAGCTGAGTTGGTTAGGTTTCTTGTGGTGAAACCTCTCCTTCCGGATTCGAATACTTGACTCGGCTTAGATGTTTATAATTTTTAATTTATTCTAAGTTTAACCGTCGCTATTCTTTGATAGCCGCTATTCTTTCAGTGATAGACGTGCGACTTGGCCATCGACAACTATGTGTATGTGGTGATTTCATCAATCTCGTCACCATCTGTTATGTTAGCACTAAGATACTATGAAAACATACTGTATTACTCCATCCTAAAAAAAATGCAATTCTAACACAATGTCATGTTTTAATACCTTAAGTCTGACCAATTTAGAGGAAAAAATATCAATATTTATGATACTAAATAAATAATATTAGATTAACTATAAAATATATTTTATAATAATTTATTTAGAGCCATAAATCTGAATACAATTTATTATAAACTTGGTCAAACGTGAACTCCTGTAACTGGCATGCAACCCATATTTGTGTTCTTTTTGGCAGAGGGAGTACAGTATATGTTGGCATCAAATATTCAAAATGAACATATATAACGCGTACCGCGTATTTGACGAGTTTTGTGAAATTTAGGGCCTGTTTAGTTTGGTGAGAAAGTTTGCGAAATTTACCGTAGCAATTTTAAACCGAAGATTAGGAGGACTAAACATGATCTAATTATAAAACTAATTACATGGATCAACAGGAAATCGTGAGATCTATTATGTCTAATTAATCCGTTATTAGAGATTGTTTACTGTAGTACGACGTTGTCTAATCATGGCCTAGTTAGACTCATTAGATTCGTCTCGCGAAGTTACCAGGGGTTATAGAATAGGTTTTGTCATTAATTCACGTTTAATACTTTTAATTAGTGTCCTAATATTTGATGTGACGGATAAATAGTGAAAAGTTGTGAAACTTTCCTCAACTAAACAGGACTTTAAAGTGCATTAGATAGTTACTCAAGAAACTAAAGGAAGCCATGCTAGCTGTAGCTGGTAAAAAAACACCCAGTACATTGTCTTACTGCGTCCCCTAAAATGCCTGCACTTCCTTGATAAAAAAATAACGTTCAATCTGGCCCTCTAAAGTCTAGACTAGAGATAGCCGGAGCTACCGTTGCTATTTTTTTCACCTCCAGTCGACACATCATATCACACACCTTTAGCTCCAGACCTTCTTCGCGCTATTTTTTTCACCTCTAGTCGGCACATCATATCACCTGACACGTTTAGCTCCAGACATCCTTCGCGCATAGGCCGAAACAAAACAGCGTCAGTCACGCCACTGCAAATGGCGCGACTCAGTCGCGCCGTTGCATGTGGCGTGACCAAGCCTTTTCCACGTCGGATTTTTGTCCACGGCGGCGATTTAGTCACGCCATTTTACGTGGCGTGACTCAAGTAACGAGTCGCGCCATGGTCTTTGGCGTAACTAAAAGGGTTACTTCTTAAAAATTTAGTTTGACTGAAGTTATTTTTAAAAAATCAGTTTTAAAAGGATTAAAATATAAAAAAATTCGCCCGCATGAGCAGAGCGGCGGCGGCGGCCACCACCATCAGCAGCTGCCGAGGTACGACAACGGCAACGGCGCCGGCGTCGAAGAAGATCGTCCCGCAGCGTGGCCTCGGCGTGGCGCAGCTCGAGAAGCTCTGGATCGAGGAGCAGAAGAAGACGGAGGGAGCCGCCGTGACGGGGGCCGCGCACTCGCACTCGCACGCCTTCGGGCACCTCCTCACGATGCACCCTCCTCCGCCGCCGCTCGCTCTGACCGCCCTGCCGAGGCCGGCCGCCGACGCCGGGGTGCACTGCGGCTTCCCGCCGGTGCTCTGGGACCCGGCGGACCCCTTGAGACATCCGTACAAGAGAAGCCTTTGCCTGCAGGCTGCAGCCTCCACTTCCGACGGTACGTGCCTTTTCCCCTTCTCCAGACACCCATGCATCCATGGCTCCATGCTGACCAGCTACAGGGTTCAGACCTCCGTGGCATGGAAACCTTTTGCTGGGGAAGGTGAGCACGGGCTTGTCGCTGTCGCTGACGGCGTCGTCGTCGAGCCACCCACCGGAGCCCCCTTCAAACCAAATGTACAGCACCAGCGTTAGCAGGAGGAGCGCGGCGGCGGCAGCGGCGATGGCGGCGGCCAAGGAGGACAGGGTACGAGTCTCTTTGATGTTTCAGAATTACACTGTGCTGTGCTCTGAACAGATTTTGGTGCTGGGGATTGCTGCTAAGTGTGGATTTGGCCAGAGTGTAGGACGCAGGCACGCAGCCAGCGTGGATAGGTCCTGGCCCTTCATGTTCGAGGGCATGAACACGGCCGCCTTCCGCATTTATTTTGGTCAGCATGGATGAGAGAGGCCGCGGGTTGCCTAATGTCTGTCCTCACCCGAGTAGATATGAGTTCAGAGCAGCGAATTATTTCAGATACAGGCTAAGGCTCATTCACATGTTTCAGTGTACACTTGTGGTTTCTGATTCTTCATAAAGCAAAATATTGCCAAGAATCAAGATAGATCAATGCACATGCTTTTTTGGCCTTTTCAGTTATTTGTTGCACAAAAAATCTTCCAATAGTAAGTCAAAGCTTTAGTGAATAGAAACGGGGATGAAATATGTTAAATTTCTTTCTGTGTTTTCTTCCTGTAATTGATCTCAGTACGACAGTACTAAAAACATTTGGGAAGCATAATCTAATTTTAGTTTAATCACCGTAATACAGCTGAAATGCGAATTATATATTCAGACTGGGCATCAGAGTTTTCTCACTGCAAGAGCAGCAAGGAGAACGGCTGCACCAGAGAGCCCATCTACCTCACCTTGAACGCACAGTCTCTCATGTGATCCCATCGATTCACCTCAGGCAAGTGAAGTTCTGCTTTCCTCTGAAACTTGTGACTTGGGTGCAGACATTCTGATGGACTAACCTAACCGATGACCTTCCTCTAACAGAGAGGGAGCGTCTCGTCGTCTGTCATTGCGGCCATTCTACAGCTTCATGCCGGCAGGTCCAGTTCGATGCGAGAGACCCCTGAGCGAGATCAAGGCCGACGTGTCTGACGCCCTCGATCGACCTGGAACTGAAGCTATGATGGAGCTCATCGCTGGACTGCTCCCTCCTGTTCCTTCCTGATAAACACGCACCGATTGTGCAGTGGAAACATCACCTTACTGTTGGGGGAAAAATGGTTGCGGTGGTGCGCTCAGTTTGTAACCTGAAACCACTACAACATAAACCTCAAGTAGAGACAATTCTGTATAGACATTTTATAATTCGCCCTTATAAATATGTCTTAACGTATTGTAGAGACACTTCTTGTGGCACTTTATAAAGTGGCATATGTGTTGAGACACTACTTGAGGCATTTTCAACCATAGAGACATTTTCTTTAGTATTTTTTATAAAACGCCAATATACAATATTAGAGACATATTTGAGACACTTATAAATTGACCTTAGCCCCGTAAAGGCATAGTTTGAGACATTCACTTCAATATCTTGAGACACTACTTAGACTAGTGAGGCATACTCATAAGAATTATACTAAGTAAATATACAACAATTGATGTGAGGTTGAGTTGGCTACTGGGTGAAGTATTATGAAATGTAGTATGAGGTCTTGAGTTCGAGATCCATCACTCCAAAAATTACCATATCTTTGCAATATATTTCTAGTCATGTAGAAGGTAGAGACATAATATTGTGCCATTACAAGTTGTCTTAATAAATATAGGGACACTTACAAAAATATCACTTTATTCAAAGAGACACTGTTCGTAGTGGCACCTACATATTGGAAAATGACTCTATGACTCTATAAGAACAATATAAAATATCTCTACAAGACTAAAATAATATCTCAACATATGAAGATGTCTTATAGTGAATGTGCGGTGTCAAAGTTTGGGTTCTGAAGAATGTTTTCACTTGAAATAAACGTCTGGTGAAGGCTACCTCTACCTGAGCCATCCACCTCCGGTCGTTCCAAGCATAGCAGAGTCTACAGAAGAGTGTAATACATCATGGCCCTTATGCCTTCTTCACAATCTAATTTGGCCCTAATTAATTTTAGTTCAAAAATATATAGTATTTTAGCCCGGTCCTTATCCACACTACTGGAGAACTCGTCATCGGTCACGGTTCGTAACCCTCATAGGTACCGGTTCTGGAACCGATACCGCGACACCGTGACTAAAGGGGGGCGGCCTTTGGTACCGGGTCCAGAACCGGTACCAAAGGGAGCCTTTGGTACCGGTTGGTAACACCAACCGGTACCAAAGGCTCTTTTGGTTATTTTTTTTAAATGTTTGATATTTGGGTTAGTTATATACAAATCTACGCGTCTACGTGTCTGCTCGTCATATGTCATATGTCGTACACGATCTTTCACGCAATAAGATTGAAGTCGTCGCAATTGTCAATTGATTTTGACCCGACTTTGATTGCATTTTTTTTCGAACATTCACATATAAACATTTGAGATCGGCCAATACAAAAGTTAGAGCATTTAAAAGTTATTTACAATTAACGAGCAGAACTGGAAGAAGGAGCGGAAAGGGAGTCCAATTGAGCGATAGCGGTTCCGTCATGGTGGTACTCTCCCAGTGGACTTATAACTTGGTCCATAATGAATCCAAATAGTTGGTCCGCAATAGCTTTTGCTTTTTCTCTCATTGGGAGCTCTTGATGGTAAAACATCCTCTGCATTAATCAGAAATGACAACATTCATTCATATAATAAATAAATTTTGCATGTAATCATTTCTAAACAAGTAACTAATAATCATTCATTCATATAATAAATAAATTTTGCATGTAATTATAAAATATCCTAACACATTCATTTCTAAACAATAACTAATAATCATTTCAAAACAATAATCAATAACTAATAATCATTTCTAACCAAGTAACAAAGTTTACATGAAATAACAAAGTTTACATGAATTAACAAAGTTTACATGAATTAACAAAGTATACATGAAATAACAAAGTATAATAAATATATTCATAATAAATATACACTAATAATCATATTTCCATATACACTAATAATCTAATGTCCATATACACTAATAATCTAATTTCCATATACACTAATAATCTTATTTCATATACACTAATAATCTAATTTCCATATACACTAATAACCTAATTTCCATATACACTAATAACCTAATTTCCATATACACTAATAATCTTATTTCAATATACACTAATAATCTAATTTCATATACACTAATAATCTAATTTCCATATACACTAATATTTCCATACTAATAATCTAATTTCCATATACACTAATAATCTATTTTCCATATACACTAATAATCTAATTTCTATATACACTAATAATCTAATTCATACCATGAGTTCTTCTTGAGTCACTTTTTTGGGAGAAACAAAGGTATGCATAAACTGGCAGACGTAGTATCCGCATAGATTCGTCCCTTCTTCCTGTCTGGCACACTGATAGTGGAGAAGAATAAAGTTAGACGTAACAACTATATATTAGTGTGATTTTACGAGATATGCGGGTACACCAGCCACGTACCTGAAAGTACGTCCTCACATCCAGTTTTTGTTTGAAATTTCCTTTTTGTTTCGCACGAAACGTGTCCATGCCATGTCAATCAAGTCTAAAACTGCTTGGTAATCCTCTTGTGGTTTCCGCAGTGAGTCCATGACAACAATGTGACCTTGATTTATGATTATCACAAGCAGTATCCAGTGGAAGCTGTATATATATATATATAAATACATGCACAAGTATGTTGTAACAAAGTCTTAAAGTTATACATACATAGAGAGAAGTACTCACTGGAAATTGTATGGCAAAAGAATGTAAGTCTTGCTTCTTTGTCTCTCCAGGTACAGGTATATGTTGTCCACCGTCTCTAGTGGGTTACTCTGTACATTTACGGCATTTACCATCAATGGATCCATGAAGCCGACATCATCATACGATTTTTCACGGCATGTATGGATCTCCATCCTACATGACAAGAATAGATTGTTATTGTTGAAAATTATAATTAAGAAAGCAAGTATTGCGAGAATAGATCAGTGAAAGAAACTTACACAACCCAGCAGCTCATCAATGAGATGTCTATGGCATCTTGACGGTACAAATCATAGACATCCGCCTCACGAACGCCCGGGGACTTACAAGCTCAAGGACGAGAACGGCCAAGTCCTCACGAACGCTTGGAACATAGAGCAGCTACGTCGCTTTTATCCTTAAAAAGCATCTGTACTTTATCTTTCGCTTACGATAACAAGAATGCTCTTCTGTCCCGAGTACTTTATAAGCTTATAATCGTTCCCCGAGACACTCCCCGAGCCCTCTGGGGCGAGTGACTCTTTCCCCGAGTAGGGCCGAATACTCTCGACAAACGACACGGTAAGTACCTACGATGGCCTGTCAAAACGCCAGGGGTTCAAAGGCTGGCCCGTCGAAGGGTTCTACAGCCGCCCCCGAGCACCCCGAGTGAGGGGCAGCAAGGGATGGGTCCCAGCGGCCAGTACCCGGGCGCACGAGCGTCACGGGCATCCCGAACTGCGTTCGAGTCTTGATGGCAAGAAAGGTCATGGTTTTTCCCCCGAACGGAAAGGCAAAGAGCCGCCAGGTCCGGTCGAACGGACTCGGTAACTAGATGATCTCGCCACCAAGAATCTGAAGCTGGCCACCAGCTGGTCCGATCGGAACCCGTCGAGCGGGATGCCGTGGCTTCACTCGAACTGACCCGTTACTAGCTCACACGGACACCGCATTTTCGGCCAACGAGGCAAAAATACGGCTCGGTCCGGCCCCTCCACCTTTTGCGAAGAAAGATGCATGAGGGGTTACGACGCAAGGAGAAAGAGGCCTCTCCACCACTACCCTGCATCGCGTGGGGCCCCAGGTCACGAACCAAGGCCTGTGAGAAATCTCGCCACGACAAAACGAAGCCGAGGACAAGCCCGGAAGGAGTGCGTGAGGGGAAAACGACCAAAAGACGAAACGGCGTCCCGCCCGACCGACTCTAGGGCGCCTGGGGGGGGCCCTCGGCCGACCCTCATCCGCCTCGGCCGACCCTCGTCCGCCTCGGCCGACCCTCGTCCGCCTCGGCCGACCCTCGTCCGCCTCGGCCGACCCTCCCTCGTCCGCCTCGGCCGACCCTCGTCCGCCTCGGCCGACCCTCGTCCGCCTCGGCCGACCCTCGTCCGCCTCGGCCGAACCGCTCCTGTCGCTATCTCGCCCAAAGTCGCAGTCATTCTTGTGGCATCAAGCGACTAATCTCTCGACCCCCAGACCGGGGGGACGCCCTCGAGGAGGCTCGCCGACTAGGGATCTCATACTAACAAACGAGAGAGAGAAGAAGCGGGGTAATGCTGTGTCCCAGGATAAAAGCGGATCATGGCCCGGAGGGGAAACTGTTCCTCTGATGAAAGCGGATCATGTCCCGATCCGTCGGAAAAAACGCGGCGTCATCTTGCAAGGACCGCACGAAGACGACAAGCCTTACGAACTGACGAACAAACCAGCAGTTCAACAAACACAAGTTAAGCAGTTCTCGACACACATTATTACAGAGGAACAAACTAAGCCGTAGGAGCCCCCAACAAGCTCTCGAAGATCAAGGTGGTGCGCACCTCGATCGCACGCGCCGGCGGAGCTCCCGCGCGGGTTGCAAGCTCACGCTGCGGAGCCACCACCGGTTCCGTCGCCATCGTCGCCGCCGGCGCCATCGCCTTCGCCGTCGTCGTCGTCGTCGTCGCCGCTGGCATCCTGAACCATGGGGAGCTTCTCAAGCTCTTCAGCCAAACCATGGATCTTGAAGGCGAAATCCTTGACGGACGAGTTCTTCGGGTAATCCGGCGCCTTGATGCCAAGCGCAATGGCCACACCGCGAAGCTTCGTGAACGCTTCGCGGAGCATGTTGCCGCTCCAGATGTTGTCGGCGACGATCTCCGCCGCCTTGGCCTCCTGCTCCTCCTTGGCCTTCTTCCGACGGCTGTCGTCGTCGTCCTTCTCCCTTCCTCGCTTCATCAACGACGGGTCACTCGACGATGCCATGCCGCCGCCGCTCTTCTTGGCCTACTCTCCTTGCTCGCCGCCGCTCTCCCCGCTCGCCTTTGCCGCCGGTCTGTGTGTTGGACTGGGGGATGAAAATGCCAAATTTATAGGGCCGAGGGGAAGCGAACCGTCTCGCTCCCCACTACTCTTGAGGTAACTGGCTGCGGGGAAGCGAACCGTCCGCCTCCCCACTACTCTGGGAAGCGAACCGTCTGGAGTAACTGGCCGGCGGGAAGCGAATCGTCTGGCTCCCCACTACTCTGGGAAGCGAACCGTCTGAAGTAACTGGCCGGGGGGAAGCGAACCGCGAACCACCGTTCCCCTGCAGGCTCGGGGGCTACACCCACCGGATGCGCTCGCGCGCCCCGGCGGCACCTCGCCCCACGAGTCTCCGCCTCTCCCGAGGAGCCTCACATTCTCCTGCGAGCTCGCACAGCTACGTCTCTCTACTCTTCAAAGTACCTGTACTTTTCAATTCGCGATACTACTCAAAGTACTGCACCGTTCCGAGTACTTTTTTCGCATACGATCGAAATGCACCCCGTGAGTTCCCAAAGCTAAGCGGCGGGCGACCCCTTCCCTGTGCAGGATCGCCCACCGCTCGGGGGCTCCACCCGGGGCCCGGTGCCCCTCCGTTTTTGCACTCTGTTTTTTCATGAAAGCATGCCCATTCCGCGTTGTACATCCATTGCCGATTCATCTATTCACAAAATACAATGAAAAATTCATCCCCAATTTCTAAAGTTCGTAATAAACCTAAATAAGAATATCATATATAATCTCTAAAAATCTTAATAACCGTAAACATCAACATCATTTGAAAAAAACTTATTAATTTGAAAAAAAAATACAGACATAGATCACATTATGACAGGCGGTGGTATTTAAGCATCTTTGGGCGTATTCTTTGGGTCTGGAGGTGGAGTTGTTTGACCCGCAACTGGCAGTGGAGCATAACGACCATCAAACGGAGGTTCTAAGCCTGCCGCAACATCATCTTCATGCTTCTCTTGCAAATATCGAACCATTGCTCTATGCAACGCTCCTTTTTTCTTTGGCTTCGGTTGAGGGTTGACGGTGGTTTTCCCCTTGCCAGCAGAGGAATGATGATTACCCCTACCATCATCACCACTTCCTCCAGCGGCAGTATCCATGTTGATTCTAGAACACTTGATTTTTTTAATTTTGACATAACATATTAGTATATTACGAAAAAACTATCCATTATTCCTAGGTCTCATGCATTCTCAAATAACTAGAAGTAAAATTCTATTTTCTATTGACAACCATGAGAAGTAAAATTGAATTTTAAATCTAACTAAATAAGAATATCATTTATAATCTCAAAAAATCCTAATAACCCTAAATATCAACGTCATTTGAAGCCTCTAAAAAGATGTAATTCTAAATTCCGTAATAAGCCTAAATATGAATTCATTTATAATCTCTAAAAATCCTAATAACCCTAAATATGAATATCATTTCTAATATCTAAAAATCATAATAAGCATAAATATGAAAATCATTTAAAGTTTCTACAAATAATCCAAAAATCTAAACAATGTCTAAAAATTTGTGCATCATCTCCACACATGCAACAACTAACTATATATTGATTCTCTATTACAAATTCATAATAAAATAAAGATTCAATCTAAAATCTCTTATTTCAATCCATTCCACAAAACACAAATTACTCAAAACATAGAGCATGAAATAGACCATACTAAACGTCAAAAGAGAGAGGATGAAGTTGCTAACCTTCTAGCGGACTTGGTTTGCAAAATCTCCAAAGTTATGAAAAAATCGGGCATGAGCTCCCCCAACCCGAGCTCAATGGAGGATGAAGAAATGAGCCATGGCTCGGGCTGGGGGAGGAAGAAGGCCCCTTTATACGCAGGGCCCCTTTGGTACCGGGTGGTGGCACCACCCGGTACCAAAGGCCCCGAGGCTCATTGGTACCGGGTGGTGACACCACCCGGTACCAATGTTGCCTCATAGGTACCGGGTGGTGCCACCACCCGGTACCAATGAGCGCGCAGAATTATTGGGGATTGGACCCGGTACCAATGCTTCCATTGGTACCGGGTCCAATCCAACCGTGACCGATTAGGGAGGATGGATAGGGAGTTCTCTGGTAGTGCCAGTCCTATCCTTAAAATTAGTAGGCTAAATTTTTGAGCCCTTTACCACCCTGGTATATCAGATGGGTAGATCCCGTGGACATGTGGTGCCACGGCGCTAGATGCCTTTGCTTAAGCTCTGCCGCACCCATATATTTGCCGTGGTTGGCAACCTTGTAATCCTGGGTTGGAACGGTGGGAGGCTTCCACACATGCTGTCACTGTATGGCCAAAAGGAGCAAGTGGAAGGGACCTTTTGGATGATGATGGTCCTGCTCCAGGTGTTGGATCCTCCTCGCCAAGTGGCTTAGTTCATTAGTTGGTTTGTTGAAAAATTAGGCAAATGCAAATATAAATTCCGAATATAAATCATGTTCAACAAAAAAGACTAGCATGCAATCCTCAAATATACTAGGCATCATACACAATATCGTCATAACCTAACATGTATATTACAAGTCTACACACGAATAGATCTACTATGCTCAACAAAGAGAACGGTCGTACCGGTCTTGCGCAGATGAAATTGTAGTAGATGGTACGTTGTTGATTGTTCTCACGTACCGAAGCCGAGCATGACGACGACGACCGGCAACACCCGAACATTGAGGAAGACGAGCCGTGGCTAGTGCACGCGCTGACGCTCGGGATGAAGTTGACTACGGTGGCAGCGCAGCAGCGAGTACAGGCAACAAATCAAGCAAATATAGATTATCTTAGAGTTTTCCTAACCTTGGGGCCTCCCTGTATAATAATTATGGTGCGGCTTTTTCTTGAGGAGATTGTCCGTATTTATTGGACGTCCACACCCTCGTCCACTAGCAATATGGGACTAATAGGTGGTGTGACTCCTCCAACCACTGATGAGATTTATTAGAATTTTTTGTATATTAACATGGTTCCTTCATGACGAGAGTCATCATCCTTGGTTCATTGGGCACAACAAGCAGAATCAAATAGGCCGGATGCAATAAAAGTCAGAGCCCAGCAAAGGTTGGAGCTAGCTTTCTGGCCCAGCCCATTTTAGTCACTCCAAACTGCTCTGCGGCTGTCCCAAAGCTAATCGGCCTGCGAGGGAGAAAATTGGCCGAAAGGTAACTGCGAGAAGTCCTGCTCCTGCCGTTGCCGAGCGTGATTTTCCCCAGCTATCCGATCCGTTACTTCCTCCTCGTCCTCACCCTCATCCGATCGATAATGCCCATGGATTGTGTTGTCATCCCGTCCATCGTCCAAAACGTCAGATAGATTGCTGAGCGGTCGTGAGTCGTGACCAGACAGCTGAAATGTTTGATTTCAGCCATGTCAAACCGACATTCTCATTCTGGCTACAAGTGTGATGGACTGACACTTGTAAGCTGTTATCCAGGTATTGGCCAACCGCCTCTCGCGATGTATTGGGGACTTGAGGTTGTTTAGTTTCTGAGCAGACCATGTACTTTTTGGCCGTCGTCGTCAACCCCCCCTCCCCACCCCACCCCCATGTCGTAGCATTGCTTGCTGCTGGATAGGTGTCTCTGCCGCTTGGCATTTTGGGCTTCTAAAAACTCTATTTTCTCTTAATACAATGATATGCACAATCGTGCATATTCGAGAAAAAAAAAGTGTGATAGACTGACTTCTCTTCATGTACAAGTGATGGATATGTTTGTGGCATGTCCAGAGAGGACGATTTCTCTCCTCTGCTCTGCTGGATATTGTTGTGATGGCCAAGTTCACAGAGGACACGATCGAGTCCCATTTCTTCGGGGAACTTAATTTCCCAATGGGACTCGATCACGAAAAAGTTGCAAATTTATAAACATATCCTCCATCTTGTTTCAAATTATAATTCGTTTGACTTTTTTTTTGCCCTACATTTGACGGGTCGTCTTATTCAAATAATTTGTGCAAATATAGTCAAATTTAAGTCAGTCTTATAGAACTTTAATTAACAAAGCAAGTCACAACAAAAGTTGTGATATTTTGTACAATATTTTGAATAAGACGAGCGATCAAAGTTGGGGGTTAAAAAAGTCAAACGAATTATAATTTAGAGCTAAGAGAGTATTATTTTTTTGGGACGGGCCATGGCATCACGTACCATTAAAAATCAATTTGAAGAGGGTGGGTGGTGGTGTCACCTACACGTGAATAGTATTGTTGTCTAGGGGTGGGTGATTCCATCGTTTGCTACTAAAATAGTTGCATTTTTCAAGGTCGGATGGTGACGTCACTCGTTCCTCGAAATCTATCGCTAGTGTTAGGCTGGTTGCTACAGTTTCTCCAAGGAATGAGCGCGGGTGACCTTTTCCACTAGCACAGAAATCTTCAATGAATGAGGTGGCGGGCAAAATGTCTCTATATATGCTGGCAGTTTTGCCGTCCGCGTGCACGTCGTAGCCAGTGAAAATGGCTAGTTGTTCCGGCGGGTGCTAACCAGTAGCAGAGATGGTATATCTTCACTGGCGGATTTTGCTCAGCCGCCAGCACATATTGAAAAATATTTTGGGTAGTAGTAGTAGTGCGTACAGTGCATCAACTTACGTAAATCGTCAGATTTTCCATCACAAGCTTGTAAACACGCTTACCACAAAACAGCGAAGAAATAAGTGGCCAGTGACTTCGAGCTGTGTAATAACCAACGTATGGTCCGATCCGGGAGGAAAGCAATTAAAATAGCGAGCTAGGCCCTGTTTAATTCCCTCAACTTTCTAAAGTTACTAAAAGAGTAAATTCCCTATATGTCATTGGAAATTTAACACATCCCTTCTATGCCATTGAAATTTAGACCATCCCTTGAGTGCCATTGGTTTTAAATTTCCATCCCTTCTATGCCATTCCATCACGTTCTGCTGTTAGCCACCGTGAACTCGGTTGTGCGCCTGTGCGAGTGAATGGAAGAATATTTTTTTTTCTTTTTCTCTTTCTCCTTCCTCAGTCGATTTCTCTCCCTGCCTCGGCTGCTTTTGTGTACTGTGTATCCCATGCCCCGCCGGCCGCATGCCATCCACGCCCGCCGCAAGAGGCTGCTGTCGCCGCCCCTGCCCGCCGTCTTGCCGCTGCCTCGACCGCGTGCGGCCCCCGCGCGCCACTCCTCCCATCCGAACTGCTGAGGCTGCCAGCCGCCAAACTGGCTTCCCCTGCCCACGGCGCTGTTGCGGGCGCGTCGCCCTCGCTCGCCGTCCTGCCGCTGCCGCGTGCAGCCCCCACACGCCGCTCCTCCCCTCCTCACTTCTGAGGCTGCCGGCCGCTCACACCGGATGCCCCTGCTCGCGGTTATAAGCCCGCGCCAGACGCTGACACGACCTGTTGCCTGGCCTCGCACGCTGCAGCACTGCGCGAGGCCGCGCTGGCGGGCTGCCGCCGCTCGCATGCAGGGCGCCGCCGCCTGTGCTCGCACCGCTTTCACCGGCCTGTCGTTGTCCACGCACGCGTGCTCGCCCTGCTGCCTCGCTGGATCCTCTCCAGGTTGCGCCCGCTTGCTGTGCTACTGCTTCCAGGGATGGAGGAAAGGAGCACAGAGAGACTCGGTGGAAAGAGAGCCCCGTGGAGAAGAAAGAAAAATATTAAGGAGAGGGGTAATCGGGTGAGAAGAAAAAGATAATTATTTTGTTTTATCCTTTCCTTCACTGACACGCGGGGTCCACGCCCGAACTCACAGCACCTAACGGCAGAACGTGACGGAATGGCATAGAAGGGATAGAAATTTAAAACCAATGGCATATAGGGGATGGTCTAAATTTCAATGACATAGAAGGGATGAGTTAAATTTTCAATGGCATATAGAGAATTTACTCTTACTAAAAAGTTTTCACATTGACAACCGTGCCCCCTCTCACAGGACACGTTTTTTAATGGAAAATTTTTTACCACTTTTCACCAATTCACTCTGAAATTAAACACCCCTCTAGAGGCCGTGTAGGATTCATGGCCTTTCCCCATTGTCAAAGCTAAGGGAGCTTGTCAGCTGCACGATCTTTCGCACGTGCACAGCTGCACGCGTGCACCTACCAATCGGGACTTCGCGCTGCTCCACTCGCTCGGAAATAAACAAGAAACTAATGCAATCATCGTGATCGTGATGGGCGCGCTGCTCGCCGTCACCGGCGTCGTCGTCGCGGCCGGTGACACGCGGTGCATCGTCGCGGCCCGGGCCGCCGATCCGCTCGATCGGAGGCACCCGGCGTCACGCAACCAAACACGTACGTACACCTCGCGTTCGATCATATAGAGCTCCCCTCCAGTCCCCATATATATATATTTTCATCGTCTCCTTGCTCTCGCCTCTGCAAGCACGGTGCCATAGCTTAGACACGTGCTTTATAATTTTGCTGCTGGACCAGAGTGATCATCAGCAAGCGTAGAGAAGAGCTCGAGCGGTGCGCGGCCGCCGGCTGGCCTGGCCTGGCCGGACGGTGTGTGGAGGGAAGCAAGGGCGCGCGGTCGTCATCCGAGCATGGCGGCAGCGGCGGAGGTGGAGAAGAAGCCTGCGGCGGCGGTGGAGAGGGTGGTGTTCGCGCTGAACGGGCGGCGGTACGAGGTGGCCGGAGCCGACCCGTCGACGAGGCTGCTCGAGTTCATCCGCACGCAGACGCCGTTCAAGGGCACCAAGCTCGGCTGCGGCGAAGGTACGACGATCGAGCTCCCACATCCATGCTCTGCCATGGTAGAGTCCCCATTCAAATTCTCTCGAGCTTTTTCTTCTTCAGTTCTTCTTATGGTTCTATTTTGCTCGATCGATCGTCGCTCATGCGGCCATGCACAGTACGGCGCCGGTGGTCAACATGAACTGCGGCCACTGATTAATGCTAGTTGACCTTCGCGCCGCGCCATCTCACGGCCGGGGTACAAATTTAAATCACAGACTTGAAATGGTATTGGAGATCCCGATCAAATATCATCAATCATCACTGTAGTAAGCGCGGTTTTTCCAAAAAGGTTTCCCTGCTTTTCAAAAAAAAAAACATGCATATAAAATTCCATGAACAGCCTGCTGGTGATGCCATGCATCTTGCAGGATTTATAGCATCTCAGGCAAAAGATAGTCTAGAGCAAATGAAGTGTTAGTTCTTTAAATTTCTGGATTAATTTGATGGAGAAATAATGGCCGTTCCGTTCAATCTATACATGTCGCATATTTAATTTGCAGGGAACAATAGGCCAGGATTCTAACAACCTTGGCAACCAAATGATCTGATTCTAAACAAAAATGGATATAGCTGCACCTAGATATATTTTTATTTAAATTTTTCCCCCACAAAAAGCATCATTTTCTTTCTTACTTGTGACAGCGAAATTAATTCTAGTATACTGATGGTAAGTAGTACCTACTTTGGCCCTAATTTATTTGACTAGACGTTTCGACTAACCACTCCGCATATCAACAGTACCATCATCGAACGTCATCGTCTATTCATGAGCGGAGGGAATACTAACCACTCTGTGACTAGGGGGTGTTTAGTTCCCCCTATTTTGTATAAAATTTATGCATTGAAAATCGTGTCAGTTCATTTCTTCTATCCGTACATGTGGTCCAATATATAAACTTTATGCAAAATGGGGAACTAAACACGCCCTAAATGGACAACCATTAACAGTGGTCATGTGTGGATGAGCTAGAGAGGTCATGCATCCATGATTGCACGTGAATGAACATTGCATACATGGCAAGTTCATGGAGCTAGATCTACAGTTATTTGCACGAGTGTCTGGATAGATCTGACTGGGTGAAACAACATTTCCATGATGAGAGGGCGATGAATGTGCACATGGATTGGACCAACTAGAAATGTGCATGCATAGCCATTAAACTCACGAAGATCTAAATAAGTGAACACCATATATAAATGCAGTAAACTAGATGTACAGTTCAGTTAGATACAAGCATTCAAGAAAACTATTATACATACACACATCTTGTCATCATCGTTACCACCACCACCATCGTCATCAGAAGAAACTATGCATCTTCGAAAAAAAAAAGAAACTATATATACACATGGAGACCATGGCCGTATAGCTTGAGTACATATATATCATCAAATAAAAAAAAAGCAGTAGCATGCAGTTGTGGCTTGCTCTGTACCAAATTATAAGTCACTTTGAAATTTTCAGATACATGGTTTCTAAAGAATCAAAACAACCTATTATTTAGAATCGAGAAAGTATAGGCCGGTAGTCGAGCGATGTTGACCGCTGTACGTGGTTCCACTGCCGTCCCGTCAATGCAATCTGATTGGTGCATCTGTTTGCAACCACACAAAGACTTTAAGGAAGAGGAGGGTCCATCTTATCGATCGCGTGTCTACGTACGTCACGTACGTTCACGCAGCAGTAGTGTAGTAGGAAGAGAAGAATTGCACGTGGTGTGTTGCACGCCGCTGCAGATGCTCCGGACGAAAGGCAAAACAAAAGGCCCTCATTGACATATGCAGCTAGCTAGCCAACGTTCATCAGATCTCGCGATCAGGGCAAAGAAGACTACGCTCATGTGCATGAAAGCCCACGACTGACGGGTGAAGGTGACTGCTGCAAGCCCTTGTGCACGGTTGTTGCTGCATTACTATTGGCTCTTTTTTCGATCGCTCCATGCCGGGCGGGACGGCCGAACGCGTCACGCAACTGAAGACACCGCACATATCTATCTATATAACTTATATAAATGCACCTCACTAAAGATTATTAACTCTATTTTTCTCTTCATGTAAGCTATTCAAGTCATCTTCCACCAATTAGGCCAGTCTCAGTGGGAGTTTCATGGGCATTAAATAGGCTGCCATGTCAGCATTTTTGATGATGTGGCAGCATATTAATGAAGAGAGAGGTGAAATGAGTTTCATGGTGATGAAACTCTCTATACACAGTTACCTAGACAGCTTGTGTCTTGCATGTAGTCTAGGGAACAACAAGAGATGAAACTTTGCATTGAGAGAGGGTGTTTCATCATAGTTTCAAACATCTTTTAGATGATGTGTCACTCTAGGTAATTATGTCCATGAAACTTCCACTGAGATTGGCCTTATTTCTTCATGCAAGCTATCCACCTCATCTTCCGCTAAGAGTCATTCAATCTATATCTCTCTACATGCAAGCTATCCACGGCATCTCCACCAATTCTTTCTTATTGCAAGCTATCGACATTATCTTCTACCGACTAAGGGTCATTACATAAACCGGTAGCGTGGTAGACGAAATAAACGATTATTTTTATTTTCAAAGTAATCTCTATAGGTGTACCATTTATACGAGCAATTTAACAACACATTGGTTCATAGTTTATCGAAAAGCTCTCTCAAATCCTGCAGCAACGCGCGGGGAATCACCTGGTGTGTGTATCTATATATATGTCTATATATATATATATATATATATCCAGCTGTGCGTACGTCGTCGTCCTTCTCATCTCTCGTCGATCGGCGCCCGTGATCGATCGTGTTAGATGCATGCGTCCCATACCCACGACTCCACGAGTGGATCGTTCGAGATCACTCGTACATAGCATGCATATACTATATGGGAAGTGTTGATTGCATCATATATATAAAGTGTCTGGTACCCTCTCCGTTTTAATTATAAATTGCTATGGCTTTTCTAGATGCATAGCTTTTGTTATGATCCTAGAAATCCATTATATCTAGAAAGATAGAAAAAGCAATGTATCTGGAAAAAGCAATAATGCCTTATAATTAGAAATGGAGAGTAGTAGTACAAACGATGCTGACATCGTGTGGTCCAAAGCCGACATAATGTTTAGCTATAGTTAATTTCCTTTAGTTGTACGGAGGACGGAGGCGCGTATTTGTTCCGCATATCCCACGGCAAGAAGAAATGTAGCTGTTACAAGGATATAATTATGCTAGCTACATGTCAAATGAAAGGCTCTAAAAGGAATGGAAAATTAACAGCAATCATAGAGCAACGACAACAACGCAGCAAATCTAACACGATTCGTTCCCTCTTGTTTGTGCCTCCCTCCACTAAATCTAGTGATTTGGGTCACAGATATCCGTCCTTATCCTGGACGTTCTAGATTTCATCAATCATCCGGGTGCCTTGAACCGCCAGCTCAAACTAGCTTTGACTATTTCTCTCCTTACAGAAATATATATATACACACAACTCATGAGCCCTATCGACACTTGTCACCCCTATGGGCAACAACCAAATTGCTCCCTAGGAAGAGTAGTTGCTCCCTACAAAGAGTAGTTGGATGTTTTCCTGCACCACCACCCACTCCGCATGCAGGGGTGGCGTGCTTCTTATACCATCGTGTTCGATCAACAACAATTTCGGACGTGTAGTACTAGATTAATAAACTCTGACTTGGTTCGAGTTGCTCGATCTTTTAACCTATTTTTAAAGAAATAGAAATGTTCACGTCGGTTGTCTTTTGTCCCATTGATTTTTTTTAAATGTTAGCGAATGGGGTAACTACCTTGAACACAGCTTTATACTAGCCGAATGAGAAATTCCGGTTGTACCTACCTAATTTGCACGCTGAACAGTTTATATACTCACACATAGTATCTTTCAACTCATATTGCTCTGAACAAAAATTATTGTGGCCTAGCCTTTCTTCCTCTTCTGACTTCTTCCCATCTAAAAATTTGGTAATTGATTTGAATTGGAGGGGTGGGCATTGAGGTCAGCTAGAGCAGAGGAGGCAATGACGTAGAAGGAGGAAGAGAGGCTCCATTAACAACACACGGACAGTGTAAACAAGATTTGACCCGATGACAAATTTGCCCCCATTGAAAATGCTAGTACCAGTTTAACCGAAAAAAAAAACAAAAAAGAAAATGCTAACAGTTGAGGCATTTCGTCGAGCAGCTACCGAGCAACCTCTCCCTGCCGCGGCGCCGTCGCGCTCGATCCCACCTGCCACCCGTCATCCTCCAGGATTTTCGCCGCTGCGCACAAACGAGGAGGAGTCGCCATTCCTGTTCCTTTCTTCGCCAGAGCACGGTCCCATTCATGGCACAAGGGTGGGGGGTGGCCGCGGAATGCGCGGGCAGCGGCCACGATTACCTCGCGTCGGCGGCTGGGTCTAGCGGCGGGAGGCGGAAGGAGCCGCGGGCCCACGGCGGCGGCGCAACGAGGGAGCCTTGTAGCTGGTGAGGCTAGGCCGTGCACGCTGCGACCTCCTCGTCCCCATGTCGGCCCGGGACGCCCCTGCCCCTCCTCTGCTTGCAGATGGGAGCTGCTTCCTCAGTGCGTTCGTCCTCAGGCGCCGCCTTTTGTTTGCGCTTTGCCTTTGGATCCACCTGACGCCTATAACAAAACAATGTAGCGCAGCTCTCAGATTCAGGTTAGCTCTGCATGTCTTGACATCTATCAGAATTTTAATTTTTTTATGGGGAGCAGAATATTAAGATGTCCTCATATTGGGGATTTTAAAGAGTATCTCTTTTGAAACAGAAGCTTTTAGGTATGTATTCACATAACCGTAAGCTTCTGACTTTTGAAGTCAATGTGATATATAAATAAATATCAGATAGTTTGCTTAAAAGGGGAGGAAAAGTTATTGAATTCTAAATAATTTGGTCCATCTCAACTATTTTTTTTTATTTTTGTTACTACCAAGGGTTTCTTTGTTCAATAAAGGTTTGGATAAAAATCTTTACCAGCTGGGATACATCAAGCTGCAACAAATTTGGTTGTTTTAGTCAATTAGATTCAGATCTTTCAGGTCAGCCTATTCTTTCACGTCTGTGGTGGTAGATATAATATGTTATCACTAATTCATATTGCAGGCGGTTGTGGAGCTTGTGTTGTCCTTATTGCAAAGTATAACCCCACAACGGATCAAGTGACTGAATTTACCGCAAGTTCATGCCTGACACTTCTTTACAGTATACATTTCTGTTCAGTTATCACTACTGAGGGTCTGGGGAACACCCGAGATGGTTTTCATGCTGTTCAGAAAAGGATGTCTGGGTTTCATGCCTCTCAGTGTGGCTTCTGCACACCTGGAATGTGCATGTCTATTTTCACCTCCCTTATAAATGCTGACAAATCCAAGAGGCCTGAACCACCAGCAGGGTTCTCAAAACTAAAAGTATCAGAGGCAGAGAAGGCTTTCTCTGGCAACTTGTGTAGATGCACTGGTTACCGTCCAATTGCTGACGCCTGCAAAAGTTTTGCATCAGATGTAGACTTGGAGGATTTGGGCCTTAATATATTCTGGAATAGAAACGATAAGAATCCAGATGTTAGTGAATTGCCAAGTTACACCCTTGGTGGTGGAGTCTGCACTTTCCCTGACTTTCTAAAATCTGAGATAAAATCTTCCCTTGATCCTCTGAACAATGCTTGTACTGCAGCATCCGGAGAGGGCTGGTATTATCCAAGAAGTATCAGAGAGTATTATGAGCTAATAAGTTCTTGTTTATTTAGTGACTCTATCAAAGTGGTTGTTGGGAATACTAGTACCGGTGTACCAGGATACAAGGATCAAGACCTCTACAATAAGTATATTGACATAGGCGGCATTCCAGAACTTTCAAATATTGTAAAAAGGGCGTCAGGCTTTGAAATCGGAGCATCTACAACAATTGCTAGGACCATTGAGATACTTAAGCAAGAATGTGAATCTATGTCGTCTCCAAATGGCAGTGTGGTTTTCAGGAAACTTGCAGACCACATGAGCAAAGTTGCCACTCCATTTGTCCGTAACACAGCTAGTATTGGAGGAAATATAATTCTGGCACAAAAATACCCATTTCCCTCAGACATTGCAACCATACTTCTCGGTGCTGGTGCAACTGTTCGTATTCAGGTTCTTGAAGAATGGAGACAAATTACTTTGGAAGAGTTCCTAGAGCAGCCTCCTTCAGATCCTACTACTTTACTTCTGAGCATATTTATTCCACATTGGATTTCAGATTGTGAGGCAGAAACAAGTTTGTTGTTTGAAACTTACCGAGCGGCGCCTCGTCCTCTTGGCAATGCTGTTTCATATGTAAATTGTGCTTTCTTGGGGCATGCTTCTGTGGATGAAGAATCTGATACTCTTGTATTGAGTAATCTGCGCTTGGCTTTTGGTGCATATGGGACAAAACATGCTATTAGAGCAAATAAGGTGGAGAAATTCCTAGCTGGTAAATCACTCACTGCATCAGTTGTACTTGGGGCAATTCAGTTACTTAGAGAAACGATTGTACCAATGGAGGGAACATCACATCCTGAATACAGAGTCAGTGCAGCTGTTGGATTTCTCTTCAGTTTCCTATCTCCGCTTGCCAAAGGCATCCCAGAGCCTGGAAAAGCTCTGACCAGTGGTTATTCTGGATCAGCAGATACAGAAGATATACATAACCTGCCACTATTATCACGTCGGGAAACAATTCCAAACAATGATTACAAACCAGTTGGTGAGCCGATTAAGAAGTATGCTGTTGAACTTCAAGCTTCTGGTATGTGGATTCGTCATTAAAAAATTTTGTACTTTTCTCAAGATATTTTCCAAAATCTCCTTGCAGGGTTAGATTTGAACTTTGTATTGTGTAACACAGGGGAGGCAGTTTATGTGGATGATATTCCGGCTCCAAAGAATTGCCTCTATGGGGAATTTATTTACAGCACCCAACCTCTTGCTTATGTCAAGAGTATTAAATTTAAACCGTCTTTAGCATCAGAGAAGATAATTGATGTTGTTTCTGCGAAGGATATTCCAAGTGGAGGAGAAAATATTGGATCAGGCTTCATATTTGGGGATGAGCCACTTTTTGCTGATCCAATTGCTGAGTATGCTGGGCAAGCTCTTGGCATTGTGGTAGGACCCGCTACCAGGGATAACTTCTTTCTTAAAAGACTACAATATAAGATATTTATGGATTTTACTGACCATGCTCAATATTTCTGCAATATTACCTTTACCAGATTGCAGAAACACAAAGGTATGCTGACATGGCAGCCAAGCAGGTTATTATTGAATATGACACAGAAGATTTGAGTCCACCGATCTTAACTGTGGAACAAGCAGTGGAGAACAGTAGCTACTTCAAAGTTCCCCCAGAGTGGTATCCTACAGAAGTCGGCGATGTCTCAAAGGGCATGGCAGAAGCTGATCACAAGATCCTAGCAGCAGAGGTATTTTAGTTCAACAACCTTTCAGACTTTTTAATAATTTCATTTTATTTGCATCGTTAAAAATGAATGGAAATTTCAGCATGCAGTTCTATGCTCTCCAAAATTTTAAATTTTCATCCTTTGTGGAGTCTGCTAAAACTATACCACAAATTATAGCATTAATATATCAATAGAGAAAAAAACCTTAATACATATGAGGAGCCAAAAGTTGAGTTAGTCCCTTGAGCAGAACATACACTATCATTAGTATTAAGGTGCAGAATAAAATCTACACACTTAACTGAAAGTTCAGGTTTACCGAGTCACTGTGGTAATGGTGTGCGGTTATTATTGTCAGTAATG
Organism: Alloteropsis semialata; assembly: GCA_004135705.1. NCBI lineage: Eukaryota > Viridiplantae > Streptophyta > Magnoliopsida > Poales > Poaceae > Alloteropsis > Alloteropsis semialata. The sequence continues at coordinate 64,226,138 of CM014271.1, read as the reverse complement.
GTTACTAACAGCATTCAGTAAATCTCAATATTCTATTTAATGATCCGGATGGGTGTAGCTACACCTTAGGTGTAGAATAGTACTTGTAGTACTTGTGCTAAATTAGTACTATTGTAGTATATTTACTGCTTTGCAACTATTATTTTTTTCCATGGAATACATCTGCAAACTGAAGTTGCAATGCTAATACACACCCTCCCCCTCACCCCACCCTTCAATGTTCTTTCTTACCTGATGGTTTGGATCTTTTGGTTGTCTTGATACTGTACATAAATTTGCATCACAGTAGTGTAACATTTGAAAACCAATTTTAATGACACATTTTGTGTACCCAACTTTGATGATTTGAAACATTCATTCACCACATGGATTCTGAAGTGTCAATGATGGAGGGAATTATGAATATGGAACTTCAGAATCGAAGCAATGCAATCTTCTCTTAATTATATACCATCATTATACTTTTCTCTTGTACCAATCCTACCTTGCTTTTCATGGAAGCTGGTAGAGCATACCACATCTCATAAGATTTTGTGACTGCAGGTAAAATTTGCCTCTGAATACCACTTCTACATGGAAACACAGACAGCACTAGCAGTTCCAGACGAGGATAACACCTTGGTAGTCTACAGCTCTTCGCAGTGCCCTGAGTTTGCGCAAAGTATCACAGCGAGGTGTCTGGGCATTCCATTCAGTAATGTCCGTGTCATTACAAGAAGGGTTGGAGGAGGCTTTGGAGGAAAGGCATTCAGATCATTCCAGGTGAGAATCAACAGAACTTGATCATTACTCTAATAATCTCAAATCTTATTGTTCTGAAAAATGAATAATACAAAAGCTTAACCTTAAAGAAAATTATCTTTCTTCTCTAACTTTTTGAACTTGTGAGGTCTATGCATGTTTAGATCAGGACTAGTGCTGTGGAAGTGTTCTTGTATGCATTTTTATTATCTCTCACTTGAGGGCTGTTTCTTTGGACTTCCAAACTGAAAAGGCACAACCAAAGTTTACGTATGTCGTACAATTGACAACTTTTTTTTTGTTTATATATACTGTTTTATAATTTGACAAATCATTAACTGCATTATTAGTTGTATTATATGTCTACCATTTAGACATGGACATAAGATCAAATGATCATTGGACGATGAATGATATATTGATAGTTGTAGCTATGAGATTTGGCTATGTAGGCTTCATGTTTTTAAGGAAAGCCATTTATAATTCTCTTTATGTAGGGTGAATGCAGGGTTTGGGGGTTTTCTCGGCTGGCTTGGCTGAAATTTCTCTTCTTAGTGCAATGCCGTGGGGGCGGTCTTTCCCCATCGGTCGAGTTTTTTTTAATTCTCTTTGTGCTTTTTACCAACAAGCAAATATATCCAACCTTGACTATTTCCTAGTTGTGAAGTCCCAGTCTAAATTCAAATTACCTTACAAAAGATGCCTTCTGAATATCTGGTGCAATTGACATAATTTGATTGGTGATTATTATATCTGACAATCCAATAATGATCCGATGAGTCGTAAAAACCTAGTATACATTACCAGCTGTTACTTACCGATATGCTTTATGGCTGTGTAGGTTGCAACGGCAGCTGCACTTTGCGCATACAAGCTACGACGTCCTGTACGAATGTACCTTAATCGCAACTGATATGGTTATGATTGGTGGTAGGCACCCAGTGAAAGCTCATTATTCTGTTGGATTCAAATCTGATGGAAAAATTACGGCCTTGCATCTAGATTTATTAATTAATGCTGGGATATCTGTAGATGTAAGCCCCACTATGCCAGGCAATATTATATCTAGTGTCAAGAAGTACAACTGGGGTGCTCTGTCATTTGACATCAAACTCTGCAAAACAAATAATTCATCTAAATCTATAATGCGTGCTCCAGGAGATACTCAAGGCTCTCTAATTGCTGATGCTATAATTGAACATGTCGCGTCCGTGCTTTCAGTTGATGCTAACAGCGTGAGGGAAAAGAATTTTCACAACTATGATACTCTTCAGTTGTTCTACCCAGACAGTGCAGGAGAAGCTTCTACGTACACACTACATTCTATTTATAATAAGTTGGTCTCAACTTCAAGCTACCTTGATCGAGCTGAATCCATAAAGCAGTTTAACAGTAGCAACAAGTGGCGGAAACGGGGCATCTCTTGTGTTCCCCTCATTTTCAGAGTTGAACCAAGGGCAGCTCCAGGACGGGTTTCTGTGCTCAATGATGGCTCCATAGTGGTGGAGGTTGGAGGAATTGAAATCGGGCAAGGACTGTGGACTAAAGTGCAGCAGATGACAGCCTTTGCTCTTGGACAATTGTGGCCTAATGGGGGTGACAGTCTTCTTGAGAGAGTGCGTGTTCTACAGGCTGACACCTTGAACTTAATACAAGGTGGACTCACTGCTGGTAGTACTGGATCTGAATCTAGTTGTGCTGCAACCCTTCAGGCATGCAATATGCTGGTTGACAGATTAAAGCCAGTCCTTGATAGGCTGCAGCAGCAACCCGAAAATGTCTCATGGGATACTTTGATTTCTCAGGTACGTTTATCCTCCTAAGGTTTTCTGTTTTCCTCATGATGTCAACAATACTGTTTCTTCCTATAACTCAATGTTCCCAAGCAGGCCTCCAAAGAAAATGTTAATTTATCTGCAAGTGCATACTGGGTACCTGTCCAAGATTCTAATAAGTACCTGAACTATGGAGCAGGTATAAGTGAGGTGAGACAAAATTTTCTTTTACTGGCCAATTTACAACAATGCAGTTACGTTTGGATTTTTATTAGTGATACTCTTTCTGTTCAAAATATCTAAAAATTACAGGTGGAGATTGATCTTCTTACTGGAGCAATTACTATACTAAGGGGTGATCTTGTGTATGACTGTGGGAAGAGCTTGAACCCTGCAGTGGACTTAGGCCAGGTTTGCAGTCATTCTTTTCTTTTTCTTGTTTACCAAATTCTAAGTTCTGAATTCAGTTTGTTGGTTTATAGAGCATACCCTGTCTTAATTTAAATACAGGATGAAGACAACATAATTTAAGTACACAAGAAACATGAATCATATTTCCTGTTGATTGTTTGATGTATATCAGATTATTAAATTGTTGGGTGACATTTAGGCTAAGTGTTGGATTTATTTTATTTCCAAACATTGTTCCTATTTGCTGTAGGTGTAGTTTCGAAATGGTGCAGGTGTAGTTTTGAAATGTTGCTGCAACAATGTTGCATGTTTTTGAATGTTGCGACATTCAGTTATTGCAATGCAAACACCATATACATGCAAACAATGAGATCTAATTGACAGAATCATTGTCCAAGTATTTTGGCATTTCGTTAGTCAGAGTTTGCTCTGTTGCACGCCATGCTGATCCTTTGGACATGTTAGTATAACTAAATACTGTTATAGGTTTTGCTGCAACAATGCTGCATGTTTCCAAATATTGCGACTTTCAATGTCTTTGCAATGTTTACGAACACCACATGTTTCTGCCTAGCTATATGACCGACATGCTAAGAACAAGATTCAACTAAGGCCCTGTTTAGTTACATCGAATTCGACCAATTCGACCAAAAGTATCTTCTTGAAAAACGTGCCCCCCTCTCTGCTTTTACGCTTCCCAATATATTTTGCTACAGTCAATTCGATCGAATTCGCGCGAACTAAACAAGGCCTAACTGACAGAATCATCACTTAGCTATTTGGACATTTCCCAAGTCAAGAGTTTACGTACTCTGCTTTGTTTGCATTTGGACGCATTAGTATAACTATATAATTGCATAGATTTTGTGACGTACTTATTGGGCCCCAGTACATTGATATGGTTGCAATATCTCTTATCTGTTGAATCTATCTTGCAGATTGAAGGCTCCTTTATACAGGGAATTGGCTTCTTCATATATGAAGAATATATTACGAACAGTGATGGCCTGATGATTAGCAACAGCACATGGGACTACAAGATCCCAAGCGTCGACATAATCCCGAAGCAGTTTAATGCTGAGATTCTGAACACTGGATACCATAAGAACCGTGTGCTCTCTTCCAAAGGTAGGCACTTCAGTGGTTTCCTCGATGCAATATAGATTTATCTAAGCTTGGTAGATATTAATTAACTAGTGTTTTTGCCAGCTTCTGGCGAACCTGCCTTGGTTGTTGCCTCATCCGTTCATTGTGCACTGAGAGAAGCTATCAGAGCAGCGAGACAGGAGTTTCCAAGCAGCACTGGGTCTGGATGCTCACCTCTGGAATTCCAGATGGATGTCCCTGCGCCGATGACACTGGTGAAAGAACTATGCGGTTTCGATATTGTGGACAAGTACTTAGAAAGTCTATCTACCTATGAGCGTGCAGCTGGGGCGTAACCTACACTCCTGTTATCTCATATAAATGAGTGGTATCCTCCGATGTATGTTATTTACAATAAATATGGGGTGGCTAAATAGGCACGGATATTTGAACGCTCTAAATAATGTACTAGAGGCTGTGCACCTGTGCCGCAATGGTATCCAGAATTCAAATCATCTATATTCATAAATGATTATTATATATAACTAAGTTCTTAAGAAGTTTGAGTGATGATCAATTTTATAGAACCCTCCTGCTAAGTTAGTTAAACAAAGCCAGCCGGAACCGAAACCATTTTATTTGGATGAGCATTTCTTGACTTATGACAGCAGTACTATTGGGATAAAATGTTTAGTTTTCCCTTCTGTATTTTTCTTTCATTAGGATTATTTTCAGCAGGCATTAAAAAAATACTTGAATGTCTATTAGGATCTAGCTCAGGTTTTCCCATAACGTTATGACTCGATTCGTCCATAGGTTTCTAAACCATTGCAATATGCAAATCACATTCCCCATAAAATGAATCATTTGTTTTTCTTAGCCAGAAAACTTTGGAAAATTCATTTCGTAATCTGCTGCATCTGTTGACATAAAGTGCACTAGCACATAGACTTCATTTCACCAGCGTTATTAGGCGGTCTGGCCGGGAAAAACCCAGAACCGGCACCCTTGTTCCCATTTGCTGGGACTTCAAGCCACCACACATCTGTGTTGCACGGTGTTCCATGTCATTGTTCGTTGTTCAATCCCTAGATGTATTAATGAGGCTTCTGAATGATGGTAACAGGTCATAAATAAGCATCGCCGATGCACTTGTCCGAGTTCATATATGGCAGTGGGACCTCGCGCTATACCACTCATGTCACCACATTCCTTTAATCTAGAAGTGGAATCTTGGATCGGATCACATGAAATCAGATTTGGATAGCACCTTTTACCACATTTTAGCTCGAATACAAATTCCGATATTCTCGAATACGAATACAAAATAAATATCTCGAATGCGGATATGTATTCGAATATTTACTCGACTTAGAATACAATATTTACCTATTTCATTCATTGATGATTTTGAAATAACAAAATTATTATGCAAGTAAAGACTAAAATATGAGTACATAATAAGTGTAAACAAAGATCGCTCATTAATAATGTCACATTTATCCATAATTGTTTCAGTCATTAATCATATAAAAAATAAATAAAACTATATATAAATATACATTTATCATGAAATAATAAAATGTATATAAAAATCTTTTCATCAATAAATTAATAGACTAGAGTACTAAATTAAATTTAATATTCATATATCTTTATTATTAATATTAATGACACTAGTCATTAAAATTAGAGAAAACTTTTAAATAGTTTTATGGGTACAATAATAGTAACATTAAAATTGATATCACAATAATTAGTAGTGGACATAAATTTTAAATAGTTTTGATTATACACTATCATTATCAATATTCGAATAAACTATTTTAAGGTTATCTCTATATGGCCGGATATGAATAGTGTCAGATATTGCCGAATACAGATGTGGAACCGGATAGAGAAAATCAACAAAAAACAAATTTGGATGTATCCATTTTAATACCAAATTAAATTCGAATACAAATACATATATCTATATTTATATTTTGGCGGATACGAATATCGGATAATTCAAATTCCACTCTCATATTTCTATCCCTACTCCTAGGCAGCTCGGTCGAGCTCCAGCTGCCGACACGGTTGCATTCCATGTGCATGCGTATGGGCGACTGATGTCCCCATGGAGCCATGGCCGACCATATATATGCACATGGTCATGCACACAGTCTAGCACACATGGGAGACTCCTAGGCTTGAGGCAGGCACATGAAAGGCGTTGTACGTTGTTCCATTGCACCGGATCTCTGCAAGGCGGTCAGAGTGAGGGAACGCAAAAGACGAACAGTCGCTGCCGCCCTATCAGAGAGAATATGGATCCATTGCACCGGATCTCTGCAAGGCGGTCAGAGTGAGGGAACGCAAAAGACGAACAGTCGCTGCCGCCCTATCAGAGAGAATATGGATCCAAGACATAACCATCCAGCTAAATGCTGACAGTCTACGGCAATATGGGAAGTTGTGGCATGTGATGGTGATTGATCCAGCTATGGCCGATGATCGAGGATACAATTGTCTGGAAATGGACAACAGCCAACACACATACACCGCAAGATCGGCCTATAGAGCATTTTTCATCGGCTCATCGAATTTTGTCGGGGCAGAGACAATCTGGAAAGCTTGGGCACCGCTCAAAGTCAAGTTCTTCACATGGTTGGCCGTCCAGCGTCATCTATGGACAGCTCACCGACGACACAAGCGCAGATTGCAAGACTCTGCTCAGTGCCTACTCTATGATCAGGAGGAAGAAAGCGCAGACCATCTTTTTCTGCCACTACATCTTCACAAAGCAGGTATGGCACTACATCCTCAGCGCCCTGGGAATCACGATGCCACAGCCCACACCTGGGAGCACGATGACGGACTGGTGATTGGCCATGCTTTGGCAATGCAGCAACACCATCAAGAGGGGAGGGTTTGACTCCACCTTCATGTTGGTCTCTTGGAAGATTTGGAAGGAGTGCAATGATGTTGTCTTCAACCGAGGAGCAACAACAATGGCTTCAGCGACGAACACTGCCGACACCCTCCGCAATGAGGGGGACCTCTGGATACAAGCCAGTGCAAAGAAAATGGCGGGCTTGGGTTGACCGAGTAGAACGGCAGGAACGACTTAGTTCTCTAGCTACTCCTCGGTGTTTTCGGTTGTAATCGCATTAGAATAGTACTCAACGATCTCTGTTCTGTGTGCGTGCCCGGTTGGCCTTCTTAATGCAATGATGCGCACTTCTCCTACGCATATTCTCGAAAAAAAAAACGTTGCCAGTGGCATGTCTAAAGCGGTCTTTGCTTGTCATAGGATCGATGGCATTGACGCTAAGTCGCTAACCTTGAGTGGGGTCATAGGATGTCATAACATGATTCACAAAAATATAATATATTGGTGCATTAACAAAACACGGTGATAAATAACCAAGTCATGTGTACCTTTGTTTGATAAAAAAATTAGGCCTTGTTTCTCTAGTGAATACACTTGCTTTGTGAATTCAAGAAAAGCCCTGATGATAATTTCATGGTAAGGTCCTACAGGCAACACATATACTTATCCATGATTGGGTCATTTCCTTTAACAGTCCGCAACTAAGCTGTTGGATTCCAGACCTTGTTTCATTATAAGGGTAGCAATATATTGGCAATGAGGTAAATGAAATTTATTGCACCAAATAATTTTTTTTTACAATTCCCTAGCTGCTTTGTATCTTCTGTGAATAAGGTCAATATGATTTAATTAAGAAAAAAAGCTAACAAGTTAAACTTTGTGTAGGAGAAAAACAAAAGAAAGCAACATAAAAAATCATCACCAGAATTTCATGTGCTTTTATTAGCAAATGACTATCAGGACAAATAATTGCAGTTGGTACCCCATAAAAAGCACTATCCAAAGGATAGGACTTCTACAAATGTTGCAACATTACTGTTTGAAATTTAAGGCTAAAAATGGGCATGTAAAATTTCAACAGAGTGACCCCAAAAAACTTAGAATTAACAGTCTGTCAAGAAAAGAAGTTTAAGCTACAAACACGATCAGGATAGTTAAAATTCAGACATTGGACAAAAAGAAATAAGAGAAGCAATTCTGAATTGGTATTGAATCCTCAAGCATCATCTGCATTGGTAGCTGTCAAAGGGATCATCTATCCACAAATGGTGTGTATGCCTATTACGCGAATGAAACCATATAGTCTCTTCTGAATTTGAATTGAGCACCTTGAGCAGCTCTATTGTCCAGTTGAAGCCGTCTGTGTTGATTAGCCAGCCATTTGTCATTGCAATTGTTAAAGGTTATAAATACCATTGTCTTCAGCACTTTTGCATTCAAAACAATGAACTTGGCAAAGTCAACATCTGGTCTGTTGCCCCAATAATTCCCCAAGACCACTTTTTTGAGATGAGTCTCAAGGCATTCAACTGGCTCCAATGGATTGTAGTTCCGTTTATTTTTCATATCCTTGTTTAGGTGAGACTGGATGAAGAAAGAACAAAACATGTAAGCAGTTGCTAGGTAGTCACTACTCAGTAATATACATATACTAGATTAAATGTTCATTTTGGCATATTCAGAGCAAGGCAAAGACAAATACTCACCGTGATATACAACTTCTCCAAGCAGGGGAAGAACTTGAGGAAGTCAACAACTGAGTCCAGATTTGGACCCCAAGAATCTAGGGCCAAAACCTTGACAGTGCGCATCGAGGTTGTCAAGCTTACGGCAATCATTTCCTGGACAAGGAACCAAGAGACATCCCGCAATTAGAGATGCATAATACAAGATGCAAAGAAGGCTGCTTCTACAATTCTACCTGGAAAACAGTGGTTCCAATCTCTAGCATGGCGATGCGGATCGACAGCAAGCCGAGTACCTCCAATTTCGGCGCCCGCATGATCCGGATGGTCGCTGGACCATTGACCGGATCAAGTGGTAACAATCTTTCCAGGCAAGGGGCATCTTCTATGACAAGTTCTTTGAGCATGACAGGATTCTCTACTCTCTTCCAATAGGAATGAACACTGAAGCCGAAGCTCCTTAGAGTCGGCGGATGCGGAGGCAACCCACGCCGACATTGCCGTCCAGCAAGAGGCTCTCAAGAACAGGGCAACCGTAGAGCAGGCTGTGAAGAGCTTCCTGCGTGATGATGATGCCGTGGAGGATGAGCTGCTTGAGGCGGGGAAACTTCAGCGACGACGGCTCTACCTCAGTCTCGCCGGGGAAGTCGCAGTGGCCGAACTCGGCAGCGTGGAGGGTGGGAGCGAATCTTAGCGCGGACGGCGGCAGCGGGTAGGGCAGCCGCGGGTCCTCGATCTCGTAGCTCACCTGGATCTCCTGGAGGCCGGCGAGGGCTCGGGAGCGCAGCCAGCCGTCGATCTTGGCGTAGCGGTTGCGGAGGCGGATGCCTGGGAGCAAGAAGCGGCGGCCGGGGCCATGGTGGTCGTTGAGGATCTTGGAGACGAAGAGGACGCGCTTGCGGTCCTGGCCGGAGAGGTCGCTGCCGGCGCTCAGGTTGAGGGGCGCGGCGCGCCCTGAATGTTCTCGTGCCCCAGGGGGGTACGTACCCACCCTGTTATCTACCGTCCAAACCTGCATCAAGATTCACACACTACCCCGCTGCATCAAGATTCGCACACCCCCTGAATGAAGATCGTGGCCGTCCAAAACAGGGTGGGTACGTGCCCCCCTGGGGCACGAGAACCGTTTTGCGCGGCGCGCCACAGAGGGCGCCACCGGCGGGACACGGCCTGCGTGCGCCCCCCGTCCTTGGTGGGGAGGAGAGTGATGATGGTGCCAAGAACCTCGTCGGGGAGGCGGCTGATGAAGTCGAGGCTCCGTCGCCGGAGCGGTTGCCGATGATCTCCGGCGGAGGGCCGCTGCCGATTCGATCGGGCTTGATCTTCTTGGCGGTGGGAACCTCGTCCTCCTCCATGATAGCCGGCGGCTGGCCGAACTGGAGGGAGGGTTTGGCGTGGGTAGTGGTGGTGTGGTGGGAAACTGGGAATGTGGGATTGATCGAGGAGTGGGGAACCGCAACATCCGCGGTGAAATAAATTTGATGGCCGTGATTTTTGCGTCGTTTATTTCTCTCTGTTTTCGTTCATTTTCTCTGCACTTTCACATTCTCGGTACACACGTGTCGGCAAGAGGAATGGATGATAGCAACAACTTGCTGCAGGGCGATCACACGGTTGTTGATTCAGTGAGCATTAGGGCGCTGAATTGGCATGGCCTTGCAAAGAAACCGGTAGACAGCTCGACCGTTTTTGCTGTCTTTGATGAGGTGCAGGTCGTTCAAGACAATGGACTAGATGAAGAAGCTCTGAGGACAGAACCTGAGCATGCTGCTAGTGAATTGGATTTCACTGATGACCAGAACAATAACTATTCTAGACTGCAGAATGTAGCTATCAGTGAGGTTCCTACCAATATTGATGAGTTCATTAAATCAATCACCAGGCCCGTACCGGTTCCTTTGATCCTGAGTGTACCTACTGAATTAGAACCAGAACATCCACATCATGTTAGCTCACAAGATTCTCCATCTGAACCAAAGTCACCGCAACAGAACGAGGGCATAGATCAACAGCGACAAGAACAACTACCTGAACACACACCATCTGTTGTTCATCCCGCTGACACTCTCAACGCCAGAGTATCAGGCAAGCCAACAAAGCAAAAAGCAGAGTTGAAAAAAGAAACGGAGCAATCCAATTGGCACAAGAGTTGCTTGTAAAAAAGCTTAAAGATCTGTTCCCACCACTGCAAAATCCGAGCTCTGATCTGCTTGAGCAGTTTACCCATCACTTCGAGCGACCAATTACCAAGGCAAAAATGGAGGCAATCGCAATCCTTGCCGAGCAGGGTCAGCCCAAGCGCAAGGAAAGTGTTCTGGGCTCCAAGGTGGCACTGGTCTGAAGCTTCCATGTACCACTTGATGAAGTTGACACTTGACAGTTGCCTCTTGGTCTCATGTTGATCTAGTCCATTTAAGAGTCCTTGTTCTCCTTAGTGGTATCTTTTCATCGTGTTTAGTCGAGCTTAGTGCTTCTTCCAGAGCGAGTTGTTCTAGTAGTTAGATTTGGTTTAGGTGGGCCACGCTAGTGCTAGATTTAATTTTGCTTGGTGCAGCTGCTCTAGGAGTTCATAGTTGTTTTTCTAGCTATACCTTAGTCGTTGTGGTGGAGGCGTGGCTCACTCCTAGTTGTATGGTTTTTTGGGCCTGTTTTTCCTACAAAAATGGGCCAGCATTTCTTTTTTTTCTTCTCCTAATATAATTTGCGGCAAAGCTTTTGCCGTCCTTTCAAAAAAAAACATTTTCGGTACACAAATGAACACAAATTTCATCCCTGTTCCTTTAGAATTGCTGATTCCCTTACATGCACATTCCACCACGCTATTCCAGAATCTAGACCATCTAGATCTAGATCTGGAGAGGGGGAGAGGGCAGCTAACCAAAGGCCCGGTGACCCAAGGCAGCTGCATGGGCTCGACGGAGAGTTATCATGCACTGACAGTGTTTGGCATCACTGTGATAGATCTGTTGAAATATTTAGAAATGTGATCTTCACTATTAAGGAAATAAACTGAGTATCAAAGAAAGCGTTTAAACCACCTACATGTGATTAGGAAATCAATTAATGTAATTAGTGGGATATGATCAGCAGGTGCTAAATAACCTTCCAAACATAGGGCTCGGCCCTTCCCCCACAGTGCTTATTTAACTGAGGACATGGGTGGAGGTATTGACTGTGACAAGAACACAAAAACACCATCCCGTGAGTCTGATTGCTGAAGGCACTGGAGGGGAGCAGAAGCTCGAGATCCCGTCCAGGGCAGTGCCATTGGCGTCCTGAAGGCCGCCGATACGCCACTGCTTCCTCTATTCCGACAAGAACGCCTATTTCCTCTACAGCTTTGGAGTATTCAACTCAGGGAACACCCATGGTTGCTGCTACTGCTAACGCCGGTATAAGTTTTACCCACCATTTTCCGCATTATGAGGTTGATATCATGTTTAGGTTAATAAGGATCCTACTGATGTGCTACTTCTGATAATCAGTAGATCTTACATTTGGTGTCAGAGCCATTCTAATGCCTAACATGATTAATCTGTTAAGAAAGTTCTATGTTGTTGGATTATATTGGATTTATGAGTGTGCAGATCTAGACCCTATTGCACAACTGAAATGGATCATGTTTATGCACGCATATGAGTTTCCATGTCCAAATTAAATTAACAGTAAGGTTATAGGTGCATACTTATGTGTAATTAGATCTAAATCATGTTAAATTAAGGTTCTGAATGTGAGATTAGATCTAATCCAACTCCGTTATGTCAAGTTTTATTCAAATCTTGATCAGCTTAAGGATTAGGTGCCAAACTAGATGCAATCATGCCAAAGTAATGCAATGCTTTAGTTAACCGAGGCGAATCAAGTTAGTTTCATGCTTAATTTGAAGATTTGGGTTTCAATTCCCTTTTTCCCCAAATTTTTTAAGCCCTGTTCATTTCAATTCCACAAAATTAGACTCCAAAATCATGCAATTGGCACACACAGTAAGCATGTAGAAGAAGGGGAGAACCAAATTTTAGTCGCCTAAGAAAATCCCCAAATTCCTCATGAACCCTAACCCAAACCGTAAGCATCAGTAAAGGATTTACCTCTGGATGTTGCCACGTGCAGTCACCGACGTGAGCAGGCACGCCGGGATGAGGTGCCTAGTGGAGCCCCTCGACGGCATGCCGCGCGACTTGTTCGCACGACACGCTGGCGAGAGGGCCCATAGGGTACCATGACGGCCAAGCTTCACACCGCGGCGGCTGAGGACGTGAGGCAAGTGGCGGGCCGCTGCGTGAGGGACATCGGCGGCCGGACCCAAGCGGGCGGTGCACTGCGCGAGAAGCAGCAGCGGCCAGAACGGCATGACCTGCGCATGAGGGCAGCTCGCGGTAGGCACGTAGACAATGGATGATGCGTGATCTGCATGCGACCCGCGTGAGGACACAGCGCGACTCCCACTGCCTGCGCCCGCGCGGCCCGCGGTCAGGGTCCAAGCCGCGGTGCATGAAGGGACCAGCGGCTTAGGCTGCTCTCGTGTGAAAACAGAAGGGGAAATGGAGGAGAAGATTAGGGTTCTGAACGGACCCGTTTCCTTTATAGGAAGCACCAGCAAATCCCGGCCGTCATGATACCTTGTGGACCACGGTTCTGCCACAATTCCATCTAGTTCGAGGAGTAGGGATTGGATGCGTCGTCTTCTCTCTAGCCGCCGGTCACCCACAATCGTCGCTCCACCTCTGCCTCGTGCGCCATGATTACGGAAGGACCCAAATGAAGCAACAGAGGGGGTTATATGGAAAATATGGCAGTGCATGATTTGCCTCATGGTGCAACTCGCATGAGCTGGAACGCTGCCTCCTCCACATCAGCTGCCATCGTGTCCGTAAGTCCACCAGCTGGACGATTTTGACCGTACATGCACGTAGACGACAACTTTAGGCATCGTATTGCATTATTTGCAAGGATCAAAGTGATACAATATTACAAGTTGTTGTATGGTGGATGTAATTTACTCTTATTTATTTTCCATGAGTTAGTTAAAGTTTTTAATTGTGTTTTAATTGCATTTATTCATTGAAAATTATGTTAATCCACCATGTGCAATTAGGATGTGATCTATTTAAATGAAAACATCGGGAAATTTATTTAGAGTATACATGTAATTAATTTTGACCATTGTTATTTTAAATATGGGTTTTGATGATAATTTTTTTTTGTTTTCCCCATCGTTGATGCAAATTGAAATTTATGTGTGATTTAATTAGACCATTGTAGGGTTGATTTCATACTTCTTATGAGCATCTTGATTGTGAATTTTTAACTAAGTTGTTATTTTCATGATTTTTAGTAAACACTATGGCGGGCTACTTGAACTCCATTGAGGCCCTCAATGGCACCAACTACCCTAGGTGATACAATCAGGTGTAGGTGGCCATTGCTGTGTGCAAGTATGATCTCACCATGCATGAGGACAAGCCAGCAAAGCCCGCTGAAGCAAATGGTGATCGTACTGCCACTGAGATGTGGGAGAGATGTGACAGGGTGGCCAGCATGATCATTAAGCAGACGATCTTATTCGTGGTGCTATTCCTAATAAGGACCAGGATGATAAAGAACTGAGTGGCAAGTATTACCTTGCTAAGGTTAATGAGAATTTCAAGAGCTCCTATAACACCCCACCCTCCAACACTACACAATGCTGCCCTTCCGTAGGGGCTCGTCTACTTACACATAGCACCCTTCTTACACTTTCGTCCTCGCTTTGGGTAAAAGGGTTAACCCGAAGGTGCTATGTCTAGAGGACAAGGACTTGTAAGCTGGTTCCACCATTGATCAACTAGCAATATGGTACTAAACATGTACATGCACCTGCACTCATGGGCCACAATTGAGCCATATCCAAATTGGGCTAGGTGTCACATCTCCTCTAAGCCTTATGCTAGGACCCTCATCATGAAGATACTGACTTCACAGTACAATGGGCAAAGTGGAATCAGGGAGCACATTATGAGCATGTGCGATATGGCTAATAAGCTCAAGACATTGGACATGGCCATTTCAGATGGTTTTCTTCTGCACTTCATTATGACTTCGCTGCCTTCACAGTACAGTCCCTTCAAGATAAGCTATAACACTCAGAAGGCGACTAGGAGCATGGCTGAGCTCATCAGTTACTGTGTTGAGAAAGATGAAAGGCAAAAGGTTGAGAGGATGAAGGATGCTCTCAACATAGTTAGTCAGCACTTCGAGTGTGTTGCCGTCAGCAATGCTCCCAAGCATCAGGCTGAATCAGGCAGTAGCAAGCAGCATAAGAACAAGTTCAAGGGCCCTAAAGCAAGGTTGTGCCACACAAGAATACTTTTGATGAGAAGTTGTGCAACTTCTGCAAGTCACCTAAGCATCTTATGAAGGAATGTGCAGGATTTAAGGAGTGGCTAAAAAACAAAGGTACAATTATTGATTATGTTTATTTTAATGATGAATTACTCTTAGTGAATTTTTCTCCTGACACTAGGTGGATTGACTTGGGTGTCACTGTGCACATTTCCAATTAATTGCAGGAGTTCAGTTTGATGCGAACTATAAGGGAGTGGGAGCGAAGTCTAAGAGTGACTGAGGGCAATTAAGTCAAGGTTGAAGGCATTGGGAGCTTCTTCTAGGAGTTACCGAGCGGCTTAGACCTTCATTTACAAGATGTTCTTTATGTTCCTAGCTTAAAAGGGAAACCTTATTTCTGTTTCGCGCTTAGATAAATCGGGACACATTTGTGAGTTTGGCAACTCAAAGTGCAACATTAAGTTTCATCATATTCAGGTTGGCCTTGGACATTTGAAAGGCGACCTTTATTTTATCTCTCTTGACAAAGATTATTCTGCAATGATTATATGTGATGTGATGAATAAGTGTAAGTGTGATGATGAGACTTCTTCGAAATTGTGGCATTGTCGTTTAGGCCACGTTTCAAGGGGAAGAATCGAGTATCTCATAAGAGAAGAGATACTCAATTCATTAGGTCTTTCAGACATAGATGAACAATGCATTGATTGTATTAAGGGGAAATTCACTAAGACTATTAAAAAAGGAACTACTCGGAGTTCGGGCATATTAGAAATTATTCATACTGATATTTGTGGCCCATTCCCAATAAAGTCCGTTGATGGTTTTGACTCGTTCATTACTTTCACCGATGACTTCTCTCGTTATGGTTATATGTATCCCATTCATGATCAGTCCGGGTCATTAGATAAATTTGAGATATTCAAGGTTGAAGTGGAAAATCAGCATAATATCACTAATAAATTAGTGAGATTGGATCGAGGTGGTGAATATTATGGGAGACATGCTCCATTTGGTAGATACCTAGACCATTCGCTAAGTACCTTGAAGAAAATGGTATAAAGGCCCAATACAGTATGTCGGACGAACCACAATGGTGTGTCTTAGCACCGCAATCATACTCTTATGGACATGGTACGTAGTGTGCCTAGTTATTCTACCTTGCTTGTGGAACTGTGGATGAAAGCGTTAAAGTCAGTACCAAAGACACCTTATGAATTATGGTTTGGGAAGAAACCGACTCTTAATTGCTTAGGTGTGTGGGGTTGTACTGCTGAAGCTAAGTTGTTTAACCCGTAGCAAAAGAAATTAGATTTTAAGATGGTGAGCCGCCATTTCATCAGATCCCTGATAAGTCTAAGAGATACTGTTTCTATTGTCCTGATTGCTTCACTATGTTTGTTGAGACCAGACGGGCTATGTTCCTTGAGGATGCAGTAACCAGTGGGAGCTTCCAAAGGAGGGAAACTGATCTTGAAGAAATATGGGCTGAGCTTCCCATCATGGGGATTCAGGAGACAGTAACACCTCAGTTAGTGTCGCTGTTCATACCCTCTATTCGGAGTACACCTCCTATTCAGATTACGCCTCTTGTTCAGAGTATTAGAACTACTCCTCCACTTGAAGTAGCTCCTGAGCCTGCGAGCGAACCACAAGCTGAGCATGTAGCACCTAACGTTGAAGTTGAAAACCCAGTCGAGGTGCCTCACCCTGTTGCACCCTTAAGAAGATCACAACGGGTCAGGAAACCAGCAACTTTTCCAGGTTATGATACATACTTATGTGACAACATGTATGATGTTGGGAAGGCTGATGATCCTAACTTGTTCAGGGAAGCAGTATCATGAGAACTCTGCTAAATGGGTTGAGGCCATGGAAGCAGAGCTTAAGTCCATGAGTTCAAATGATTTATGGGATTTAGTAGATATTCTTGATGGAGTCAAACCAGTAGGCTATGAATGGGTCTACAAGACTAAAGGTGATTCCAAAGGGAACGTCGAATGATTCAAAGCAAGGCTTGTAGCCAAGGGTTTTACTCAAAAGGAAGGAGTTGATTATAATGAAACTTTCTCCCATGTGTCTAAGAAAGATTCTTTTAGAATAGTCATGGCGCTAGTGGCTCATTATGACTTGGAGCTGCATCAGATAGACGTTAAAACTACATTCCTTAATGGTGACTTGGATGAGACCATGTTCATGGCACAACCGGAAGGTTTTGTTATGAAGGGCAAACAATAAATGTGGTGCAGACTAAAGAAATCCATTTATGGACTTAAGCAAGCGTCAAGACAATGGAACCACAAATTCGATCAAGTAATTAAGAAATTCGGGTTTAAGGAGAATGATCTGGATAACTGTATCTACACTAAAATAAAGGGTGGTAAATTTATAATTCTAGTGTTTTATGTGGATAATGTCCTGTTAGCAAGTAGCTATAAGTGTATGCTGCATGACATAAATGGTTTTCTTTCATCCAATTTTGATATGAAAGATCTTGGTGAGGCCTATTATGTTTTGGGCATTGAGATACACCGGGATAGGACCAAAGGAGTACTAGGATTGTCTTAAAAGACATACATTGAGAAAATGCTTAAGAGATTTAATATGGATAAGAGTAAGGCCACACCTATTCCATTAGCAAATGGCGATAAGTTTAATGAAGCCTAATGTCCTAAGAACCTATTGGAATTAGATAAAATGAAGGACATCCTTTATGCTTCAGCTATTGGAAGCTTGATATATGCATCCAGACTTGGCATTTGCGACAGGAATGTTTGGAAGATAAAAATCCCAGAAAGGTCCACTGGGTAGGTATCAAGAAGGCATTACATTACTACCAAGGTACCAAAGAATTCATTCTCACATGCAGATGATCAGATAATCTCGAAGTTGATGCTGACTTTGCTGGGTGTGTGTGGATAGTAGGAAATCTACATCAGGTTATATCTACACGTTAGCTGGAGGAGAAATATCATAGAAAAGCTTTAAGAAAAGTTTATTTGCAGTGTCGACAATGCAAGTTGAGTTTGTGGCATGCTATGAAGCAACTGGACAGGCTGTGTGGCTTAAGAATTTTATTCCAGACCTTAAGGTAACTGACAGCATTACAGAACCAATAACGTTATACTGCGATAATTAGTCCACAATATTGTTTTCATGAAACAACCAATCATGTGTTGCTTCCAAACACATCGACCTTAAGTATCGTGCTGTAAAGAAAGATGGCAGGATCGAACCATTAAGATTGGGCACATAAGAACTGATGCTATGTTAGCGGATCCACTCACTAAAGGCTTACCACTGAACGTGTTTAAGCAGCACGTCACAGATATGGTTTAAGGGCCGTTATGAACTCCCAAACAAATAAGCATTCTAACGAGGTGTTTCAGTAAGACTATGGGTAATGGGGTCCCAATAGTGTATCAAGCTACTGACGACGCATTGGTCTGTTACTTACTGTTATATTGAGGGTGAACATTAGAATGACACGAACATTAGCCATTAACCGTTCGATCAAGTGAGAGAATGCTGGAATGTTTAGAAATGTGATCTTCACTATTAAGGAAATAAACTGAGTATTAAGAAAGCATTTAAATCACCTAAGCACGATTAGGAAAATAATTAATGTAATTAGTGGGCTGTGATCAGCAGGCCAGAAATAACCTTCCAAACATAGGGCTTGGCCCTACCCCCATAGTGCCTATTTAACTAATTATGGATGTGGGTGGAGGTTTTTACTGTGACAAGAACACAAAAACACCACCCCGTAAGTATAATCACTGAAGACACTGGGGCGGAGCAGAAGCTCGAGATCTCATCCAAGGCAGTGCCGTTGGTGTCCCGAAGGCCGCCGATACTCCACTGCTTCCTCTACTCCGACAAGAACGCCTACTTCCTCTACAACTTTGGCGTCTTCTACTTTGGGAACACCCATGGCTGCTACTGCTAATGTCGGTATAAGTTTTACCCACCATTTTCCGCATTATGAGGTTGATATCATGTTTAGGCTAAGGATCCTGTTGACGTGCTACATCTGTTAATCAGTAGATCTTACAAGATCGAGGATTGAAGGAAAGGGAAGCCACTAGTAGGGCTCGGTGGCATGGGTAGATCGACAGGTGGTTGTGGCCCTTAGCCCATAAAGTTTGATGTTCCTTTTGCGTTATTATTAATTATTGTTCCTTCTCTGAATTCTGACAAGATGGTAAATATTTGAATGTCTTTGCTTTAGGAACTAAAAAGAAAAAAATATTTCAGGGTGCTCGGTTCAAGATCACAATGTTGTCAAACCATGGTCGTTTGCCTCTACACCTATCATTAGGTACATGGTCACTCACTGTTTTGTCACCTTATAAGTAAGAAGGCTTATTAAGCCCTGTACTTTCTGATTAATATGTAAGTGATATTATTGAAATGTCATGATAACTTATTATTCAAGGTTTACCAAACAAAGAAGTATACAATCCCATTGACACAACTTCTAATAGCAAAAGCATATATTTTTTTAAAAATACTATACTCAAAACTATTACATGTAAAACTCATCATAATCCACACGAAATGTTTTTTAACACATGGTTATAACTTTTGACATGAAGCAGAATTTTATAGTACTTGCGATCCAATACATTCTTACGTCTAGAATCAGTCACAAATCAAATTTCATTGAAAGCATTCCTAGCATGTTTCTTTGAAGGGAAACCCCACCCATATATCATCTTCCTCCAGAGAGACTTGAAAATGTACCAATACTTGTTAATTGTGGATATGCCATATTAGGTGATTCAAATCCTTCATCCTGTGTGAAGGCCTGCATAGTGACGTTGAAATGTGTTGATGTCAGCTCTGGGATTGGTGTGTCACCTTCAAGGTACTGCATCACTTGCCGCATAGTAGGTCTTGCACTGATAAATGGATGTGAGCATAAAAGTCCAAGCTTTAGTACTAAGCATGCCTCATCAATGTTATAATCATCTTTGAGTCTTGGGTCCACGATCTCCATTAGTGATCCATTATTCCAATGTTCTAAAACCCAATCCATCAGTGTATACTGGCCACCTTGTGCATTTTGCTTAACAGGCCTTTGCACGCAAGTGACCTCAAGAAGAAGGATGCCAAAGGCAAACACGTCTGTCGATGGAGATGCTTTACCTGAGCGTACCAACTCAGGGGCTAAGTAACCCATGGTACCAACCATATGCGTGGTCTGTTGATCAGTTCCATGATCATACAACCTCGAAAGACCAAAGTCACCTATTCGTCCATTCATTTCATTATCAAGGAGGATATTGCTTGGCTTAATGTCTCTGTGAATAACAATTTTCTCCCACTTCTCATGGAGGTACAACAACCCAGATGCAACACCTTTGATGATTTGGAATCTCCTGGCCCAACTCAGTGATGGCTGGCCATCTTCACAGTACAAATACTTATTGAGGCTGCCATTTGACATATAGTCATACACCAAAAGAAGTTCACCTCGTCGCCGACAATATCCAAGTAGTGGGACAATGCTGCGGTGTCGAAGACGGCCAATACTAACAACCTCAGCAATGAACTCCTTCATCCCTTGTCTTGACTCATGAGACACTCTCTTTACAGCTATCTCAACTTTGGACTTTGGAAGAACCCCTTTGTAGACCTTTCCAAACCCACCAGCACCAAGTAGGTTCTTTTTCCTGAACCCTCTCGTGGCATGGAATAAGTCCTTGAATGAGAACCGGTGTGGCCCAAAATCAACCTCCCAATCTTCCTTTACCTCCCTATACTTTAACCTTCTATGAACAAGTAGGACAATGACAAGCCCAACAGAAAGAACAAATGTTGCAGTGGCTATAGGCAGGGTGATCTCTAGGACCTTGGAACGGGGTTTTGGCCCAAGTCGCGGTAGCTTTGGCAGCTTGGATATATCAATGGCTGGGGCTGGTCCATTCATGGCAAAGCTCCAGCCAAGAACACAGTGTCTTGTGCTTATTGCACCGGTTGTTGCCGAGAAACCAATGTAGGATTCATCTTTGAGAATCACTGAGAGATTATAGATAGCTGAAAGAAGAGGCCTTACAGGTTTGGCTGCTCCTATTGGAGATAAGGACACATCAATTTGTGTTGTCTCTCCATCATATTCTGCCCACACCTGCATGGCCTTCCCACTAATTAGAGTCAAGTTATTGAAGAAACCACTCTTGTCCTCGTAGTATCCAGTGTGATAGGCTTCCAAAGATGTGAGGCTATTGATGTTGATGCCGACGTGGTTGTTATCGATGTCCTTGAACTCATCATTTTGGGTTGTATCAAGCTCAACAGCGAACATGTGGTTGCTCTTGTTGCCATCATTCCCGCTGTTGAGGAGGCCTATGTACTGTGCCCATGTGTTTGAGAGGTTCTTGGTTGGGGCAACAAAGAAGGCCATGCCATCGGCACTAATGTCAGCATGGACAGAGAGGATTGCGAACACAAAGGATACAGAGAAGGATTGCACAGTACCGTTGAGCTGCTTGTGGAAGTTCAATGGAGTAGGGTAAAATGCGTGGCCTAGATTGACTGTGTTGTTGGTGAGCTCAAGGAGGCCATCTGGTGTGACCAAGGCGTTGCCATCAAGCGTGAGGTTAACTCCGGCAAAGCCATGGTAGACAAACTGGCGATCATCACTAGCTACAAAATTTGAAAAGGTGAAGACAAGGGAGATGATGGAGAACAAGAAGAAGGACCTATGCTTCATATGCATATCTGATGATCTGAAGTTTGGGCAAGGCCACTAGGCTAAGATTGAAGAAGAGCTTCCAATGGTTCCTCTCTGCAGCGCGCGCATGTGTGTGTCTCTCTCTCCTTGGTTTCCTCTCCGACTCCCACACTCAATCTCTGGAAGGAACCGGGAAGAGCAGCAGCTAGCCTTAATACATCGTGGTCTAGAATGGTTGGTGCTGCCTATATTTTTCGTGTTTGCACTTCTTTAGAAGTACAGCCACACTAAAGTCAACATACAGTAACGCTGAATATGACATATCCTTGACTACTTTTACATCTTGTGGTCTAAATTACTTGTCATTCCTGCTCCATCCACATGGAAAAAGGAAACAATTTATAATTAACTTTTTTTAAAAAATTGTCACAAATTGTACCTTTCACTTAAACTGATGAAACCATTTTCAATTGAAAACAAGGCAATCTTAATCTATAAAACTCTTAATCCGTTCAAGCACCAACCCATGTAGATATATAGTTATGTACATCATGATGGGATTAGGACACCCTAATCATCCCTGAACTTTTTTGTGGTAAACATTTCTTCAAACCAATATGACGAATGACCTTACGCACATGTCGCAACAAAGTCAATCCTAATGAGAAGGGTCGCACACGTTCTTCTCTTATGCACGGCATTTTTCATACGTTGAATTCGCATTGTGGAATTTATTTGTCTGTATTAGAAAGAAAGAAAGACATTAGGTTACATTGTCCCCTGGAAAGAATAGCCTATACGGCCTTGAACAGCAGTTCATATAATGTAGTCAAGGTTCAAAGCAGAGATACCAAACATTTCTTCAAAGCTGATTTAGATGACCTACTGGGGACGTGAATTTCCCTGTAGAATTGGTCTTCCTATACCTAATCAGCTAGGAATAACTTAAGGTTGTGAACCCTTAACTTGATTGTGGAAAAAAATTATCAGGACAATTCTACAATAGAAACCCTAACTTGAAATTGCAGTATGAAAAAGACACCACGAGTAATCAGCATGCTGTGTCGTTGTCATATACTGCTCTCTTCCATACCCAACAGTCTCAGCTTTGACTAATGTGCTTTGTTTGTGTGAGCGTGTGGCATGCGTGATGGGACCGTAATGTTTCAATTCTGTGTGTACGTAGTCTAAGGCGCGTGTCTGGACCGTATTGATTTTATCACAAGGTACAAGTCCAATGTAATATTTCCAATAGCAGATGTAGATCGTTTTACTTTTCTTTTTCTCTACAAGAGTTCATTTCTTTCTAGAATATGAATGCAATTATTTCATTTACGGCACTTAATGAGTTTAGGATAATGACAATCTTATTTTATTAGGCAGTTTTGATGCTGGACCTTGATCTTTCATCCAAGGGAGTACAAAAGCGCAGAGGACACCCCTTGCCCTTCATCCCTTTGCTAGCTGCACTAGGACCACAACATGCTGTCACAAAACTACTTTATTTAGGGGTCAAGTAAATCTTACATTAAAAATCAATAAAATTGAATCTTATAGTTAATTTCTATTGTCTGGAGACTTTTCAAAAGATCTTGGTTGTCCTTATATATGGTTTTATGAAGACAAGAAATTTGGACTGAATCATTGAGCTTCAGTTGAATATATAATTATATATGGTCATCGACGCTCTATTATTATTTTTTTCCTTCTGAAATAATGAGGCAATGTGTAAAAACATGGCGTCGATCTTATATTACGCAATTCGAATGTATTCATGACAAATTTTATATACGAGTTCGACACATGAATATTTTCAATGTTACACCTTGAGATCTGCGCTCCGATAGTTATAGTTAAAAAAAAAGAGGAATACATGGCTACATCCTTTAATTTGTGACTGTTTTACATGGAACCAATTACATGTTGGCAAGATGGCAACCAGGCACCCAAAATGTCATCTTGCACCAGAAACAACTGATGTCGTACCAATGCTTGCTGTGGATCCCGTGATGTAAGCATCAAATCCTTCGTTCTGCATTATTGCCATCATGTGAAAGCTCATATCTGTTGGTGACATCTCCGGTAACTGCATGTCGCCGTCAAGGTACTGCATGACCTGCCCCATGGTAGGCCTCGCATTGGAAAATGGATGAGAGCATAGAAGTCCTAGCTTTAGGACCAAACATGCCTGATCAGTGTTATAGTTTCCCTCAAGCCTGCTATCCATGGTTTCAAGCAGCGATCCACTGCTCCATCGCTCAAGAACCCAATCCACCAACATACACTGACTGTCTTGCAAGCTTTCACTGATAGGCCTCTGCCCACTTGTGATCTCAAGAAGGAACATGCCAAAAGAAAATACATCAGTCTGAGGTGTTGCCTTGCTAGTATGTCCTAGCTCAGGAGCTAGGTACCCTATCGTCCCAACGACATGTGTGGTTTCTGGGTCAGCATCATGGTCATATAACCTAGCAAGGCCAAAGTCACCGAGTCGTCCATTCATGCCACTATCTAGAAGGACATTACTTGGTTTGATATCCCGATGGATGATGACTTTCTCCCACTCTTCATGGAGGTAGAGCAAGCAAGATGCAATGCCTTTGATGATGTGCCACCTATTAACCCAACTCAGAATTGGCTTCCCTTGATTACCATGCAAGTACTTGTCAACACTTCCATTTGGCATGTACTCATACACCAAAAATAATTCGCCTCTTCTTTGGCAATAGCCGAGTACGCGCACGAGATTGCGATGTTGGATACGCCCTATGCTAACAACCTCTGCAATGAATTCCTTCATGCCCTGCTTAGAATCATGAGACACTCTTTTCACAGCTACCTCCAATTTAGACACAGGAAGGATGCCCTTGTATACCCTCCCAAAACCTCCAATGCCTAACAAGTGCTTCTCCTTGAATCCTTCCGTTGCATAAAACAGATCCTTGTAGGAGAATCGGTGCGGTCCAAACTCAACCTCCCAATGTTCCCGCACCTCGGCGAACTTCAAATGCCTACGGATGATTAGGAAAACAACACTACCCACAGCGAGGACGAATGCGGCTGTAGATATTGGCAGAACAATCTCCAATACCTTGGATCGAGGCTTCGGACCCATGCGTGGCAACTTTGGTAGCCTAGCAATATCAATGTCTGGAGCAGTACCATTCATGCTGAAGCTCCAGCCAAGGACATAATGCCGCGCATTGATTGTGCCGGTTGCGGAGGAGAAGCCTATGTATGCAACATCTGTAACAACACCAGTGAGGTTGTAGGTGGCTGTGAACAATGGCTTTATAGGTCTAGTGACCTTCAGAGGAGCCATGGTTACAGTGATGCCTGAAACCTTGTCATCATAGTCTACCCACACTTGCATAGCCTCACGGCTAATCAGACTCAGGTTGCGAAAGTTAGCATCCTCATCAGCATAGTAGCCAGCATAGTAGGATTGCAGTGACTTGAGGCCATTGACGTTGGCACCGACATGGTTGGCGTTGAGGTCATTGAACTCCTTGTTTTGGATGGTGTCGAGCTCGATAGCGAAGAAGTGGTTGGTGATGTTGCCATTGTTCTGGATGTCTGTCAGGCCTAGGTACTGCCCAGGCAGTGCGGCTGATGGGAAGTTTCTGCTTGGTGCCACAACAAAGGCCATGCCATGGGCACTTAGGTCAGTGTAGACAGACAAGATGGCAAACACAAAAGAGGTGGAGAAAGACATCACTGTGCCATTGGGCGATCTCGTGAACCGCAGTGGAGTTGGGTAGAAGGCATGGCCTTTCTGCTGGTCTGTTCCATTGGTGAGCTCAAGGAGGCCATTTGATGTGATCGTTGTAGCTCCATCCACAACGAGATCATTATCGGAGAAGCCGGAGTAGATGAACTGATGCTCATCACCAGTAGTGAAGGCTACTAAGTTAAGGCTAAGGAAGAAGAAGAGCTGTAGAAGCATGGACACAGGCTTTGTTTTGGAGGACATGGTATTGTTGTGGAGACAGGAACAATGGTTTGAGGGTATTTAGCATTGAAGCAAGGCTGGATGCCTACCTCACAACATATGTCAGAGATTGACAGCAAGTCGCCTACACAGTGCAGTAGCTCCGCGCCACAATTGGAGTCATCTGACTTCTCACCTGCATGCCTTGTTTTTCCATAACGATTTGAATTGGTCTGTCCTCAGCTTCTTAAAAGTACTGAATGTTGTCATCAAGGGGATTGGTAATAATTTTCATAATCAAGTTTTGTGAAATATTCAGTATAGAAAGTTTTAATAATTAAGTTGTTGTTCATCATTGAAGAATTACCCAACCCATAGGTGCAGTTTGACCTATCAGACTATCAGTCCATGTGATTATTTTTCCATTCTTTATTACTAGTAGTGTGAAAGAGGGACATAAAAAAATGGTAAAATTCTTAAATTAAAAGATAGTAGGAAAGTTCCTAAAAATTGTTTTATGTATGACCAAGCATGTGCTTCAAACAAAGAAAGACAGGACATCTGAATTTATTATCTTGTATTTACCTTTCCTAACTAGAAAACTATTTTTTGATAATTGCCCCAATCTTGCACTCATGTCATAGCATTTGACAAACTGAATTTAAGAGAGATCCTCTTGAACTCAAGATATGATGATGTCAAGGCAAAAAGAAAAGTCATATATCGTTTCCTTACCTAACAAACTGGATGCCGTACTGTTGCATGCAGAAGTAGGCCCTGTTGACTCATGTCATAGCATTTGACCAAGAAGTTGGAATCAAGGTGCGAAAGCAAAAGATTCCGGTTTTTGTTTGACTCTTCTTGTTCTTGCATGCCACCAAATTAAGTGGACGGAGTAGTCATTATCTGGTTGTGGAAGAGAGAAAAAAATGTTGTCATGGATGAATTTTTGACTTGTTCCAACGCAATGCAAAAAACGAGCCAAAAAATCATAGGCAGCAAAGCTAGTCAAATTTGCCGACTGCCAGCAAACTAGTCAAGTTTGCCGTGTTGTGCATCCGCTGCTGTTCATGACCATGACACAACACAATCTACGCCATCCATAGATTTTTCATTGCATTCTTTCTCCAACACTATACATTGTTTGCATAGATTTCCCATCATGCAGTGACACCAAGAGTCAAATTGGATACCATTAGTGTCGGAGTTCTCGTCCGGAAGTCCACCCGAGGGTACCCAGATGGTTGATTTGTAGGCAAAGGGCAATCGCGAGGCTAGGGAACTCGAGGTAACACAGGGACACAGGGATTATACAGGTTCGGGCTACCCGGAGGTATAATACCATACGTTCTGTGCTCGGTGGTGTTGTATTGCTCTGCTCAGCGAAGTTCCGGAGAACAACAGCGAGTTCATAGTTACAATAGGCGAATGAGAGAATAGATGAAGATGACCTAAGGGTCGACCTAGGCCGCCTTATATAGGCTGACGGTCTAGAGTTTACAAGTCGGTTATCTCTAATCGTATCCAGCTCTAACTAGGAAACTAACCCGAGTCGGTTGTAACATAATCTCAGCGATCCTTGGGCGAGATCCGAGTACATCGCTACATGCCTTGCGGGCTAAGTATTCACCGATCTTGTCCATCAAGTCGAGGATCCTCATGGGCCTGGCCTGGGGTCGGCCCACATCACTGTCAGACGTGGGCCCAGGCCGACTGTCCACCCGGTCAGTAGTGGGCCTAGGGGTACCCATATCCCACAAGTCCCTGAGCAGCGTGCAGGCGCGTGGTGGACTGCTGATGAAGAAACGAAGCCTCCGTAGTGGGTTGAAGCGTCTTGGTCGGCAGGCCAACACAAGGGTGGGTGGTGCTCAAAAAAGAACAAACCGTCGGTCATCAGGGATAACCCTGGGCAGACCTAGGGGTAAAGCCCCGAGTGGCGTAGTGCCGAGTTATGGCCGAGTCGAACACCATAAGGCAAGGGACTGCACCACTTTGGGAAAGTGACACATCCTGATGGGGCATAGCATTGGGCCGATTAGAAAAATTGGGCGAATGGTCAAAAAGGATTGAACATCAAGCGCCGGGGCAGACAAGCCGCCCAAAGGATGAGATCGCCACGGATGTCTGATGCACGTCGTGACAACAACAGTATCCATGTGAGCGCACAGAGTACACCCGTGATCGAAGGCTGTCGAAAACATTTAGGGCGGACTGAGCGCCTCGGGGAGAGGGGCTGCGCAGCGCAGAGCTCACGTGCCGAATAGTGCAACCGAGGTCACATGGGAATAGTTAGCACATGGCTATAAATAGATGCAGAGGTTCGGGACCTTGCACTCATTGGAAGAGAAGCGTAGTGACCACTTAGCAATCATGTTGGGGACTTGTTGTTGGGTTCATCCTCCAGGGAGAAACCATGGGGACTTGAGAGCTTGGTGCTAGAAGAGTGCTTGCGAAGATCTTGAGGTGTTGATGGGCGTCTGCATGCTTTCCCATTCTCTCCCAGCATTGCCTTGGGCCAAGGGCCTTGTAGGGTGAAATGTTTGTAGAGCCAAGGGAAATCCGGAGGCATTCGCACACAAACCTTAAGTGGGTTAACCCGTCGTCGGTCGTTGTGGTGTTACAAGAGAGCTTGCGATGAGCTCATGTGGACGAAGCTTGCTGCATATGCAGCAATTAGCGCCACGGCGAGTGCCCCAAGCCGTCATCTTGACGGTTAAAGCTTTTTATCCTTGTAACCGGTCCATGGCCGGCTCTTCTTTGTAATTGTATAGTTTGTTAATGAATCCTCTTTTTTATGGCCTGGCTACAAGTATGATTTCTGTTATCCTTGACCCGGGGGCCAACTTGGCAACGTAGGTTCAGAGCTAGGTTCGCAGAGCCAGGTCCCCAGACGTCGGGGCCGGCCGAGTCGCGGAGACCCGTTGACCGGAGTCAGAGCATCGAGTCCCCAAACGTCGGGGCTGGCCGAGTCGCGGAGACCCATTGACCGGAGTCATAGCGCCGAGTCCCCGAGCGTCGAGGCTGGCCGAGTCGCGGAGACCCATTGACCGGAGTCAAAGCGCCGAGTCCTCGAGCGTCGGGGCTGGCCGAGTCGCGGAGACCCGTTGACCGGAGTCATAGCGCCGAGTCCCCGAGCGTCGGGGCTGGCCGAGTCGCGGAGACCCGTTGACCGGAGTCATAGCGCCGAGTCCCCGAGCGTCGGGGCTGGCCGAGTCGCGGAGACCCGTTGACCGGAGTCATAGCGCCGAGTCCCCGAGCGTCGGGGCTGGCCGAGTCACGGAGACCCGTTGACCGGAGTCATAGCGCCGAGTCCCCGAGCGTCGGGGCTGGCCGAGTCGAGAGACCCATTGACCGGAGTCATAGCGCCGAGTCCCCGAGCGTCGGGGCTGGCCGAGTCGCGAAGACCCGTTGACCGGAGTCATAGCGTCAGGGCTGGCTGAGTCACAGAGACCTGTTGACCGGAGTCATAGCGTCGAGTCCCGGAGCGTAGGGGCTGGCCGAGTCCCTTGGGCAAAGAGTCGTTGGCCCGCGATTAACGGAATCGCCATGGATTCTGTCCATTAGTCGCGGCGCCGTTAGGGTGATTTGAAATGGCGAGAGGGGAATAAATCGAATCAGTCTCCAGCAATTGTTTACTACTGCCATTCCTAGATCTAGAACCGTGCCATCCTCCACTGCCACTTAGCGCCGCCGTAGGTCCGATTCGACCACCACCTACTCACCGTCGCCGGAATCCATCCTCCGCCGCCGTCGCAACTCATCCCATTTGTTGTGCCCACGCGTCGGGAGCGGAGATGATAGATCCGACGGCTTCGTTGAAGACAGTGGCGTCGGAGGAGAAGGCACCGTCGCCGACGAGGGCAGCAGATTCGGGTATCCCTATGGGTCACGGGGAGGCCATTGCGGGGAAGACGGCGGCATCCGCTGGGGACCAGCCCAAGGCTGCAGGAGATGCCACCGGCAGTGGGGGTGGTACCACTGCAGGGCGGGTAGCCACCGCGGGACGGATGCCACCGCGAAGGCGATTGTGTCATCTGACGAGGTCGTGGAGTTGACTTCCGTGCCTGGAGGAGTGCCGCCCTAGGAACCGGCCTGGGGCCAATCGTCCATGACCGAAGAGAAGCTTCAAGCCATGGTGCGGCGAGGTGTGCTGGGCTCCAAAGAGGAATTGCTATGGTGATTGCCTGGGGACGACACGCGGTCTTGGGAGCGCTCGGATACACAGACAGTCATTTTCGCGTCATTCTTCAAGCGCGGCTTTGGATTGCCTACGGGTGACTTCTTCCAGGGTCTGCTGCACTACTATGGTATTGAGCTTACCCATCTGAATCCAACTTCGATTCTATCCATCTCTGTCTTCATTCATCTATGCAAGGCCTTCTGGGGATTCCGCCACACTTCAATTTGTGGCAGTGGTTGTACTGCATAAAGATAATTGGGGAGGATGCCAGTAAGGGTCCAGCTCGGATCACTGGCGGGGCAGGGTTCTCTTTGAGGCCTGGCATGTCCAAGAGGTACTTTGTGCTGGACATGAATGACTCCAATAAGGGATGGCGATCAGATTGGATTTATGTCGTGAATCATCCCTCAGCCCTGCCGAGCTGGACTGGTCATCGGTCGAAGAAAATCACAGACTGGGAGTCACTTCTTGAGAGCAAGGATCTGCAGGAAGCTGAAGAGCTGTTGCAGTTGATAGCCGAGGCGAAGGAGAGGAAGTTGACTGCGGCAGCCATTATGATTTCCTTTGTTCGACATTTGACACAGCCTATCAAGGACCGGGTTCACCCTGGATACGAATTCTCAGGCACCAGAGACCCGACTCGGGAGCAAGTCTGATCGGTGTCCGTCCCCGAGACAATGGAAAGGGTCTCAAGTTTTATGCGGGGGGAAATCTTCAACCAGGGTACACCTGTACCCTTCTCATTGCACAACCCGCCGCCGGTTAGTATCTTTCTCCCATACAACTTTTGTAGCTTGACGCCGGATATATGATTTTTTGTATGCGAGTCTGAGTTGTTGTGTTGATTGTTTTGTAGGAACGCGCGGCAAAGCATTTTTGTCAGGCTCCGTTGCCCGAGGGCAGCGTTCGGCTGGAGAAATTGATGACGGCAGAGGAGGCATCCAAGGCGCCTCGTGTGGTGGATGAGGAGCCAGCCGAATGGGACGCTAGCGACTTAATTCTGGCTCACCTGGAGGAGTCGGATGATGATCGGGTGACCCTGGCAGCTGTCATTAGTGTAGGAAAACCAAGGCGCATAGCTGTGCGTAAGGTGATGATGTCCAGGTCGACGAGGGCTGCTGCCCAGGGGTCGTCGCCGAAGCAACTGCCCAAGTCAGGGCAGTCTACATGGGCCGAGTCCCAAGCGAGGAGGAAAAGGAAGCTGATATCCTCAGCGAGCGAAGCCGAGGATGAAGCTGACAAGTCTCCCTCGAGCCTGGACTTGGGGGAGTCGCCTCGGACCGATGCTGGTGGGCAGGGGACCCTCTATGTTCCGCCGTGGGAACAGCCGGAATTGCTTCTGGCGCCCAGCTCGACACCGCCGATACTTCTCAAGCGGATTGAATTTAAGCATCCGCGTAGGAGCGGGTAAGTCGTTGGGGATGTTTTGAAAACCTCCTGGGTTATCATATTCATGTTATTCTTGTTTTGAATGCAGGCTTGGGAGTTAGGGCGGTGGAGCCGGTCTGGTGTCGCTTCTTGGAGTAGGCGACAAGGTGTCAGTGGTTCAGCCATCCATCGCGGGCACAGGACTCGGGGGAGCGAAGGCTGGGTAGCCCCTTGGCGGAGGACCAGGCGCAGCCGCCGAGTGCTCCCCGTGTCTCTTCGGGGATGAGCCCCCCTCCCCCAGCCGCCGACAAGTAGGTGGAGCTGCCCAAGATGGGAGGCGCGGATGAAGACCCGAGCAGGGTGATCAGGGTGGAAGACCCGGTCGGTGGTCCTCCTCTACTTGATGATGACGATGACCAGCTGCTCGGGGAACAGCTGAGTGCCGGGGTTGGCACTGTTGTGGCGCCCAGATTGGAGGCCATTGTGACCGGGCTTGGGGCCGGGCCGAGCGTGTCAGCACTGACTCCTGAGCGCGCTCTGGAGCTTGACATCGCCGACCACGAGATCGAGCTTCAAAAGCTGCAGAAAGTGGCTAGCGTGCTTGATCGCATTGTTAAGGTATGATGTCTTGAACTTTATGAGCGTTGTTGTTCTTGCAGTGACTGACCGTTTTCTGTCGTTGAGCAGGGTTTCGCAGCTCGGGCTGCAAAGAACCTTATCTTCAAGCAGCGGGCTCTAAAGGACCGCCGACCTTGGGGAAGATTCAGGAGGAGCGGGTCCAAGATGCCAATAGCTCCAAGGAGTACATGATGAAGAGGGAGAAGGAGATGGCGGACGTCGTCAAGCTCAACGAGGAGCTAATGAATGACATGAACGTCATGATAGAGGGTAAGTTCCTGTGATGTGCCAGAGCGGTTCCCATGTTGGGGCTTTGTGCTGACGATGATTCCTTGCAGATGCGGAGAAGAAGGAAAAGGTTCTCCAAGGAAAGGTGGAGAAGCTATCCAGGGCCAAGTGGAAGCTCGAGGACGAGGTCAGCGCCCTGAAGGAAGCCAACAAGTGCCTCAAGGCCGAGTCCGAGCGCTTGACGGAGGTCAACCAGCGTCTGAAGGACGAGCATGACCAGATCATGCATGGTGAGTGTTTCTTGTTGAGTCGGCTGTCATTCTTGTTGGCCTGTATATTTAGAGGTTTCTGTTGCAGGCGTTCGGGCCGAGCTACAGGAGCTGCGGCAAGCGGCCGAGTTCAACGCCAACTCGCTGGTCCCTGCCGAGTTGGGACCGATGACCTTGACATTGGTGCAGCGGCTCCGGGCCAGCCCCACCCGTGCAGCGCAGTTGGTGCAAGAGATTGTAGTCGGCTGCGGTAGTCGCATCTTGGCGTTGATTCGAGCGCACCTCCCGTCTCTCGTCCTTGCTCCAATTCGCGAGGTCTTGCCTGAAGGGATGACCGATGACCAGTTTGATGACCTAGTCGATGAGTGTATGCCTCTGGCAGAGGCTGTAGCGAAGGAGCTTGGCCTGTAAAATGACAATTACTGATGTAAACAATGTTTTATAATGTAATATAAGTAGATCAAAATTCTATATGTTGGAGCATTATGCGCTATGATTAGCGAAATGAAATGTGGACACTTTTCCCTTCCTACTAGGACTTTGCATCAACTGATCGGCCACTGCCTTGTGTCGTTTAAGCGCCCTTTTATCCCACTGACCACTGCTCACGGACAGGATGGCTTACCACTCAGCGACGTTTAGCTGGAAGGCTTACTCGCTGGTTGCGCTAGTTGAGCACCGGGCTCTGGGTTTCACGGTTGGAGACTCGGACCGACCAGGTTAGCTCGGTTGTCGCCGGGGGGAACATGGGGTCGGGCAAGGACTTCGGAAGTCAGAGTCAGTGGGGACCCTCCCTGTGATCATGATAGGTTTGCTTGGGTCGGGCCCAGTCCCTGAGCATCAGCTTGGATGTCGGTTAAAGTGTTAACGGCGGGCCTTATGACTCGGAGTCATTGGCAAGGAAGAAGACACTTCTATTATAAATATCAGTGAAGAAATACATAGCTTTGGTAAAATCTAGGGGTAGAACTTTGTGAGGTGCTGAATATTCCACACATTCGGGACGGGGTCACCATTGGCCCATTGGAGGTGGTATGTTCCTGGCGAGACGACCTCCTTGATGATAAAGGGCCCTTCCTAGGAGGCCGACAGTTTGTGCTGGCCCTTGCTGGACATGACTCGGCGCAGGGCCAGGTCGCCAATGCAATGTTTAGGGATCTTTCCTGGACGTTCTTGTCGTGGTACCATCGAACTTGTTGCTCGTGCCGGGTATGTTGGATCAAGGCAGCGAGTCGATGCTCTTCTATGCTGTCAATGTCGAATTGCCGGCTTGTTTCTGCTTCTCCTTCCTCATAGTGCTGGATGCGCGGGGCACCATAAGCAGGTCGGCTGGTAAGACGGCTTCGGAGCCGTAAACCAGGAAGAACGGGGTGTAACCTGTAGCTCGGCTCTTCTGTGTCCGTAGGCCCCATATAATGTGAGGCACTTCTTTAGCCCACCGGCCTGCGTGCTTGTTTAGGTCATCGTACATGGCCTTCTTTAGCGAATACTGGACCATGTCGTTGGCGCACTCGACTTGGCCATTGCACCTGGGATGCACCGAGGAAGAGTAGTAGATGTTGATACAGTTGTCCTGGCAGAAATCCCAAAACTCGTGTCCTATGAACTCGGATTCGAGGTCTGTGACGATGCGATTAGGGACGCCAAATCGGTGGGTCAGTTCGTCGATGAATTTGGCTGCTGTGACAGACTTGGTGTCGGCCACAACCTTGTACTCGATCCACTTAGTGAACTTGTCGACTGCCACCAAGAGGTGTTTGAGTCCGCCTGGAGCAGTTTTGAATGGCCCGACATTGTCGAGTCCCCATACTGCGAATTGCCAGGATGAAGGAATTGTTCGGAGCACTTGTGCTGGGAGGTGTTTTTTTGCTTTTGGAAGAACTGGCACCCTGTATAGCGGCGTATGAGGTCTTTGGCATCGGATAGGGCCATAGGCCAGTAGAATCCTGCCCTATTGGCTTTGCCGACTAGGGTCCCGACGGCTGCGTGATTGCTGCACATGCCCGAGTGGATTTCCTTCAATAGGCTAATGACTTCATCATGGAGGACACACTTCATGAGTATGCTTGTGGAGGCGGCCTTCCTATACAAAGTGTCGCCGATGACGACGTACTTTGTCGAGCGCCGGGTTAGTTTCTCGATTTCCTCCTTCGTGCCCGATGACCAGCTCTCTGTGAGAAAAGCAATGAAGGGGGCACGCCAGTCTACTTCTACCAGGAAGACTTCATTGGTCAACGGGTCACTTGGGAGTGGCTCTGGGTCAAGCACGGGGCTGCTGTCTTCAAGCATTTTGATGGATGGAGTGCGCAGGTCTTGGACGAAAACACCGACTGGCACCTGGGCCCTGGTGGACCCTAGCTTGGATAGGACGTCGGCGGCGACATTGTCTTCACATAGAACGTGGTGGAGGTCGAGCCCATAGAAGTGGGCTTCAAGCTTGCGGACCTCCGCACAATATGCGCTCATGGTTTCTTTCATCGTGTCCCAATTTTTGTTTACTTGCTCGACGACTAGCTTAGAGTCATCGTAACGCATCAGCCGCTTGATGCTGAGTGACACCATGATCCGGAGACCATGGATAAGGGCTTTGTACTCAGCCCCCTTGTTGGTGGCTTGGTAGTGTATTTGGAGAACTTATTTTAGGTGTTGTCCCTCCGGGGAGATGAACAGCACTCCTACTTCGGCTCCTTCCAGGGCGCCATCAAAGTACATCTTCCAGTGCTCCGGGTGCTCCTGTGGGGTTGGGGCCTATACCTCTGTCCTCTAGGCCACGAAGTCGGCCAGGGTCTGGGATTTGATGGCCTCCCGTGGCTCGAAGTTGATGGTGTGCTCTCCAAGTTCGATGGACCACTTTACTATTCGTCCGTTGGCATCTCTGTTGTGTAGGATGGCTCCGAGCGAGAAATTTGAGATAACCCAGATGACGTGGGCCTAGAAATAATGGCACAGCTTCCTGGCAGTGACCAGGAGCGCTTAGAGCAACTTCTGAGGGTGAGGGTATCGGATCTTGGAGTCGCCGAGTACCTCACTGACAAAATATACAGGGCGTTGGACCTTGCGCGGGTGGCCTTCTTCTGGTCGCTCGACGACCAGGGCCGTGCTGACCACGTGTGTGGTGGCCGAGATATAGAGCAGTAGTTCCTCCCCGGGGGTCGGGCCCGTGAGTACCAGGGGGTTGACTAGGAACTCCTTGAGGTCGGCCAGGGCCTTGCTAGCCTCAGGGGTCCATTCGAACTTGTCCGCCTTCTTGAGGATTTTGAAGAACGGAAGTCCCTTTTCGCCGAGCTTGCTGATGAATCGGCTCAGGGCCGCCATCATTCCTATGAGCTTCATGATATCTTTCTTACACTTGGGTTCCTTGAGGTTGCGTATGACGTCCAGCTTGACTGGGTTCCCCTCAATGCCGCTTTAGCTTTCTTGATGGTACACCGAACACGCAATTCATCGGGTTAAGTTTCCACCTGAAACGGTGTAAATTGTTAAAGGTTTCCTAGAGGTCGGAGATCAAGGAGTCAGCGTCATACGTCTTGACAATGACATCGTCTATGTAGGCTTCAACATTTCGCCCGATTTGGCTTTGCAGGCAACCTTGGATGGCCTTTTGGTATGTGGCGCTGGCGTTCTTCAGCCCGAAGGTCATCGTCTTGTAGCAGTAGATGCCGTGCGGGGTGATAAACGCCGTTTTATCCTGGTCGGACGTCTTGAGGGCTATCTAGTGATAGCCCGAGTAGCAATCTAGAAAGCAGAGGAATACGCAGCCGGACGTGGAGTCTACGACTTGGTCGATTCGTGGAAGAGGGAAGGGGTCTTTAGGCAGTAGCGGTTGAGATCCGTGTAGTCAATGCACATTCTCCATTCATTGGTTTTTTTCTTTACAAGTACAAGATTTGCAAGCCACTCAGGGTGTTTGCATTCTCTAATGAAGCTGGCGGCTAGGAGCTAATTCAATTCTACCCTAATGGCCTCCTTTCGATCTTGAGCGAATCGGCGTAGCTTCTGCTTGGTGGGCTTCGTGTTCTTGCTCAAATCCAAGGAGTGCTCAGCCTTCTCCCTCGAGACTCCTGGCATGTCTAATGGTTTCCATGCGAAGATGTCCCAGTTATCCCGGAGGAAGGAGGTGAGCGCGTCTTCCTATTTAGGAGTGAGCCCTGGCCCTATGAGGGCCGTCTTGGTGGGGTTGTCGAGTCCCAAGCTGATCGCTTTGGGGGCTTCTGCAGGCGTCAGCGCCCTGGGCTGCTGCTTCTGATCTGGGAGAACGGGCTCGTCGGTCGCCGCCTTGGGCTGCTTGAAGGACTCAGGCCACTGCACGGGGCGGAGCCGGACGGAGAAAGTGGCAAAGCCATCGAATGCGTCCTCCTCATCGTTGCGGTGGTTGCGGCGTGGAGATCGGCCTTGGTCGACGAGGGGTCGAGCATCGTCATGCCGTTGGCGGCGATCGTCCCGTGGAGGGCCGTATCGCGCGTCATACTGCTTGCGTTCCATGAGCTCATGGACTACGCGGCGCTCATCTTCCTCTGCTGCTGTGTCGCTAGCTTCTCCTACTGGCTGGCGGTCGGGTCGCCCATAGTCCCGGTCATATCGCTCACGGCGCTCAAGTTCTGCTGCATCACGTTTGTGATGCCGGGCGTTGAGGTCGGCGCGGATGTCCCGGACGTTGTCCATTAGATGATCTCGGAGATTGCATTCCTGGGGGTTAGCCGGGTAGTAGTGCCATTGGCGCCTATCGCACTGTTCCTGATAGCGATCACGGCGGTTGTCCGCGTTGCGCGGGTTGCGCTGTTCTTCCTCTTTCTCCTCGTGGTGGTTCTGGGCCACCTCTTCTTCAACGACGGGCAGTGGTGGGTTCCTCTAGTGAGGATGATCCCTATCCGATATGCTATGAGCAGAGCGGTAGCTTGCGGAGCGAGCCAAATTAGTCCGCCTGGATCGGGATCTAGCGCGGTACGACCGTTCGACTTATTCCTGAGCAGCTTCCAAGTGAGCTCGGGCGCGTTGCACCTCAGGGGTGTCGGCCATGTGTTCCAACTCAGCGAAAGCTGCTGCAATGTTGGCCTGGGGCATGCGGAAAGGTACTCGGGCAAATGCTCTGTCAAGGTTGACCGGTTGGACTCCGTGAGGACCCCGACCGGGGGGCTGTTGCCTTAGAGGTGCCTCAGGGGAGATTTTTGCGGCAGCCGCAGCAGCTGCAGTATTCCCGTCCGCTGCCTAGGGTGGTAGGGCTTCTTCGTTGCACCGGTGAGCTCGGTCGGCGTTACGTTCCTGGCGGCGGTCCCTAGCCGAGTCGGTTTCTCTGTCCTGGGTGGCCTGATCTTCAGAGACGAAGACTTCACGCCCCGGAGGCGTAGCATAGCATGACTCATTGCTCGGGTGAGCCGGAGCCAGCAGGAGCACGCTTGTGGCGACCTGGAATTCTCCACAGTCCTGGGACTGGGTGGTGGGTGGGTTTTCAGATTGGATCTGATTCATGCTTCTGCGCACCCACGCCGAGTAGTGCGCCGAAGCGTTGCGTAGCCCCATCGGTTGCCGATCACGAGGTCGGCGCAGGGCCTCTTCCGACATGGCGATGCACTCGGAGAGGGTGCCTTGGACACGATCTAGTCCGGGCAAGGAGCTCGCTGGGGGGTGGAAGTCTTGGGCGGGTTGCCAAGCCCGGAGCTTGGTCACCGAGGACCATTACGTCGAACCGCTGCTGGAGCGGGGCGACGATTGATAACGAAGTCGGCGAGGAGGTCAGCATGGAGCTGGTCGGCGTGGTGAAGTTGGGTGATGAGTTTGAATCGGAGGAGGCGGAGTGGATCTCGGCGAAGAAGCTGATGCCCTCAAGATGCTCAGAGCAATCCTTGAGGCTTTCGGGAAGATGACGCCGCGACGATCTGCCATCGAGCTAGCTGTAATGCCCCGTGATTACCCCTACCTGGCGCGCCAACTGTCGGAGTTCTCGTCCGACAGTCCACCCGGGGTACCCAGATGGTTGATTTGTAGGCAAAGGGCAATCGCGAGGCTAGGGAGCTCGAGGTAACACAGGGACACAGGGATTATACAGGTTCGGGCTACCCGGAGGTATAATACCCTACGTCCTGTGCTCGGTGGTGTTGTATTGCTCTGCTCTGCGAAGTTCTGGAGAACAACGGCGAGTTTGTAGTTACAATAGGCGAATGAGAGAATAGATGAAGATGACCTAAGGGGTCGACCTAGGCCGCCTTATATAGGCTGACGGCCTAGGGTTTATAAGTCGGTTATCTCTAATCGTATACGGCTCTAACTAGAAAACTAATCCGAGTCGGTTGTAACATAATCTCCGTGATCCTTGGGCGAGGTCCGAGTACATCGCTACATGCCTTGCAGGCTAAGTCTTCACCGATCTTGTCCATCAAGTCGAGGATCCTCATGGGCCGGCCTGGGGTCGGCTCACATCACTGTCAGACGTGGGCCTGGGCCGACTGTCCACCCGGTCAGTAGTGGGCCCAGGGGTACCCATATCCCATAATTAGGATAGCAAAGGCGATTACACTTAAGAACAGCAAGATAAACATTGACGGAATCCATTATTGTACGGAT
This sequence comes from Alloteropsis semialata, assembly GCA_004135705.1. Lineage (NCBI taxonomy): Eukaryota > Viridiplantae > Streptophyta > Magnoliopsida > Poales > Poaceae > Alloteropsis > Alloteropsis semialata. Next base: position 64,187,410 of record CM014271.1, on the reverse strand, counting down.
ATTTATTTGGAAGGCAATGTGTTGATGCTTACGTTTAAACATTTGGTATGCAACTGAAAGAACATGGTGAAAGATGATGATACTGGTGGCGTCTATTCTGTTCCAATTTTGCATGGATGGTGAAAACCATATATTAGAAATTATGAGGGGAAGAATGCAGTGCTTGTCTGAATTTGTTATGCATGCTAAATTATCTGTTGGGCAAGGTAAAAGTTTTGTTTAGGTCTCTGCCTGTGTGTTACTACTGGAGATGAAAATTATGTTTCTCTTTTTTTCTGGAACGTATAAGAGAGTTGTTTATCATTATATTATATTAAGAAGAAAAAATACTGTAGTAATTAAGAACCTTTACAACACACACAGCACGAGTCTTACATTACATTCGCACCTTTCTATTAGTTGTGCATCGAGGAGGAGTGCTCCAGCATTGTTTGGAAGAATGACATGAAAGATGGAACAATTCCTATCCTTCAAATGGATAAAGTCCCCAGAATCACAAGTGAATTAAGGTGTATTCGGATCTCTCCAGAAACATTTAAGTTTATGCTTGCCCACCAATCATCAAATTAGGAAGTGTTTTCAGGTTGTGGCTTGGCTTGCATACCGACCATATAGAGAAAATTGAACCACATGCTGGCTATGCAAAAACAGTACCAGCAAGTGTTGGATGGTTTTTTTCATACCGGCACACAAAAGGGGATAGCTGGTAGAAAAATCCAATACCTTTCTTGTTGCTTCACAAGCAATTTCTATTATAGGTAAATGTGAAATATAAAGGCTCAAATTAAATACGGAAGTTTAAAGGGTACACAACGCAAACTCTTGGCACATTGATTTTTTCCAAGTATCGAAAAGTTGGCTAACTTCCTATAATCCTTGTTGTAGCTCCTTCGTGGAAATTAAATATAGCCAATGGGACTCCCCAAAACATAAGTGGGTGTCCACTTGGCATCTTGCCAATTACCTCCATTGTCTTCACTGGGTAAAGTTTCAGCAAACCGCCAAGGGTCTCTCCTCCCCTTGCACAAGTACTAGCGGCGGACTCTCCACAAATCTTTGTGGGGTTTTTGTGTGGGGGCTCACAAGACTTAAACACCCCGTATTTACAACACTTGGTGTATGCACTGATAGAAAAGAGGTATGCAAACCTCACTAAACTCTTGGCTAATGCCTAACTGAAGCGCGAAGTGGCCTAATCTAGTACTAATAAAAGCCTAAATTTGTTGCTAATTGTCTAATTTTCTCTTAAGCACTTTGGTGGATAGAATACTTGATTTGGTGAACTTCAACACCCAATATATTCCCCAAGCTATCAAGCTATAACACACTTCAAATGGCCGGGTGGAGGGTATAAATAGTACCAAGATGAAGAACTAGCTGTTTGCACCACCGACTATTGCGGTATGTGATCATGAGTGACCATTGCAATAGTCTGTCGTTGCAAAACCAAATCTTCAACTTCTTCATCACTACCGACTATTACTCTACCTCCACCATAATAGTTGGTGATACCACCGCAATAATCGGTGCCCAAACTTGTCATTTGTCTCATCATCACCGACTATTGCTCTGTCACCATCACAACAGTGTGTGGTACCACTTCAGTAATGCACTAACTATTGTTGTGCTACCACCACAACAATGCACCGATTATTGCTGTGCTCGTAACAGTGTACCATAGTCCATACCAATAGTATGTGCTCCTATCTCTTTTGTTTTGCTTTGTTTCTACGCAGTTTCTTCTTTGGGCTGGACTTATACGATGTATTGGGATTCTTTTAAGGGCTTCTAGTGTCTTGACCATTAATCTTGACTTTGTTTAAAGTGTTTGATCACCCAAGCCCATCACCTTGAATCCATGCAACTATGGCTTTTATACTAGCAATCTTATTAGTTCACTTGGGTTATGTTGCCTGCGTTCACCAAAGTCACTGATGGCCTATGTTAGGTCTATTTTTGTTGCAATAACAACACATGGATAAAATTTGGAATATGTTTGTTTATATATGCTTTGAACCTTTCTTTTAGACACCAAATTCACCCTATCTTAGGGTGTCAAGCTCCCTTCACTATGTACCATGTCATTTAACTCTGATGGAACTTGCATTATGAATGGCTAACATCACATAAAAATACCCATCGGCTCATTGTTTGCCGAGCAAAACATCTGGGGTTGTTCTAGAAACACAAAATTCAAAATATTTTTTCAAACTTTTTTTACTCCGGTGTCTGACCTGGTGCCAATGAACAGGGGCATTAGTCTCTGTCCAAAAACAAATACCTTAGGTCATTTTTATTAAGTAGTGGGCGTGGACAAAAGGCTCGAAATCTTGACCTCGACTCAGACTCGGCTCGGCTCAAATTGCAAACGAGCCGAGCTCGATCCAACATTTTAGCTTCATAATGAATCAAGCCAAGCCCGAGCTGGCTCGTGAGCTCAACAAGGTTGGTGGAGTGGGAGAGCATTAAGGATTGTTAGGCATGTAGTATTTTAAATACAGTTTCAAGCTTTTACTATAATTATATGCTTTTGGATGAGGTACATAGACATGTTGCTGGTTGGATACTTGGAGAATTGTGACTCGGCCAATTGGGAGTAGACAATGAGGAATTGGAGATAACAATTTCTTCATTTAAAAAAGTGGCAGATTTGTTATCTTTATACTATTTTGCAAACTGGACAGTAAGAGGTCTCGTAAGATCTTGATGTGGATTGAACTACAATATTTGATGATTTCTTCTCTTAGATGTTGTCTAATTCCTCCACAGGTTTATACTTCTGGCAGGCTCGCAAGCCAGCTCGAGCTTGTCAACGAGCTGAGCGGGGCCTCATGTTACCTCATTTGTTGAAGCAAGCCAAGCCAAGTTGAGCCTCCTTTGTGCCAAGCTTTCACAGGCCAATCTGAGCCTGGCTCTGCCAGGCTTGTTTACACCAAGCAACAAAACAAGATGGTGAAATATAGTATACTATCCTATAAATCTTCACTGGATCTGTGTCTTCTTTGGTGCCAAGCGGAACTAGGATTAATAACGTGCTCTGCCGTGCCTGTATAGGTTATTAGAACATGATGGCATTGCAACAATAGTTATATACCTCTGTTAGTGTCGGCTAGCAACAACAACAGTTAGACCACAAGTGCATGGATCTATTGTATCTTTTATTTTAGAAGTATTCCCCAAGGTTAATGAATCTAAAGAGCAAATAGATTATCGCTAAGTTAATTTACTAATTCTACTAACTTAATCAAAGGTTTGGTGCATGAAAATCCAACTAGTGCAAGATATAATTAGATTAGCAAGTGAAGTTAAAACGGTAGACAACAAGATACAAAAAATGTTCATCCCACGGATCTAGATCACATGGATACACATCTATTAAGCAAATGATATTGATCTAACATGATTCTCAAGGATTATGCATGCACTTAACCTTTTCCCTCCTGCATATCATCACTATACAGGGTAATAATCAACCATCAAGCGACTATGCGCACTGCAAAGATACCGGTAAAAAAAGCAAAAGCAATCATACTATGATCAAACATAAATAACTCATCTATGCAATACCAAGATAACACGTAGATCAAGTATAGCAGTTACATATAAGATCTCCCTAATGACATGGGGGATAAACAACAACAGTTACCACATAATATTAGACATATTAACACAATAAGAGGACAAATCCCTAGTGAACATCTCCGACGAAGGGGGCAGTGAATGGAGAAAAACTCCTATGTGCCGATCGACATGGAGGCCTCTAGTGCCCTATGGTGCTCCTGTTTCTCTAGGTCGATCCTCCCTCTATTCCTCGACTTGTGGTGGCATTGGATCTGTTTTTGGTGGCTGTTTCAAAGTGGAATTAGGTCAGGAATACTTCACTTAGCCTTGGTGTGCATCTGAGCTGCATCCAGAGGCTATTATAGTTGCTTAGAGTCAGTTCTGTGTGGATGGACGTTGTGGGAAACCCTAGAAATCATGTGGGACTCGATGGGCAGTGAAGACGGGCCAAAGTGGTCCAATGCCGATCAGCACGGGTGTCTGTGCCGATCGGCAAGGGACCGATTTGTGGCCCCATGTGTCTATCTTTCTCTTGTATTTTCTGCTTGCTGTCCATGATCAATCCATATGCAAAGCTCGTAACAAAAGCCTCCTGTTTATGTTGCTTTTCCTGCAAATTCACAACATGTTCCAAAACACGACATATATTTGAATATGCAGAGTTATTTCAGATGCCAAAAACACCACCTAAATGACACATGTTCGAATATGGAGTTATTTCAGGTGCTAAAAAAACTCAAGCAAGCAAAACTGAAACGACGACGGCGTAATAAGCTGTCCCCGGACTGTGCTATATTTGGGCTGAAATTGGAGCTGGCTGACTCTCAGCGCACTCATAAATCCAAAATCTGCAACAACTATTGGATGGAGAACCTATCTTGTTTCTGGAAACCCCGGAACCTATGTGGCTTCCACATTATCTGATTTATTTTGGTTTGACCTTTTTTAGGGCAAGTTTGGATCCATGGTGCTAAAATTAGCACCATGTTTAGGTGCCAATTAGATAAACTAAATATGGGCTAATTTGAAAACTAATTGCATAAATCATGTCTAATCGATGAGTAGAATCTATTATCCTAATTAGGTCTTAATTAGCCCATGTAATACTACAGTAAATATGGGCTAATTAAGACATTAGGACTAATAGATTATACTCATCAATTAGACATAATTTATGTAATTAGTTTTAAAATTAGCCTATATTTAGTTCATCTAATTGGCAACTAAACATGGTGCTAATTTTTAGCAACACGGATCCAAACAGGCACTTATTTCCAATTAAATCTAAAATATTTAGGACCCACGATTAATGCAAGGAAGATAAAGTGGTTACTACCGTATCGTTACTTGAGATAATCTCAACCAATTTATTAGGTACACATGTGGTACACCCTATGTGAAGTTGGTAATAACGGGAAACCGGTATGCCACACACGCACGCACTAGCTCGCCGGGACATGACGTGACGTGTGGATGGGATGTGTGGTTTTACCACCTGTCAACGGGATTGATAATAGAATCAATTGTCTGCCTTAAACGTTCATGGGACGTGCCTTTTTTGCTCCGTGGGATACTTGCCTTTCCTACGGAGGCGTGCAAGTGCATCCTCCCTCCACCAAGGGGCGTCTATAAAAGAAAGCTCTCCCCTCCCTATAGAGACACACCAACACAGAACCTCTCGGGTACTCCTGGTTAGGAGACCCCTCTCTTCTCCATCATTGTTTTCTGCTGCAATCACTTGCCTTCCCATCGCTAGCCCTGTGCGCACGGTTCTAGCGAGAGCAGAGCCTCTGGAACCTCGACTGGCCTGAGATCCTATTCAGGATAGCCAGGCGATAAGGTTTTTGGGGAGCGTCTTCACGCGACTGCTCCACTTCGTCTACTTCCTGAAGGCTTGTACGATTACTTCCTCTACTTTTTGGTGCCGTTCGAGGGATCGAGGGACTGCACTGCATCAACTTGCCACTGCACCGAGTCTGTAGGCAACATTGAAAAAGGTCAACCGATTAATATAACTAATCCAGTTGATAAGAGAGCACCCCCTGCCCCCAGCAGTTGTCCCGTCTCAGGGTATATTATAAACCTTGTCTGGTTCTTGTTTTGTTCTTATTTAATATGAGATTACAATTGAACATATGCACATATCATGTCATCACAAGATCACTAATTGTTATCATGATTTACATGTTTAAATTTGGAATTAAAATATAACAAAAATGCCTATAATTCTGACATCATCCACCATCTGCTCCCTCTTCTTCTTTCCGTCTGATCCCTCTCTATCTTCTTCCTCCTCTTGTTTGCCCGCACACCGCTTGCTTGCACGCCTACCCACTCAGAGATGCGGGAAGTGGGGAGAGCGGCTGGCAGCGAGGTTGTCGCTGGTTGGAGTGGTGATAGAGACAACGACGGTTAGGGTTAGGGTTTTTCGTTACTAGGTTGCAGGTCTCTGGCCATAAAAGAGGAGGGACCGATGGAGGACATTCATGGGAGCACCACTGGCTGGGTTGGGCAAGACCCCGGTGGGTGGTGCTGGCAGCGGGGGCGAGGACATCCACCACGTTAGGAAGGGCGGGGTCGAGGGGGCAGGGGCAGATGGCGCGATGGTGGCAGCTGTCAATCGGGGAGGAGAAAGAAAGAGGCGGCGATGGGGTGAAGTACATGAGTAGGAAGAAGATGAGGCTGGTGGACCTATTAGGTCAGCAATCCAAGTCTGTTATCTGGCTTCCACGATGAGATAGGAGTCCCACCGTTGGATGGCATCCGGAAGTGACAAAGTCACTTCCGACTTGAGTGGTCTTACTGTACAGTTTGATGGCATATTTAACAAGTCTAAAAACGTAACTGTGTTTGACGGATTTTATGGGATGAAACTCGCCTCATGTATAATGAAATTCTCTTTTTTTTCTCGTAATGATCTTGTCATGTCAACAAAATTACTGATGTGATATGTTATTTAATGCCAATTAAACTCTAAACTGATCTGGACTCTCTTATGTTAGAATCTTAAGGACTCACCAAGAGTTGGTATCCGTGCAGTAGTTTCATCTACGTGAAACTGATCCCTTTCTTTTTTTTTCAAGATGGTGCCATGTCACCACAAAGTCCTACATAGCACACAAATGAGAATTAAACTCCATAAAACCAGGCTACTTCTAATGGATGGTTTTATGGAGTTTAATTCTCATTGTGTGCTATGTAGGACTTTGTGGTGACATGGCACCATCTTGAAAAAAAAAAGAAAGGGATCAGTTTCACGTAGATGAAACTACTGCACGGATACCAACTCTTGGTGAGTCGCCCTGTTTGGATCTCACATAGATTACAAGAATCTAGATAATGGCTACAGATTATAAGAATCTGGATTATAGATTATAAATAGCTGAATCGTTTGGATTTCTAGATTATGGGATAGTTAGATGGTTGGTTGTGTGTATAATCTCAAAATAGTTAGGTGGAGAGAGATTGTGGGATTATAAGAATCTGGGTAGTTGGATTCTATAATCCACTCCATAATCTAGGCTGTTGGATAGATTATAGATTTTATTATCTGGTTTCCATAATCTTTAGCTGATTGTTTGGTTTCCATTAGATTCTAGAATCCACCTTATAGAATCTGGATTAGGACCCCAACATTCTAGATTTTACTCCAGCTTCCACACTTAAGTGCCACTAGATTTTAGAATCCACAAAACTTCAACAATCTAGATTTTGTAATCTGCCAGAAACCAAACGGGCCTAAATTAAATGCGATGTGAAGACTTTAACACTACCCCATTAAATTATAGTATAGTGGAGAAATGGTTTCAAACACCATTTAATTTTTCTTGCTTATGGCCATCTTAAAAAATATCAATGCGAAATCACTCGGGATCAGCCGAACTCCCCTCTTCCCCGCCGTTCCAGATTCCCAGAAACAAGACACGCTTTCCGAGGCACGCTTCTCGGCCTCTCCGCCGCTCGGCAGTCCGTTCCTCTTCCTGCTCCTCAGTCATTACTGCCTCGGCGACTCTGATCCCCCTTCTTCCTCCCTCGCATTCTAGGCTTTACACAGCAAACTTTACTATTTATTCAACTTCACTATTTATAAAAGAGAATTTTACATGCATTAAATATTAAACGTGAGTTAATGACAAAATCCATTCCATAACCCCTAACTTTGCGAGACGAATCTAATGAGCCTAATTTGGCCATAATTAGACAACGTCGTGCTACAGTAAACAATCTCTAACGACGGATTAATTAGGCTTATTAATAGATTCGTCTCGCGATTTCCCGTCTATCCGTATAATTAGTTTTATAATTAGATCGTGTTTAGTCCTTATAATCTTAGGTTTATAATTGCAGTAAAATTGCAACGAACTAAACGTTCCCATCGGCGGCGGCGCGGATGAGAACGGCGGCGCTCTCCTAGGAGGCCGACGGTCATCAGGAAGGTAAATAAAGCGAGCAATTCGTTTTCTTTTTTTCGCCGCCTCCGATTTCCGATCCTCCATTGCAGCAGTCGCGACGTGTGCTGTGCCCCCCACCATGGCGGAGGACGCGGAAGCCACGAGGAGGAGGAGCAGGAGGATGCAGGAGGGACACCGCGGCCCGGACCTGATCAGCCGCCTCCCGGACGAGATTCTCGGCAGGGTCATCACGCTCCTCCCCACCAGGGACGGCGCCCGCACCCAGATCCTCTCGCGCCGGTGGCGGCCCCTCTGGCGCTCGGCGCCGCTCAACCTCGAGGGCTGCCACAACGAGCGCCTTGCCGCCATCTTCCGCGACATATTGAGCAGCCACAAGGCCCCACTTCGCCGCTTCTCCCTCACCTACCGCGCGTGGCTCGACCCATTGCTCCAATCCCCCAGGATCTACGACTTCCAGTTCCAGGAGCTCGACATTCATATAAATTATCTTTGTACGCCAGGTTATGAAATTCCGCCTTCTGTGCTCCGTTGTTTGCCTGCTGTCTCCGTCCTGCGCATAAGCTCGGTATGGCGAATTGATCGATTCACCATGGAGCCCGCTCGCGTGCTCCATTTACCACACCTCAAGCAGCTCACGCTTGTCAGTGTCGGAATCACTGAGAGCACTCTGAATGGCGTTCTGTCCAGATGCCCAGTCCTGGAGAGCTTGTTGCTGGACAGCAACTTTGGCTGTCGCCGTATCCAGATTAGCTCCCTGACCCTTCGGAGCCTTGGTGTGTCAGATGGTGCTAAAGATTTAAAGGAAAAGCTGGAAGAGCTCATTATTGAGGACGCTCCTCTCCTAGAAAAGCTTATCCCATGTGTTCCGAATAATGGCCTGGTGATCAGGGTTATTCATGCACCGAAGCTAAAGACTTTGGGCTATCTACATGATGATATCCCTGTATTTGAGCTTGGAGCCATGCTTTTCGAGGTAGCTACATCCACATACATTACATCTCCAAGGCATTTCCATGTCTTCACATAATGTCACTCCTCTTTTACTTATATGGTTCATGTCCATTTCTTATTTCAGAAAATGGTGCTTGTTAGCCTCCCCAGTGTGATGCGCTCTGTGAAGATTTTAGCCCTCCTCATTGCTCCTAATCTGGATATTATTATTGGCTTCTTAAAATGCTTTCCATGCGTGGAAAGGTTATACATTGTGGTGAGAGTTTCTTCTCTCTTAAATTTTTATATATAAAGTAGAAGTACTTATTCTTTTCTAATACAATATGCATTCAGCAATCATGATGCAATTCAATTGATATCGTGTTGCTTTCCGCCTACCCTTGTTTCAGTCATATACTCAGATGACTATTAAGAACGAACAAGGCTATGATCCACTCGAATGCCTCGATAGACATCTCAAGAAAATGCAGATCATAAATTATGAAGAGGATAAGACGGCAGATGTAAACTTCATCAAGTTCTTTGTCTTGAACGCCAGAGTGCTTGAATCTATGAAGATTGTTGTCCGTAATAGCCAATGTGACCCAGAATGGATTGCCACTCAACATAAGAAGCTACAGGTGGATGATAGAGCTTCTCAAGGGGCTAGATTTGATTTTGAAGCTGATGAAAGGCGTATGCTGTCCAGCATAGTACAAATGAAGCGCATCCATGATTTGGCTATGGACCCATTTAATGGGTAATTATGCGGATGTCATGGTGATGAGTTCTTATCAGTTCAAATGTTTGGTAAGCCACAAGCATTTTGATAATTTAACACAGCTGAAGTTTCTAAGAATATTATTTGCTGGGCAGTGTTATTTTCATAAACCAACCATTTTCTAAGTGTTTCTTTGCAAACTTGCAACATTCTTTTTGCCAGAGTCTGGATCATATTTATTTCATCTAGGTTTTTTGTACTGCATTATTAATAATAAAGTGTGATCTTGAGTGCCTCCTTACCTATTCAAGATTAAACTATACATTAGTCATGGTACTACTGAATTGATGCCGCCCTTTTTCTTTATTATGCACATATACTTTGTTTGCTGATTATTAGAATCAATGATGCATAATAGAATATGGAAAAAGAAAACAACACCACACTTGTTACTTGTACGTCTTTCAAATTATTTGGATGACAAGCATGCAAAGATAGATGTTGCAATAGCTGAAACCTTGTTATACCAACATTCTAGATTGTATTGTGCCCCTTACGAAAATATCTATCATCTGTCTTTTATTCCAAAATGATTAAACTGTAGCAATCAGATTACTGGCCCTTTTCCAAAACAAAAAGAGAGCCCAATACGGTTAACTGTAGCTGTGCAGGTACTGGTGGAGGCATTTGATTTTTAGCTATTTCCAGTTGATCTAGGCAGTGCACAATTTTATATGCTGTTGTGTCCGAAATTCTTGAATGCCAAATAAAATTTCTGAGTAAACTGATCGATAACCAATATATAGCGACAGTCAACTACCCTACTACCTGAAGTCAGGGTATGTATTTGAGTTCTTACTTCTAACATAGTGGCACTATGTTTCAGTTTAGAGTTAACAGCAAATAAGATATTTGTGTTTTTTTGCAACCTTTTGGTGTCACTACAACTAAACAACAAGTTCTTTCAACTAGTCTGCTACTAAGTTTTGGCTCAATTATCTTTACTATCATAAAAGATCCGGTTGGTCATGATGGTTGTTACTCAGTTTTCCACTCCAACATGGCTTGTCTTCTTGGTCTAGGCTTCCATTAGTCCTTGTGTTATGGATTGGTGACAATTTCTACAATGGCTGACAATGCATATGCATGTGAGCTGGTGCCACGCGGCGAAGCTAGAGCTCAATTGACCTTGGTGCACAATACAAAGGGTTTTTAGAATTTCCTAAGAATACATGGTGATTTTGTGCTTAGTCAGTGGTAAAAAAAAAATTTACCCTGGTGCATTGGCACCAGGGAAGCTCAACGTAGCTTTGCCCCTGCTCACGACCAGAATTCACACCCCTTCCTCAGCAAAGCATCATTTGTATTCAGTCGAGCCTGCAATGACATATTGTTCCTCCTGCCTGGTAGGTGACCATGGCTTCCTGCCTTCCCTGCCGCAATGGCAGGGTAATGTGCCACCTCAGAAACCTCTGAAAATACTTTATGAATTATGATACAATCCACTGAAAACTGACAAAATCACCACAAGAGATCAACACTCTGGCTTGGCCACTATACCTCCCATTGAACAGTGAGAAGCTAAGAAACATTGATGGTTAACACAATGCCTGGTTCAGAAATCGAAGCAACACTGGCTCTTTTATCCTTTCACTAAGCAGTCCAGTTAATTAGATGGCAATAACCAGGCACTTTATATGCTGGTTTGGGTAGCGTGAGCATGGCATGTGCAATGGTGAGATTTTGGCTACAGTGATTTACCCAGTAAATATGTGGTTTAATTCAAATCCTCTGTGGTTGAGTTTTTCATGCAAAGCCTGAACATTTGGCGGCTACAAATGCTGCCTTATTTAATAGCATGGAACTGCACACCAGTGAGATTCAGGTGTGAGGTGAAGTTTCTACAATGTCACCACGTGAGCATTTTGGAATGGAATTCTTTGTTGAATTCAATGTCAGACATTAAAAAATGGTTATTGTTATAATTTTTATTATTCAATGTGGGATTTGTGTTCAGGACATCATTTGTAACTTTTCCGTCAAGCCTTTGTCTATATTGAGCTGAGATAGGCATGGATCAATCCATTGATCGACATTAGTGTGACTAAATTAACTAATTGTTCAGTGTTTCTGACAGAGAAGTTACCTAACTAAGTTGAATTAAAGTGGATTTACTGATATTCATGATCCTTCTATGCCCATCCTTAGATTTCAGTTGCAGGGCTGTACAAAAATGCTCACTTAATTGCAAAGTTTTGTCAGATAGCTAATTTGTCCTGTATAACTGGTTTCCATTCAAATATATTTTCTTCCTCACATGAAAAATCGAGCAGAACACTAGGGGGTCNCCCATGTTGTACAATTTGTGTTTCGTTACAAGGTTACCTGTAAAACCATTTGAATTGAAAATTGTAGTCAGAAAAGCCCGAGATGGTTGATCTTCTTAGAGGCTGATGAATATGTCTACTAAGGTTACAACATTTTTGTTTGGATACTTTGAAATGCCATTCAGCTCCCCCACATAATCTGTGTGTTTGTTTTTTTTTTTTTTTTTTGCTATGTTTCCTATATCAAAATCTGATCGCAGCATTATACTTGCAGGTGTTTGAGGTCAGTTGATGTTGCTAGTTGAAACTTGCTACTGCTTCTAGAGACACCCCTGTGTTCTTTTGACTCGCAGCTCAGTTATCTTCAGCATCTTTTCTGTAGTTCACTAGCGAAGTCAGTGATGCAGCCTAGTTATGAGTTATGTTTGTTTTATATTTCCAATCTTGTGGCCGAGCTGGTACTCAACTACTCATGCATGTTCAAATTAACAAAGAACACCTATTCCCTAATGGCATGTGATGGATACTGGTGTTAATTTTCTCTGATGATATTTATCCCGTTCTCTCTTTTGGACTAGTTTATCTCTTGTGCTTCTGAGTGAAAAAGGACCATGATATGATTGGTTTACTTGGTATCTGGAATTGAATTTTGTTTACATAATATTGTTTCACTAGAAAATTGCAAAACTTGAGTCCAATTTAGGTAAATTGCAAGAATAGAGCTTGTTGACATTTAAATTGCAGACTAAAGTAGTCGGCACCCGCTGATATTATGGCATTGTAGGCACGTATGGTCATTCCAATTGCTGACATCTTTAGTGGCGCAGCCGAACAACCAATGTGTGTAACTGTTCTGTAACAAAGTTTAAAAGTATAATAAGCTGGGAATTAAACTCCTGGCTGGTCTAAAAAAGATTTTACAGTTCCATTTGAAATTTTTCACACTTTATCAAAAGCGTATCAGTGAAAATATTTTTTGGAGAATATGTGCATTGCAGCCAGGCATGACACATGTTTGTAAAATGGGCCATCTCCTGGGCCGGTGGGCCTGCTCTCATCGTTGCCCTTCGGATTCGCTCGGCCACGTCCCCACACCCCACTGCGACGGCGAGTGGTGTCCGGCGGAACGGCAAAGAAGGCACAGAGATCGTATCGAGAGTCGGCTGCTCGACGAGTAGAGGGCATCGCGCGCGGCGGCGGGCGGAACGACTGCATGAGAGATCGAGGTAAACACTCTGCTGGGGTTTTGCCCCCAAATTTTTAATCTCGAATTCCGCAGGTGCGTACGGATCAAGATTATTATGTGTTTTCTTTCTTGAATCCTCTGCAAATTCGGATCCCTGGTTACGAGCATTTCATTTCCTTGCTGTTCCAGCGCTTGGGTGGCAAACGAGTTGGGATTCCTCCGGCCATGGGTGCGGTCACCACTCACCAGGGCAATGAAGAGAAGGCTGGAGGAGAAATCTTGGGGCCAAGAACCGCCGCCGCGGCGGAGGCGCCCCGACCTCATCAGCCGCCTGCCGGACGAGATTCTTGCCAGCATCATCACGCTCCTCCCCACCATGGACTGTTGTAACCACTTTCTCAAATGGAAAAATGACCTATATAAAGTTTGTAGATCTTGATGACTTATGAATCTTTGATATTTATTAATTTTTTATTTGACATCATTTAGTGTTTCAAAAACTTGAATCTAGATACCATTTTTTGAAATTCAAAAATTGGATTGTTCAAACTTTGTCAAATGGAGTAATGACCTATATAAATTTTGTAGATCTTGATGAGTTAAGAATCTTTGGTATTCATGACTTTTCATTTGACATCATTTAGTACCCAAAAAATATTTGAATCTCTCAAATTTTGAAAATTCAAATTTAAATAGTTCAATCTAACTCGAATGGGGAAATCACCAAAACAACACTTGTAGATATCATCGATATCTACATCTTTTGTATTCACAACTTTGTCATTTGAAATCATTTTTAATGTCACTTAAATTTAATACTTTTGTACCATTAAAAGAAAATATATAAAAAAAGAGTGCTGTGGGTGTAGAATTCTGATTTGGGCCGTTATGCACGTTGGGCCAAATAAGTGATCCGGACGATCTGATCCGTCCAAAATCCATCCAACGGTAGAAACCCTAGCCCTAATTCCTTCACCTCGCCCACCCTTTCCTCCTCAGCACGCCGCCGCCCGCCCAATCACGCACGTCGTTCTGCCGCGGCCCCCTCCCCCCCCAGCAACTGGCGACGGAGGCCTTGCGGGCGATGCGGAAGCGGACGCTGGCCTGGAGCAGCGGCCCCTGCTCACCCGGCTCGGCGCTTGCAAGATTTGCAGGTGGCCGGGCCCCGCGAGAGCACGGCTCCATCTCCCGCCCTGCTCGCAAGCGCCATGTGCGGCGGCGGCGGAGGACCCTGGTGGGGCGGCGGCGGAGGGCACTATCGGGGCGGCCCTGTGCGACCGGCGGCCAGCCCCTTCCCCTCCCTCTCCCCACCGGCGTAGGATGAGATGCAGCCGCCCGACCAGTACACGCAGGCGCTGCACAAGGCGCTCATGTTCTTCAACGCCCAACGATGTGAGCTCACCTTTTTCTCTTCTTTTCCCCTGCTGGCCGTCTTCTTTCTTCTTTCCTGGCATGTACCTACATTGATTTTGTTGTGTTTCACTGAATTTCAGTTTAGCCTTTTCAGTGTCGTAATTTCAGTGTCGTCTTCAGGTTTGTTTGATCTGGTAGGCTAGGCTGTTGTTTGTGTCACTAGAGATTCCTGACTATTACTACTGTTGGGGATTTGGCCTGCCGATAAACGCCTTCTACTTGTTTTGCTTCATCTCACGCGTAAGGGCAGCAATGAACCAAGGAGATAAAACCAATTTAGCTTCATTTTACTCTGCAGACTTCTAATTCGGCTTCGGTGAGCATATCTTGCTGTATTCGAAAGCCAATTGGCTTCGCTCGTCACGTTTTGCTGTAAACGAAACCCAATTGGCTTCGCTCATCACGTCTTGCTGAATACAAAAGCCAATCGGCTTCGGTAATCACATCTCGCTATATGCGGAAGCCAATCGGCTTCGGTGATCGTGCAGCAGGAAGCCAATGTGACGTTATCGGAATCAAGTTAGAAGCCAATTCGGTGAAATATTGATACTATTGAATGTCAAAAGCTATGAATATGTTAACGGCAAGCTTCGGTTCACTCTAAACTACAGGTTCTTGCAGGAGCCATCGGCTTCCTGGACGCTGGGAAGTGGCTTAGGGTCACCTCGACTCAGAAGAAGCCAATTCCAGGAACTACAGAGCCTTTGGAGGCGGGCGAAGCAGATGTGGACCGAGTCCAAGGAGACCAAGTCCAAGCCAAGTCAAACACGGAATCACAAGTCTACGCATTCACATTGAGAGGAGTAAATGTACCAAAATGTCCATAGGCTATTTGTATTGTATAGTCTAGAGAATGATGCCTGATCTCAGGGGTACAATGGGAATGTAAAGACCCTTGGTCTCCCTATAAAAGGGGACCCCTCCCCTTCATGTAAAGGTTGTTGATTCCAGGAATACTGTTGATAAGTAATAAATTGTTGCTTGTCCCAGTCATTCAGTTTCAACTGTTGCTTGGGTTCATTGGCTTCGGCTACTAACCCAACAACTGGCGCCCACCGTTTGTGCAGTGCACGAACAAAACCCACGGTAACCACCATGCCACCAAAAAAGCCAACCAAGCCAGCCAAACCAACCCCCACCGTGTCAAATGCAACCCTCAGCATCGAAGCTGCCCCCCGACCCACAAATCCACCAACAAGCCCACCACCAATAACCGAAGCCGTTCTCGACGATCAAGAGACCGATGAAGAAGCACTGACCACCCAGGAGAGAATGCAACGAATCGAAGAAAGGCTTCGTCTCCGACGCCTTGAGCAGCAGAGAGAGCTGGATGCTGCACAGCTCGAACTAGAGCAACAAATGCAAGAGGAGGAAGAGGAGCAACAGCATCAATTGTTGCAAGTCAAGAAGCAGCTCGAGGAGCTGAGGCAAGCGAAGCAGAGGAGGCTGAACAACACAAGCTCCAGAGCCGAAAAGCTGCGCCAAGAACTCGAGAAAGCCAAAAAGCAAGTCGCTGAGCTCCAAGCAGAGCTCAATGAGCCAAACATCACCATCAACCCACCAAACCACAACTCTTCATCCCAAACTGGCTTCCAAACACTCCATACTCATCCCATCGATCATATGTGTCCTCCAACTGGCAAGATGGCCCCCTCCTATAAACCTATCTCTCTACCAAGATACAACGGCCTCACCGACCCAAAGCAATTCCTAATGAGCTATGAAGCTGCAATAGCTTCGGCAGGAGGAGATGATGTTGTGCTAGCAAAATCCTTCATCATTGTCTGCGATGGCACAGCAATGAATTGGTACACGAAGCTGCCTGACCTATCAATCAACAGCTGGTATGATCTGAAGAGGGAGCTTATCAAAAATTTTGGCATTATGGGAGACCAATCACTCTCATATGCCGAACTTACACTACACCAGCAGCCGAAGGAGCCACTAGAGGACTACTTCCGCAGATTTGTCACTTTACGTGCTCAAGCCCCACATATCCCTGATGAAGCAGCAAAATTCGCAGCAATACAAGGGCTTCGCCCAGGATTGTTTGCACAACATATCGCAAGAGAGACACCAGCTACTCTGGCAGACCTGTATGTGGAGTTCAAAAAATACTGTCGCTCTGACAATGACAACCGAATGAGATTGGCAAGAGAAGCCATCATGAGAAACCAATATGAGTCACAAGCCAAAACCCATCACCACAGCCACAACTACCAAAACTACTCCCACCAAACAATCATGAAGGTGGACAATCAACCTCCCTCCTACGAAACCAAACCATCATACCCAGAAAGCCAATATCACAACCAGAGAAATGAGCCCACTCAGAGGGGTGGAAAAGCCGGCAGAGGCCGAGGAAGAGGAAGAGGTCCAGCGGGACCTGAGCTGTTTTGCCAATACCACGGCAAAAATCATACCCATGGCACAGAACAGTGCAGAGATATCAAGAAAACAATAGAAAAGCTAAGAGCAGAGAAGATTCAAGCAACTCAAACGAAGCCAATATCGGCTTCGCAACCAAATACCCAAAACCCTTCCCAAGCCATCCAACCATACTGCCCAATATATCCTTCGCTAAACTCAAACACTGTGCATCCATCAACAGCGATGGCAACCCAATATTTGCCTTCGCCACAAACCTTTCAACACTATTACCCACAAGCCATATATCCTCACCTATACCCTCAAACATCCCAGCAAGCAGCTTCGCAAAACATAAAGGTTGAGGAGCTGCCACCACCACCACCACTCTCACAGCAAAAAGCCAATCAGAAAGAAGCTCCAAGTCCACTCTCAAGCTATGGACACATCATGCCCATCTCTGGAGGATCATCGCTTGCTTTTGAGAACAAAAAGCAAAGGAAAAGCTATTTTCGCCAAGTAAATAACATCTCTGTTGATGGCCCGTACAAGAAGTCGGAATGGTCTCATATGCCCATCACTTTCACTGAGGAAGATCTCAAGCTCCACAACTACCCACACAATGATGCTATGTCGATCGAAGCCAATATTGCTGGCTGGACGATTGGAAAGGTGCTTGTGGACACAGGAAACTCTGCTGACATCATCCTAGCAAAAACACTCAGAAATATGACCAATATCAACCCAGATAACTTGGAGCCATCAGACACTCCGCTGGTCGGCTTCGGAGGGAAGCGAACTCATACACTCGGGAAAATTTCACTGCAAGTCTCCTTCGGTGATACATCCAATGCAAGAACAGAATACATCACCTTTGATGTGGTGGACATGGTCTTTGATTACAATGTCATCTTCGGAAGAGGAGTCATAAATGCTTTTGATATCATCATAAGGCAGTCATTCCTATGTATGAAAATGCCAGCTCTCAAAGGAGTTATAACTGTATATGGCGACCAGAGGGAAGCCAGAAACATCGAAAAAGCCAGAGCACCTGGTCAGCGAAATGCGCATTTGCTTGAAGAGAAAGATCCATATTACCCAGAAGAAAAGCCAAATATTGAGAAAGATAGCAGAAAGATGCAGAAAGCTGCAGAGACGAAGCAAGTGTAGTTGCAGCCCGATGTCTTTGACAGAGAAGTGATCATTGGCTCAGATCTAGAGCCGAACGAAGAAGATAGGCTCATCGAATTCCTCAGAAATAACAAAGATGTGTTTGCGTGGTCAAGCAAAGATTTACCAGGTGTTGATAGAAGCATAGTTGAGCACAAGCTGGCAATCAGTCCCGATATGAAGCCAAAAAAGCAAAAGTTGAGAAAGATGTCCGAAGAGAAAGCTGATGCAGTAAAAGCCGAAGTGCAAAGGCTGCTGGACGCCAATGTCATACGTGAAGTCAAATATCCAACATGGCTAGCAAACACTGTATCAGTACAGAAGAAGAATGGAAAATGGCGAATGTGTATCGATTTCACAGACCTCAATAAAGCTTGCCCGAAAGATGATTTTCCACTACCAAGAATTGACAAGATTGTTGATCAAGCAGCAGCAAGTGAAATGATGTCCCTCTTAGATTGCTTTTCTGGCTATCACCAAATCTGGATGAAAAAGGAGGATGAGGAGAAAACCAGCTTTATCACACCAGTTGGCACTTTTTGCTTCGTCAGGATGCCTGAGGGGCTTCGGAATGCAGGAAGCAGTTTCTGCCGAATGTCAAGCACTGTGTTCAAGGATGAATTGTTCAAAACTATATTGGCATATGTTGATGACATCTTGGTCAAAAGTGCCAAAAGGCAAGATCACGTATCAGATCTAGCAACCGCCTTCGCTCGCATGAGACAGGCCGGTCTCAAGCTAAATCCAGAAAAGTGTGTATTTGGGGTAACAAAAGGCAAAATACTTGGTTGTCTGGTTTCGGCTCACGAGATAGAAGCCAATCCAAACAAGATAAATGCAATCCTTGACATGGAAGAGCCAAAGTGTATGAGAGATGTGCAGAAGCTGTCGGGCAGAATTGCCGCACTCAACAGATTCATTGCAAAAGCTGCAGAGCGAAGCTTGCCATTCTTTGCAACACTCAGAAATGCAGCTAAGTTCCAATGGGGGCCAGAGCAGTCAAAAGCATTCAATGAGCTAAGGCAATACTTGATGCACCTCACGAAGCTAACAGTACCAAACCCAAAAGCACCACTCCTATTGTACATTGCAGCATCACAATCAGCAGTTAGTGCAGCGCTCATCACAGAAAAGCTGATAGATGGCAGAAACATTCAGCAGCCAGTCTACTACATATCCGAAGCTTTGAATGCGTCGAAGCTATTTTATACAGAGATCGAGAAGATGATCTATGCAGTGATAATGGCTTCTAGAAAGCTGAGACACTATTTTGAGGGCCACAATATCAAAGTACTCACAGATCAGCCTCTTAAAGAGCTTTTGAACAACAAAGAAGCTTCGGTAAGAATTCGCAAGTGGGCAGCGGAGCTTTCAGAGTACGTTGTGGATTTTGAAAGGAGAACATCAATCAAATCGCAAGTCCTAGCTGACTTCATCGCGGAGTGGACATCGCCTTCGCCACAAAATGCTATCAGAGAGGAAAATTGGCTGATACACTGTGATGGTGCTTGGGGGGACAAAGGAGCTGGCATCGCGGCAATTGTACAATCGCCTTCGGGCGTGAAAATGAGATATGCAGCAAATTTAGAGTTTTGCATATGCAGTGACAGAAGCACAAACAATGTTGCTGAGTACGAAGCAGTGTTACTTGGGCTCAGAAAAGCCAGGGCTTTGGGAGCTCAGAGGCTCACTATCAAAACAGATTCTAAGGTGGTAGCAGATCACATTGTAAAAGAAAGCATAGCGAAGCAACCAGAACTCATCAAATACCTGACCACTGTACAAAGGTTTCACTGTAGAGTACATTCCAAGAGCAAAAAATGAAGAGGCAGATGCCTTGGCCAAAGCAGCTGCAAAGGGGGATAAGCTTCCACCTGATGTATTCTTTCAAACATTAACATCACCATCGATAAGGGACTCAGATGAATCACCGAAGCTGATCAATGCAATAAGCTCAGAGGATTGGCGATCCCCAATAATAGCTTTCCTTCGGGGATACTATGAGCCAATTGGTGAAGATGACCTAAAAGCTATGCAACAAAGAGCAAGATGCTATCAGTTGATAGATGATGTCCTGTACAAGAAAGGAGTTGTAGCTCCTTGGCTTCATTGCATTTCTCACAACGAAGGAAAAGAACTGATCCAAGAGATACACAGCGGCTTATGCGGGGCACACTTTGGGGCAAGAGCTTTAGTGGGCAAGGCAATGAGGCAAGGATTCTACTGGCCTGCAATCATCATGGATGCAACAAACACGGTCAAGACGTGTGATCAGTGTCAAAAGTGTGCAGCGAACAGAAAATCTCCTTCGGAGCAATCACAGCTGATAACTCCAACATGGCCTTTGCAAAGATGGGGCATTGATCTAGTTGGCCCGCTCCCAGCGGCTCAAGGAAATCTCAAATACGCCATAGTAGCAGTCGAATATTTCACCAAGTGGATCGAAGCCAGACCTTTGGCCAACATCACAGCAAAAACAGTTATCAAATTCTTCTGGCAGCAAATTGTGTGCCGATTCGGAGTACCAAGGGAAATAACAGTGGACAATGGGAAGCAGTTTGACTGTGACGAATTCAGGCAATACTGCATGTCAATTGGAACAAAAGCTAAATTCGCTTCAGTATATCATCCGCAAACAAATGGAGCAGTTGAAAGAGCCAATGGCTTAATCTTTACAGCCATCCGAAAGTGCCTCGCAAATTGTAAGAAAAAAGGCAAGTGGGTAGAAGAGATGCCGAAGGTGATCTGGGCTCATAACACCACCACATCAAGGGCAACATAGTTTACTCCATTCAAACTGCTTTATGGTGAAGAAGCAGTATGCCCAGAGGAAATACTGCACAAAGGGCTTCGCACCCAACAAGAAGCTCCCAAAGAGAGCGAAGCCGTTGACAAGGATCTCGTTGAGATATACAGGCTCCAGGCAGCAAAAAACATTTCCAAGTATCAAGCTGAGACAAGAAAGTGGCGAGACAAAAAGGTAATCAGAAAAGATATCAAGGCAGGGGACTGGGTCCTAAGGAAAAATCCAAGCATGCCCGCTGGAAAACTGCAACAGAAATGGGAAGGCCCATTCTTAGTCATCAAAAGCAATAGGCCTGGCTCATTTCGCTTAGGTGATGACGAAGGCAATGAGCTGCCGCATTCATGGAATGCAGACAGCTTACGCAAATACTACTTATGAAAAGATGTAAAATGGCTTCGTATCTTATAAACGAAGTCATTGAGTAGAATAGCATTTTTACTTTGTTTCCAAAAGCCCGTACTCTTTTCCTCACAAGGGGACCCTGACCAAGGGGTGAGGTTTTTAACGAGGCGGTGCTTACTGTAACTCGTCAAATCATATATGAACGAGGTATTCCCCAAAAAAGCAGCATCCAAAGCGATTGGCTTCGACCAAGTCGCTCATATTCGACAACTCAAAAAGAACTGAATTGACCCTACCAAGAGTAAGGCCAAATCAGATCTAAGCAAAAGCTTACTCCAAAGAGGAGTAAAAGGGGTTTCGGTCCAGACACGCTTACTCTAAAAACAGAGTAAAAGGGGCTATGACCCAAACAATTGCTATAAAATGAAAGTAGCTTCAGCTAGCAGAACTCTAAAATCTTATAAAGGCATCAGCAGCTTCGTCTAGCAGCGCCCTTTAGGGGCTTCGGCAACTTGTTAGAACACGCAAAAACAGCATCGAAAGCGATTGGCTTCGACCAAGTCGCTAATATTCGATAACTCAAATAGAACTGAATTAGCCCTACCAAGAGTAAGGCCAATTCAGATCTATAAAAACAAGAGCGAAAGGGGCTTCGGTCCAAAAGCGCTTACTACAAATAGACCAAAAGGGGCTTCGGCTAAAACATATATTTTAATTTAAAATCAGCTTCGGCTATCAGTATTTAAAAAAAAACGATTGAAATAATAGGGGCTTCGGCAAATCACGCAAAGCACATCCCCGTACAAAGTTCTAAAGAGTTAAGGCGGCTCCGAACCAAAAAGTGCAAAACACTTGAACGAATAAAACCCCGCTTTGGGGGGAGGAGGCGTTTCTTTCGCAACGAAGCCAAATCGAGCTTACATTCATTCAAGTGTTTCGAATCAAAACAATGACCAAGCGAATTACAATGTGTTTCACACAGAGATGACTCAGAACATCTCAAAAACATAGCCGTCAAAAAGTTGGCCAGATTTCCTAAATCTAGGAGCATTGTATACATAAGCAAAATCCCTATCATTATCTAAATCTTCTGGCTCCACCTTAATTGGAAGCAGACGAGCAGCTTCAGCATTTCTTGCACGAGCGAGTTCAACATGAGGAGAACATCGAACGATAAAGGAGTTAAAAAACTCAAACACATCGAATTCACAATGACTAAAGAACTCATGGCAAAACTCCCAGAAATCGTCAATTCTTTGACTTGGATATAACTTCCGATATTGTTCCCATGCGAAGCCAGACACACACAAGGGGCCATCGCGCATAGTGATTGGCATGGGCTCAAGAACACCTCCCTCATCAGGGATCTGAGTATATACAAATTTACAAAGTTTTAACATCCCTCAGCAAAAAAATCAAAGTCATCAGCTCTATTGAAGCTAAACCTTCGGATCAGCATCAGAGGCTCCGGCTTCAACACCATCACGACCAGCCTCGGCACCAACTCTTGAAGTTGAGGCCCCAGCAGTGGCGGCGGCAGCAGCGGCTTCGGCTTCGGCTATCCGCCGCTGCTCGAGAGCGAGCCCCTCCTTGTACTGAAATTAAACAAAACAATCAATACCAAAAGCAAAGTTAAACAGGATATGTCTGAGGCCAAAACAAATAGCCAAAATGATAAAGAAGCTAACCTTAACCAGACGATCATATGCAGTGCGCCGAGCGCACTCCCTCCCTGTCTCAGACCAGAACTTCCTCAGAAAGAGGCCACGGGTCGCCAGAACAGCCTCGTTGAAAAGCTCTTTCTTATCAGGATTCAGAGCCGAAGGAAACTGAAAATCCCTCCTTAAAAAGCCCTTGAAATGAGAGCATCCGTCATCTGCCAGCATCTTAAAGGCGTTAGTGATGCATGTCTGAGCAGCATAATCACCAACTCTGGACAAGACGTCTGGCAAAGACTTGAACTCATCATCGAGCCAATCA
Organism: Alloteropsis semialata; assembly: GCA_004135705.1. NCBI lineage: Eukaryota > Viridiplantae > Streptophyta > Magnoliopsida > Poales > Poaceae > Alloteropsis > Alloteropsis semialata. Next base: position 64,164,195 of record CM014271.1, on the reverse strand, counting down.
AAAAGCTTCCCAACGCTAAAGTCATCAGAGGGGAAGGGCAGTGGCTCGGCTCCATATTGTTTCAGAGCAGCTTCGTATTCAGCATAAATGCCCAAGCTGCGACTGAGCAACTCAGAATCTAAACTCTCCTTGTCCGTCCTAAGCTGCTCCACTTGAGCCTTAAGCTGACTGGTTTCGGAAACAAGGGAGTCCTTTAAGTCAACAGCAACCAGAAGNGCAAAAAAATCAAAGTCATCAGCTCTATTGAAGCTAAACCTTCAGATCAGCATTAGAGGCTCCGGCTTCAACACCATCACGACCAGCCTCGGCACCAACTCTTGAAGTTGAGGCCCCAGCAGTGGCGGCGGCAGCAGCGGCTTCGGCTTCGGCTATCCGCCGCTGCTCGAGAGCGAGCCCCTCCTTGTACTGAAATTAAACAAAACAATCAATACCAAAAGCAAAGTTAAACAGGATGTCTGAGGCCAAAACAAATAGCCAAAATGATAAAGAAGCCAACCTTAACCAGACGATCATATGCAGTGCGCCGAGCGCACTCCCTCCCTGTCTCAGACCAGAACTTCCTCAGAAAGAGGCCACGGGTCGCCAGAACAGCCTCGTTGAAAAGCTCTTTCTTATCAGGATTCAGAGCCGAAGGAAACTGAAAATCCCTCCTTAAAAAGCCCTTGAAATGAGAGCATCCGTCATCTGCCAGCATCTTAAAGGCGTTAGTGATGCATGTCCGAGCAGCATAATCACCAACTCTGGACAAGACGTCTGGCAAAGACTTGAACTCATCATCGAGCCAATCAAAAAGCTTCCCAACGCTAAAGTCATCAGAGGGGAAGGGCAGTGGCTCGGCTCCATATTGTTTCAGAGCAGCTTCGTATTCAGCATAAATGCCCAAGCTGCGACTGAGCAACTCAGAATCTAAACTCTCCTTGTCCGTCCTAAGCTGCTCCACTTGAGCCTTAAGCTGACTGGTTTCGGAAACAAGGGAGTCCTTTAAGTCAACAGCAACCAGAAGCTCCCTTTTATACTTTTCAGCATCCGACGTCGCTTTCTCTTTATCAGCTTCGAGAGATTTAACTTGATTCTTCAGGTCATGCTCCAAAGTGGCAGCATCGATTACCTTGCCCCGAAGCCCCTCAATTGTCTGAGTGTTAAGTTCACGCGTAGTTTCCAGCGAAGCAATCTGGCGTTTAAGCGAAGCAACTTCTGACGAGGCAGACTCACGCTCAACCCGAAGCTGCTCTTTCTCACTGTCCAAAGATCTTTTAAGCTGAAGAAAGCCCTCGCGCTCCTTTCTCAAAGCATTGAGTTCAGCCCGCTCATTCTCAACATCGTTGAGACGAAGCGGAAGGCGAGCGAAAAGCTCCTGCATGGACATTATAGACTAAAACAAGAAAAGCATAAGTATCAAAAAGTCGAACAACAAAATAAAAAATGAAGGAAAAGGAACAAACCTGGATGCCACCACTAAGGCTTGAAATGGAAAGCGTATCCAAATCCAAGGATCTCACACGAGTCTCAAGCTTTGAAAGAGCAAAACCAATGTTTAGGCAAAAAGCTAAAAGCAAACAGCTTTGGGCGAGCAGTTAAGAATTACCAACCATTTGGAACGATAACAGGAATATCGTTGGGAGGACGAAAGCTGCTCTGTCGAAGCCGATCTGCAAGGGGACCATACCCAGCATAACTTGTTTCTGAAGCAAAATAATCAACATATCAAGAAAAAACATCATTTCAGCTAAAAACGCAAGTATAACTGCTTCGTGAAACTTACCTCTTGATTGAGGAGCTGGCTCCTCAGGAGCTGATCTCTCAGGAGCTGGTTCAATATCCTTGGCAGGGGCAGATCGCTCGGCGATAGCTGAACCAACTTAACTGGCTCAGCTGTCCGTGGAGCCGAATCGACAGGGCCCTGCAAAGCCTCAAGAGTAAGAGCCATCTGTGCAGGCTCTTCAACGTCAGTCGAAGCCAACTGGGTCGGCTCTTCAGTGATACCCGCAGTCATACGAGGAATTTCATCAATATTATCCGAAGCCGGCTCAGCACGCCCCTCTATCTGAAGGGACTTGGCCGCGGCACCAGCCAGTAAATCCAAGGATGATAGCTGGAGGGGGACAGACGATACTTCGGCGTCACCAAGCGTTAAATCCTTTGTCTCGTCCTCCCTCAAAAGACGACTGTAGCTCACTTCATCTTCGTCGTCGATGCAGTCAAGTACACGCTCGCGACGAAGAGGTTGAATAGCAGTTTTAACTGCAATAAGATGACTAAAACAAGTAAGCAAACCGAAGCTAAGTGCAAACCGAAGCTAAAAATAAAAAGACAAGTTGCACAAGAAACAAACCTCCAGAAGAAGGCAAATCAATTGCAGCGGAAGCTGCAGGAACAACTTGCTTAGGAGCGATAACAGGAGGCGCTTTCGCGGCCGAAGCAATGGGACGAGGAGGTGCGCTGGCAAGCGGAGTAATGGGAAGAGCTTTTCCAAGCTTTTAACGCTTGGAGGACTCCAAAGCAGAAGTACGCTTGGAAGTCTCCAAGGAAGCAACACGCTTTTTTGAACCAGTCACCTTGGAGGGGGCTCCGGCTTTGCTGCCCCCAGCCTCGTCACCACCCTCATCCGACTGACCGCTTCCACGGCCCCCACCACGACCTTTCCTTCCACGGCCACGACTCGGCTTCGGGGCTGGTTGCAGGCTGGGATGATCATGATCCACGAACTTCTTCGCTGGCTTGGATGGGGCCGAGCGCTGAGGATAGCTAACGCCCATCTCATCGAACACCCTGTTAAGCCGGACCCCATCCACCAAAGTTAAGCAACTCTCATGTTCCTTAGTAGTATACTTCCCACAAATAATTTCAGCCAGTAACTCAATGGACTGAACGAAGGCGAAGTCAGACATATTCTCTGGCTTTTTTACCCCAAACTTGGGAAAGCAAACACGAGGAATACCTCTGTACAACCTAGTCTCAACAGCAAACGGCTTCCACGAAGCAGACAAGAAATTTACTCCAGCAGCAAGCCCTTCCTCAATCAAGTCCCGGCTGCTTGAGACCCGACTAGCCTTGAAAAAAGCACTTTCACAACGATCAAAGCCGGGGGCATTTCTGTCGAAGGAGGGACAAGCGACAAATTCACAAGTACCAATAGAACTACGCAGAGGAAAAGCCATCAGCTTCGTTCCATCATCCAGCACATTTTCCAGCGCAGGCACCTTGACATAAAGCCAATAGTTCTTCCAGCTTTTGTCCCATGTGTTTCTCTGACAAAAAGTAAGCTCCACCTTTTGTTTATCAGTCTGCCTCCACCGCGCGCAAAAGGTAACACTACCATAATCCGGCTCATAGTCAAAGCCATCAACCTTGACGCTCTTCGTCTGCCGATGCCCCTCAAAGTAACGAGCGAAGCAATCCGCATTAACATCGGACGCATTGGTCTTTACGGCCCAGAAGAAGCGAAGCAAGTGAGTAATAGCATTGGGGGTAAGATGATGAAGCTGTAAGCCATACTTCCCCAGAATATCAGCAATAATATTATCCACGGGCATCCGAAGCCCGGCAGTGAAGAACTCTTTGAATACCACAGCTTCGTCTGCCTCAGGCGTCGGAGTAGTCTCTGTGCCAGGGGCTCATCCTTGACCGGCTCCAAAGTACCCCTTTTTCTCATAGAAGTGAATCAATGAAGGGGTAACACGAGACTCACCAAAGACAGTGGTCTTTGGCTTTTTTCTATAATCCACAAGATCTGAGGCATCAGCTTCTACGTCCTCAAGGGCATCCTCGGCTGTAGATCCAGCGTCCTCTGTGTCGTCACCTGCACCTTCTTCGGCAAGTCCCTTGCCCCGGTCATCAATAATCATAGCAGCTCCGGCTTCAGGGTTCATGGCCACGTTGCCCTCAATCTCCTGGGCAAACTGCGCAGCTTCGGCAGCATCCATATCCACGCCGTCTGAGTTGTCTTCGTCAGAGACGTAGCCAATCAGACGAGCGGTTTGCTTCGTATGAGCCGCTACACCAAACAGGAAAAAAACAATAAGAAAACAAAGGAGCAAAAAGACAAAGGAAAGAACAAAGGAAATAGTAGAGCACAAAAAGCAAAACTTACTTGTGTCGAGAGAAGAAAGCCAAAGCTTGAAATCAAGAGCTTCCAAAAGCCTGAAAAAGCGTCAAGCTCAAGCCAAGCAAAACGAAGCAAGTAAAATTGACCCCCCTTCGGTCCTATTTATAGGCCAGTAAATTCTGACCGTTAAAACCTTGAAAAACGAACCGCCGTTTCAAAATCGGCCAAACCGAAGCAAAAGTTACAATAACGGTTAAAATAATTCAACCAGTTTCCAATAAACGAAGCCAAATGACATGACACGACAGATAAACGAAGCAAAAATAGAGCAAACACGATAAAACACTAAAGGGCTTTCTCCAACAAGGAGGAGGCGTTTCTCTGGCTGGCAAGCAATCCTAGTTTCGTGGAGCTCAGCCTGTTGAAGAAAGCCCTCGTCCTCGAGGGGCTACTGTTGGGGATTTGGCCCGCCGATAAACGCCTTCTACTTGTTTTGCTTCATCTCACGCGTAAGGGCAGCAATGAACCAAGGAGATAAAACCAATTTAGCTTCATTTTACTCTGCAGACTTCTAATTCGGCTTCGGTGAGCATATCTTGCTGTATTCGAAAGCCAATTGGCTTCGCTCGTCACGTTTTGCTGTTAACGAAACCCAATTGGCTTCGCTCGTCACGTCTTGCTGAATACAAAAGCCAATCGGCTTCGGTAATCACATCTCGCTATATGCGGAAGCCAATCGGCTTCGGTGATCGTGCAGCAGGAAGCCAATGTGACGTTATCGGAATCAAGTTAGAAGCCAATTCGGTGAAATATTGATACTATTGAATGTCAAAAGCTATGAATATGTTAACGGCAAGCTTCGGTTCACTCTAAACTGCAGGTTCTTGCAGGAGCCATCGGCTTCCTGGACGCTGGGAAGTGGCTTAGGGTCACTCGACTCAGAAGAAGCCAATTCCAGGAACTACAGAGCCTTTGGAGGCGGGCGAAGCAGATGTGGACCGAGTCCAAGGAGACCAAATCCAAGCCAAGTCAAACACGGAATCACAAGTCTACGCATTCACATTGAGAGGAGTAAATGTACCAAAATGTCCATAGGCTATTTGTATTGTATAGTCTAGAGAATGATGCCTGATCTCAGGGGTACAATGGGAATGTAAAGACCCTTGGTCTCCCTATAAAAGGGGACCCCTTCCCTTCATGTAGAGGTTGTTGATTCCAGGAATACTGTTGATAAGTAATAAATTGTTGCTTGTCCCAGTCATTCAGTTTCAACTGTTGCTTGGGTTCATTGGCTTCGGCTACTAACCCACCAACTACCAATTTCACTGAATCTGGTGCAGACCTGCTGTTGATACGAGCCTGCAACAATGGTTTGTCAACTATCAAGTATCAATTGAGCTATCACTAAAGGTATTTTTTCTTCAAATTCAGATCTCATTTCATACTAGAGCTATTCCATTTCTGAGTAGTATTCTATTAATGCTTATGGTTCATGCATCTAGAGCTAACCTCAAGAGGCTAGAGTCTTTCTTTATTCTCCAGCACTAGCTTTTATTTCACTGCAGCTAAGTTTCAGATGTGGTAGTTTCAAGGGAAATGGACCAGCTATACTGGGCAAGGATGGGGAAGGTGATTCAGAGACAGCTTACAATTCATTAAAGGTATGCAGGGCCTTTCACTTGTAGTATTGTTCCCTTTTCAAGTTTCTAAAAGTTCCTAGGATGTTTCATGATACTACACTTTCTCTATTGTATTTCCAACAGTGCTTGACTGAGTAATTAAAACGGACTTGTTTTGGTGTTGATCCACTAACTCTGTCACCTCTTTGAAGTTCTGAAAGGCAACAATGAACTTGCATTATACTAACATACTTGTGCTTTACTCTCACATTGCTTCATAGGGCTTACAGTACATAGACATTTCTTCAGTGTTGGTTTATACTTCACATATAGACTTCCTCTTAATAGTGAAAGTTGTCTAATTGCCCTTTTTCAGCCTGTTCGTGATCACTTCAACAACAGCAGCGAAGCCAAAGTTCTGCTTAACACTGTTAAGGTACATTTTCTAACACTATTTAATGGTAGAAGCTCTGGTCTTTTTCTGTTTACAATCTTTTATTAAGAGATATCTGAAACAATGGCCTACACTTTCCTGTATTAGTACAACTACACACTGATTGTGCCACTTTTTGATTATGACTCCTTTGTTTGTACAGATCAATAGTTGTTACTATCATAGCCAGTACATATTAGTTAACTGCTATTTTTTATGCCTTATTGCTCCTTGCACAATGTACAGACCTCATACAATTGCTATACCATGTGCAGGTTTGCAATTAATGAAGCTAAGATGGATGCAAAACCTGAGCTTGTACCAAGTCAGATAGATTTTGTGCTAGATTAAAACCAAATGTTAAACTATGTGATTTCATAGTGGATCAAAATTTTATGATGTATGAATGTGATAAGATGTTGGATTTAGCACTGGCTTTGGTTATATATCAGTGCATTGCTGTGCTATGAAAATTTTGATCTTGTTTACTGATGTGGCACTGGATGGTATATTATTGTGTGGCAGCTGATTTGAATATTTATTTTTTTAATCTCAAAAACATTATCACAGCCGGTTTTTTACTCGACCCGCCTATGAAAAAAAGGCAACGCAGACGGTGGTCAGGGCTGAAAACCGGCTGTGAAAATTGATTTTCACAGCCGGTTCATGACATAAACCGGCTGTGAAAATCAATTTTCACAGCCGGTTAAAAACCGACTGTGAAAAAGGGATTATCAGCGCCACTTAATCAGCACCACTTTTTAAAACCGGCTGTGATGTGGGCAACCGAACCGCCTGTGATGCTCTTGCTGTAGTAGTGTATGCAGAGTGATAGTGCCTCTACAGATTTATTTTGTGCTTTTGGCTGTTGTGCCTTTTAGTCTAGTCCGTTGCGGTGTCACTGTGAGTAAACAAATTATTGTAGCAAGCGTGTGGTGTTATGGTTCAGTACAACTATCCTTTTTTGAAAGGAAAACTGTGGGGGAGTTCCCCACTGCAAACATATTCTGAAGAACCGAACGGCAAATTAAGGTATACAGCAGAACAAACTTACAGAGGATACTTACATAAAAAAAGGGGGGGGGGGGGGGGGGTGGCGGCGGCGTGAAGGGTGTGATGGCTGTTGTTCAGTCTTTTATCCCACCCGGTCCTGCCAGATGGGCTTATGAAGTCAGTCTCTTATTCACTTTGTAAGGCCTTGTTTAGTTCGGAAAATGAAAACCTGCCGAATTATAAAAATGAGATGTCAGAAAGGGGTATTCGGATACTCATAAAAAACTAATTACACAACTTGCCTGGAAATTGAATTTTGAATCTATTAAGCTTAATTAATCCGTCATTAGAGATTGTTTACTGTAGCACGACGTTGTCTAATCATGGCCTAACTAGGCTCAATAGATTCGTCTCGTGAATTTACCTGTGGGTTATGAAATGGGTTTTGTCATTAATCCACGTTTAATACTCCTAAGTAGTGTCCAAACATTCGATGTGACAGGTGAATAGTGGAAACCTGCCGATCTAAACAATGCCTAAGTTTAGATTTCAGTTACAGGGTTTCATAGATTCACTTATTATTAAAATATCCTACAAGAGGGCTCCTTTCTTAAGTGCATTATTCGTAACATGAAAAATTTAACAGAAGGTATGGTGTTTTTGCAAGGGAATCAAGTTAATAATTCCCCCCAATTTTACTTTTGCCTCTTAAATATTCATGTTTTGAGACAACATCTAAAGCATCTGAAAATATGCAGTGAGTTTAAGTCACATATTTTCAGTGAGTTTAAGTCACACAGAGCGTGCGTGATGGTTCTATTTTCAAATCTATTCTGAAAAAGAATCTGTAACAAGTGTGTAGCAGTAGTGCAGTTGCAAATTGTTGGATTGGATGGATGCTTTCAGTTCTGCTAATTTTTTTTTTGCTATACCAATTGTCAGAATATCGGATGCAGCATTCTACTTTCAGGTTAGGGTATTTCAATGCCCATAGTTGAAAAAGGCTACTGCTTTGGGCCCACCTCAGTGTTCATTTGAATTGCTGCTATACTGAGTACTATATATATATTTAGAGTAGTTAACTACTATACTGTCTGATGGATTGTAACTACAAGTTATGTTTGTATTTTTTCTGAAATCTTTTGAACATGCTGGTAACACATTAACTGCGATTTCCAGTCCACAAATTAATTTCTTCAAATTTTTGCCAGTTATTAACCATGACACAATTAGTTGGGTGAAAGTAGAATTTGTCAGTTGCCTTTTCTGCATTCTGTTAAATGTCGCTGTCCACATGAAAAATCATAAATTCCAAGAGTAGCAATGATTTTCTAAATGTTTTGTGTTGTTATAAATATTCAAATTTAGTGGAAGAAAATTGTAAGATTCAACTTAGGGTTGAATTAAGCTTGTCATCTTGTTTTTAGGAGGAACAGTAGTTGATAACTTAGTGCTGTGAACTCCCAACTGCTCTCGACATAAGATTGGTTTGCCTTTACAAATAGGGCTGGAATTATGTTAACATTTGGTGAAAAACAACATCGCCACATTATTATCTTGGGACAATATGCATACGCAAGGAGGTGGTGTTTGGATGTAGTAAATAGTTGGAACGGGAAGGGAATATAACATTGGATATTGGGCATTTGGGCATGGGATATGTGCTAGGTAAATGCATGTGCAATTGACTGAAATGACCCTTTCTTATATGCAAGTTTTGTAATTTACATGTCATAACCACGTCCCTATGAAAACCTATCCTCCCTGTTGGGATAGAATTGGTGGGAAGTGAGCCTACCAGTTTCCTAACCCTCTTTTCCCAAACCTTCAAACCAAGCATTGGATTACTCCAACATACATTTGCTATTTCCACTCATCGTTTTCAACAAGCAAACGCAACCGGAAGGAACATGGTCGAAGTTGCATGCAGCCACCGGGCTCGCTGGACACGAAGAAAATTGCCAAATTCAATGGGAAAATGCTGTTCAACGCTGTTTATCCATGTAACCGATCCCGGTGTTTAATGCATCGGATCTCGTCTAGCTTCGTCTGTGGGAAGGAATATTTATGGTGTGCGATTAATGAGTGTGCAATCATCTTTACCATGGCATAGCATTTTTATTTTACTTCCCTCCATTAATCCTATTAATTTCTAAAATCTAATTTTTCACATTTAATTTGCTTAGCTTATTTGGTAGACAAACTGCCTGGATTATTG
>CM014271.1:64134766-64153887 GCA_004135705.1 Alloteropsis semialata | reverse complement strand
GTGGGCCGACCCCAGGCCGGCCCATGAGGATCCTCGACTTGATGGACAAGATCGGTGAATACTTAGCCCGCAATCATGGAGATTATGTTACAACCGACTCATATTAGATTCCTAGTTAGAGCCGGATACGATTAGAGATAACCGACTTGTAAACCCTAGGCCATCAGTCTACATAAGGCAGCCTAGGTCGACCCCTTAGGTCATTTTCATCTATTCTCTCATTCGCCTATTGTAACTACGTCGTTGTTCTCCGGAACTTCGCCGAGCAGAGCAATACAACACCACCGAGCACATGACGTAGGATATTATACCTCCCGGTAGTCCGAACCTGTATAATCCCTGTGTCCCTGTGTTACCTCGAGCTCCCTAGCCTCGCGATTGCTCTTTGCCTAAAAATCAACAATTTGGGTACCCCTGGATGGACTATCAGACGAGAACTCCGACAGTTGGCGCGCTAGGTAGGGGTAATCGCAGGGCATTACAGCTAGCTCGATGGCAGATCATCGCGACGTCATCTTCCCGGAAAGCCTCAAGGATTGCTCTAAGCATCTTGAGGGCATCAGCTTCTTCGCCGAGATCCACTCCGCCTCCTCCGATTCAAACTCATCGCCCGACTTCACCACGCCGACCTCCTCGCCGACTTTGTCGTCAATTGTCGCCCCGCTCCAGCAGCGGTTCGACGCAATGGCCCTCGGTGACCAAGCTCCGGGCTTGGCCACCCGTCCAAGACTTCCACCCCCCAGTAAGCTCCTCGCCGAACTAGATCGTGTTCAAGGCACCCTCTCCGAGTGCATCGCCATGTCGAAAGAGGCCCTGCGCCGACCTCGTGATCGGCAACCGATGGGGCTACGCAACGCTTCGGCGCACTACTCGGCGCGGGTGCGCAGAAGCATGAATCAGATCCGATCTGAAAACCCACCCACCACCCAGTCCCAGGACTGTGGAGAATTCCAGGTCGCCACAAGCGTACTCATGCCGGCTTCGGCTGACCCAAGCAATGAGTCAAGCTATGCTACGCCTCCGGGGCGTGAAGTCTTCATCTCTGAAGATCAGGCCACCCAGGACGGAGAAACCGACTCGGCTAGGGACCGCCGCCAGGAACGTAACACCGACTGAGCTCACCGGCACAGCGAAGAAGCCCTACCACCCTAGGCAGCAGACGGGAACGCTGCAGCTACAGCGGCTGCCACAGAAATCCCCCTGGGGCACCTCTAAGGCAACAGACCCTCCCGGTCGGGGTCCTCGCGGAGTCCAACCGGTCAACCTTAACGGAGCATTCGCCCGAGTACATTTCCGCATGCCCCAGGCCAACATTGCGGCAGCTTTCGCCGAGTTGGAACACATGGCCGACACCCCCGAGGTGCAACGCGCCCGAGCTCGCTTGGAAGCTGCTCAGGAACAAGTCGAACGGTCGTACCGCGCCAGATCCTGATCTGGGTGGACTAATTCAGCTCGCTCCACAAGCTACCGCTCTGCTCATAGCATATCGGATAGGGATCATCCTCGCCAGAGGAACCCACCACTGCCCGTCGTTGAAGAAGAGGTGGCCCAGAACCACCACGAGGAGGAAGAGGAAGAACGGCGCAACCTGCACAACGCGGACAACCGCCGTGATCGCTATCAGGAACAGCGCGACAGGCGCCAACGGCACTACTACCCGGCTAACCCCCAGGAAGGTGATCTCCGAGATCGTCTGAGGGACAACGTCCGGCACATCCGCGCTGACCTCACCGCCCGGCATCGTGAACATGACGCAGCAGAACTTGAGCGCCATGAGCGATACGACCGGGACTATGGGCGACCCGACCGCCAGCTGGTAGGAGAAGCAGGCGACACAGCAGCAGAGGAAGACGAGCGCCGCATAGTCCATGAGCTCAAGAAATGCGAGTAGTACGACGTGTGATACGGCCCTCCGCGGGATGATCGCTGCCAATGGCATGACGATGCTCGACCCCACGTCGACCAAGGCCGACCTCCTCGCCGCAACCACCGCAACAATGAGGAGGATGCATTCGATGGCTTTGCCGCTTTCTCCGCTCGGCTCCGCGCCGTGCAGTGGCCTGAGTTCTTCAAGCCAGCCCAAGGCAGTGACCGGCGAGCATGTTCTCCCAGAGCAGAAGCAGCAGCCCAGGGCGCTGACGCTTGCGGAAGCCCCCAAAGCGATCAGCTTGGGACTCGATGACCCCGCCAAGACGGCCCTCATAGGGCCAGGGCTCACTCCTAAATAGGAAGACACGCTCTCCTCCTTCCTTCGGGATAACTGGGATATCTTCGTATGGAAACCATCAGACATGCCAGGAGTCTTGAGAGAGAAGGCTGAGCACTCCTTGGATTTGAGCAAGAACGCGAAGCCCACCAAGCAGAAGCTACGCCGATTCGCTCAAGATCGAAAGGAGGCCATTAGGGTAGAATTGAATAAGCTCTAGCTGCCGGCTTCATTAGAGAATGCAAACACCATGAGTGGCTTGCAAATTCTGTAATTGTAAAGAAAAAACCGATGAATGGAGAATGTGCATTGACTACATGGATCTCAATCGCTACTGCCCTAAAGATCCCTTCCCTCTTCCACGATTCGACAAAGTCATAGACTCCACGTCCGGCTGTGTACTCCTCTGCTTTCTAGATTGCTACTCAGGCTATCACCAGATAGCCCTCAAGACGTCCGACCAGGGAAAAACGACGTTCATCACCCCGCACGGCATCTACTGCTACAAGACGATGACCTTCGGGCTGAAGAACGCCGGCGCCACATGCCAGAAGGCCATCCAAGGTTGCCTGCAAAGCCAAATCGGGTGAAATGTTGAAGCCTACATAGATGATGTTGTCGTCAAGACGTATGACGCTGACTCCTTGATCTCTGACCTCTAGGAAACCTTTAACAATTTACGCCGCTTCAGGTGGAAACTTAACCCGATGAAATGAATGTTCGGTGTACCATCAGAAAAGCTCCTGGTCTTCCTGGTCAGCCAACGCGGCATCGAGGCAAACCCAGTCAAGCTGGACACCATACGCAACCTCGAGGAACCCAAGTGCAAGAAAGATATCATGAAGCTCACAGGAATGATGGCGGCCCTGAGCCGATTCATCAGCAAGCTCGGTGAAAAGGGACTTCCGTTCTTCAAAATCCTCAAGAAGGCGGATAAGTTCGAATGGACCCCTGAGGCTAGCATGGCCCTGGCCAAGCTCAAGGAGTTCTTGGTCAGCCCCCCAGTACTCACAGGCCCGACCCCCAGGGAGGAACTACTGCACTATATGTCAGCCACCACACACGTGGTCAGCACAGCCCTGGTCATTGAGCGACCAGAAGAAGGCCACTCGTACAAGGTCCAGCGCCCTGTATAATTTGTCAGCGAGGTACTTGGCGACTCCAAGATCCGATACCCTCACCCTCAGAAGTTGCTCTGCGCGCTCCTGATCACTGCCAGGAAGCTGCGCCATTATTTTCAGGCCCACGTCATCCGGGTTATCTCAAATTTCCCGCTCGGAGCCATCCTACACAACAGAGATGCCAACGGACAAATAGTAAAGTGGTCCGTCGAACTCAGAGAGCACACCATCAACTTCGAGCCATGGGAGGCCATCAAATCCCAGATCCGGGCCGACTTCGTGGCCGAGTGGACAGAGATACAGGCCCCAACCCCAAAGGAGCACCCGGAGCACTGAAAGATGTACTTCGATGGCGCCCTCAACCTCGAAGGAGCCAGAGCAGGAGTGCTGTTCATCTCCTCGGAGGGACAGCACCTAAAATACGTTCTCCAAATACACTACCGAGTCACCAACAATGGGGCCGAGTACGAAGCCCTTATCCACGGTCTCCGGATCGCTGTGTCACTTGGCATCAAGCGGATGATGTGTTATGGTGACTCTAAGCTAGTCGCCGAGCAAGTAAACAAGAATTGGACACGACGAAAGAAACCATGAGCGCATATTGTGCGGAGGTCCGCAAGCTTGAAGCCCACTTCTATGGGCTCGAGCTCCACCACGTTCTACGTGAAGACAACGTCGCCGCCGACGTCCTGTCCAAGCTAGGGTCCACCAGGGCCTAGGTGCCAGTCGGCGTCACTACTAGGAAATCGGACTTATGCAACAGACAGAATTAGTTGCAATATGCCCAAAACCGTTGCAATAAGTGCAATTGCATCGAATTTTTGTCGTTAGGGCTCGTGGCGCAAAAGTCCGTAGTAATAGGGTTTTTACCACGAGATCACTTTGCCGTTGGCGAAAAAACTCCTATTGCAACGGAATGAACCGTGGCAATTAACAGATAAGGCAACGGTTGGTTGGTGGTAATAGAACATTTTGCAACGTCAGATGTCGTTGCCCTAGGAACTAGTTGCATCGCACCAAAGCGTGGTAATAAGTACTTTTGCAACACCAAAATGGCATTGCAAAATGTGTATTGCCACGGACCTAAAACGTGGTAATAGGTGGACCTCTGTTGCCATGGTCACAGTTTGGTTGCTATAGGTACATCCAGCTTTTGCCACGCTACACATGTCTCGTTGCTATAGTTGGAACCTCTATTGCCACTCTAATTGTGTGGTTGCCATAAGTGGGTACCTATATTACCACTATAATTGTTTGGTTGCTATAAGTCGGCACCTCTATTGCCACTAGAATTGATTGGTTGCTATAAGTGGGCACCTCTATTGCCACAGCAATTGTTTCGTTGCTACTAGTGGGCATCGCTATTGCCACGCTAATTGTTTGGTTGCTACAAGTGGGCACTTCTATTGCCACTATATTTATTTGGTTGCTATAAATGGGCCCTGCTATTGCCAGAATTATTGTGTGATGGCTATAGTTGGGGACTTATATTGCCACCCAAAAATGTTGGGTTGCAATAACATGAAGCCTCTAGTGCCACGTTGAATGTTTGGTTGTGTTATGGTGTATCTCTATTGCCACGCTTAATATGCGGTTGCATATTATATCAATCTATTGCCACAATTTTGTTTTTTGTTGCTACATGTTGGACATGAATTTGCCACGCACAATTTGGTGGCCAACCAGATAAATCAAAACAATATATGATAAAAAATATAGCATTACACACTGCCTGAAGATAAATCAAAACGCGTTTTCGTCCAAGACCTGTGCACTCCATCCATCAAAATGCTTGAAGATCGCAGCCCCGTGCTTGACCCGGAGCCACTCCCGAGTGACCCGTTGACCAATGAAGTCTTCCTGGTAGAAGCAGACTGGCGCGCCCCCTTCATTGGTTTTCTCACAGAGAGCTGGTCACCGAGCATGAAGGAGGAAATCGATAAACTAACCCGGCGCTCAACAAATTATGTCGTCATCGGCGACGCTTTGTATAGGAAGGCCACCTCTACAGGCATACTCATGAAGTGTGTCCTCCATGATGAAGGCATTAGCCTATTGAAGGAAATCCACTCAGGCATGTGCAGCAATCACGCAGCCGCCGGGACCCTAGTCGGCCTATAGGGTAGGATTCTACTGGCCCACAGCCCTATCCAATGCCAAAGACCTCGTACACCGTTGTACAGGGTGCCAGTTCCTCCAAAAGCAAAAACACCTTCCAGCACAAGCGCTCCGAACAATTCCTCCATCCTGGCCATTCGCAGTATGGGGACTCGACAATGTCAGGCCATTCAAAACCGCTTCGGGCGGACTCAAACACCTCTTGGTGGCAGTCAACAAGTTCACCAAGTGGATCGAGTACAAGGTTGTGGCCGACACCAAGTCTGTCACAGCAGCCAAATTCATCGAGGAACTGACCCACTGATTTGGCGTCCCTAATCACATCGTCACTGACCTCGGATCCGAGTTCACAGGACACGAGTTTTGGGATTTCTGCCAGGACAACTGTATCGACATCTACTACTCTTCCTCGGCGCATCCCAGGTGCAACGGCCAAGTTGAGCGCGCCAACGGCATGGTCCAGGATTCGCTCAAGAAGGCCATGTACGACGACCTAAACAAGCACGCAGGCCGGTGGGCTAAAGAAGTGCCTCACATTATATGGGGCCTACGGACACAGAAGAGCCGAGCTACAGGTTACACCCCGTTCTTCCTGGTTTACGGCTCCGAAGCCGTCTTACCAACCGACCTTGCTTATGGTGCCCCGCGTATCCAGCACTATGAGGAATGAGAAGCAGAAACAAGCCGACAGCTCGACATTGACAGCATAGAAGAGCATCGACTCGCTGCCTTGATCCAACATACTCGGCACGAGCAACAAGTTTGACGGTACCACGACAAGAACGTTCGGGAAAGATCCCTAAACGTTGCGACCTGGCCCTGCGCCGAGTCATGTACAGCAAGGGCCAGCACAAACTATCGGCCCCCTGGGAAGGGCCCTTCATTGTCAAGGAAGTCGTCTCGCGAGGAACATACCGCCTCCAGTGGGCCAATGGTGACCCCGTCCCGAACGTGTGGAATATTCAGCACCTCGCAAAGTTCTACCCCTAGATTTTACCAAAGCTATGTATTTCTTCACTGATATTTATAATAAAAGTGTCTTCTTCCTTGCCAATGACTCCGTGTCATAAGGCCCACTGTTAACACTTTAACCGACATCTAAGCTGATGCTCGGGGACTAGGCCCGACCCAAGCAAACCTATCACGATCACAGGGAGGGTCCCCATCGACTCTAACTTTCGAAGTCCTTGCCCGACCCCAAGTTTCCCCCGGCGACAGCCGAGCTAACCTGGTCAGTCCGAGTCCCCAACCGTGAAACCCTGAGCCCCGCGCTCAACCCGCGCGCTACCAGTGAGTAAGCCTTCTAGCTAAGCGTCACGGAGTGGTAATCCGTCCTCTCCGTGAGCAGTGGTCAGCGGGATAAAAGGGCGCTTAAACGACACAAGGAAGTGGCTGATCAGGCGATGCAAAGTCCTAGTTGGCAGGGAAAAGGGTCCACATTTCATTTCACTAATCATAGTGCACAATGCTCCAATAGACAGAATTCTGATCTACTTATATTACATTATAAAACATTGTTTACATCAGTAATTGTCATTTTACAGGCCAAGCTCCTTCGCTACAGCCTCTGCCAGGGGCGTACACTCATCGACCAGGTTGTCAAACTGCTCGTCGCTCATCCCTTCAGGCAAGCCCTCATGAATTGGAGCAAGGAAGAGACGGGAAGTGCGCACGAATCAACGCCAAGATACGACTACCGCAGCCGATTGCGGTCTCTTGCACCAACTCGCTGCGCAGGTGGGGCCGGCCCAGAGCCACTGCACCAATTTCAAGGTCGTCGGTCCTGACTCGGCAGGGACCAGCGAGTTGGCGTTGAACTTGGCTGCTTGCCGCAGCTCCAGTAGCTTGGCCCGAACGCCTGCAACAGAAACCTCTAAATATACAGGCCAACAAGAACGACAGCTGACTCAACAAGAAATACTCACCATGCATGATCTAGTCATGCTCGTCCTTCAGACGCTGGTTGACCTCCGTCAAGCGCTCGGACTCAGCCTTGAGGTGCTTGTTGGCTTCCTTCAGGGCACCGACCTCGTCCTCGAGCTTCCGCTTGGCCCCGGATAGCTTCTCCACCTTTCCTTGGAGAACCTTTTCCTTCTTCTCCGCATCTGCAAGGAATAATCGTCAGCACAAAGCCCCGGCATGGGAACCGCTCTGGCGCATCGCAGGAACTTACCCTCCATCATGACCTTCATGTCATTCATTAGCTCCTCATTGAGCTTGACGATGTCTGCCATCTCCTTCTCCCTCTTCATCATGTACTCCTTGGAGCTATTGGCATCTTGGACCCGCTCCTCCTAAATCTTCACCAAGGTCGGAGGTCCTCGAGAGCCCGCTGCTTGAAGATAAGGTCTTTTCGGCCCGAGCTGTGAAACCCTACAACGACAGAAAATGTTCAGCCGCTACAGGAACAACAACGCTCATAAAGTTCAAGACATCATACCTTAACGACGCGATCAAGCACGCCAGCCACGTTCTGCAGCTTCGAAGCTCGCTCTCGTGGTCAGCGATGTTGAGCTCCAGAGCGTGCTCAGGAGTCAGCGCTAACATGCTCGGCCCGGCCTCGAGCCCGGTCACAATGGCCTCCACTCTGGGCGCCACAACAGTGCCAACCCCAGCACTCAGCTGTTCCCCGAGCAGCTGGTCATTGTCATTGTCAAGTGGAGGAGGACCACCGACCGGGTCTTCCACCCCGGTCACCCTGCTCGGGTCTTCATCCACACCTCCCATCTTGGGCAGCTCCACCTGCTTGTCGGCGGCTAGGGGGCTCGTCCGCGAAGAGACACGGGGAGGAATCGGCGGCTGCGCCTGGTCCTCTGCCAAGGGGCTACTCGGCCTTCACTCAAACAGGCCTTCCTCAACACTGACCCCGGGTCCCGTGCCCGCGACAGACGTCTGAACCACCGACACATTGCCGCCTGCTCCAGGAAGCGACACCAGACCAACTCCACTGCCCTGACTCCCGAGCCTGCATTCAAAACAAGCATAACAGGAATATGAAAACCCAGGAGGTGTTCAAAACATCCCCAACGACTTACCCGCTCCTACGCGGACGCTTAAATTCAATCCGCTTGAGAAGTATCGGCGGTGTCGAGCTGGGCGCTGGAAGCAATTCCGGCTGTTCCCACGACGGAACATAGAGGGTCCCCTACCCACCAGCATCGGTCCGAGGCGACTCCCCCAAGTCCAGGCTCGAGGGAGACCCATCGGCTTCATCCTCGGCTTCGCTCACTGAGGATATTAGCTTCCTTTTCCTCCTCGCCTCGGACTCGGCCCATGCAGACTGCCCCGACTTCGGTAGCTGTTTCAGCGACGACCCCTGGGCAGTAGCCCTCGTCGACCTGGACATCGTCACCTTACACACAGCTGTGTGCCTCCTGCACTAATGATAGCCGCCAGCGTCACCTGATCATCATCCGACTCCTCCAGGGGAGCCTGGATTAAGTCGCCAGCCTCCCATTTGGCTGGCTCCTCATCCACCACACGAGGCGCCTTGGATGCCTCCTCCGCCATCATCAGTTTCTCCAGCGGAACGCTGCCCTTGGGCAACGGAGCCGGACAAAAATACTTCGCCGCTCGTTCCTACAAAACAATCAACATAACAACTCAGACTCGCATACAAAGAATCATATATCCGGCGTCAAGCTACAAAAGTCGTATGGGAGACAGATACTAACCGGCCGCGATGGGTTGTGCAATGAGAAGGGTACAGGTGTACCCTGGTTGAAGATTTCCCCCCGCATAAAACTTGAGACCCTTTCCATTGTCTCGGGGACGAACACCGATCGGACTTGCTCCCGAGTCGGGTCTCTGGCACCTGAGAATTCGTATCCGGGGTGAAGCCGGTCTTTGATAGGCTGTGTCAGACTCCAGACGAAGGAAATCATAATGGTCGCCGCAGTCAACTTCCTCTCCTTCGCCTCGGCTATCAACTGCAACAGCTCTTCAGCTTCCTGTAGATCCTTGCCCTCAGGAACTGACTCCCAGTCTGTGATTTTCTTCGGTCGATGACTAGTCCGGCTCGGCAGGGCTGGGGGATGATTCGTGACATAAAACCAATCTGATCGCCATTCCTTGTTGGAGTCATTCATGTCCGGCATAAAGTACCTCTTGGACGTGCCAGGCCTCAAAGAGAACCCTGCCCCGCCAGTGATCCGGGCTGGACCCTTATCGGCATCCTCCCCAATTATCTTCATGTAGTACAACCACCGCCACAAATTGAAGTGCGGCGGAATCCCCAGGAAGGCCTCGCATAGATGAATGAAGACAGAGATGGATAGAGTCGAGGTTGGATTCAGATGGGTAAGCTCAATACCATAGTAGTGCAGCAGATCCCGGAAGAAGTCACCCGTGGGCAATCTAAGGCCGCGCTCGAAGAATGACGCGAAAACGACTGTCTCCGTCTCCAAGCACTCCCAAGACCGCGCGTCGTCCCCAGGCGGCGGCCATAGCAATTCCTCTTTGGGGCCCAGCACACCTCGCTGCACCATGGCTTGAAGTTTCTCTTCAGTCATGGACGATTGGCCCCAGGCCGGTTCTTGAGACGGCACTCCTCCAGGCACGGAAGTCAACTCCACGACCTCGTCAGACGACACAATCACCTTCACGGCGGCATCCGTCCCGGCAGCGGCTACCCGCCCTGCAGCGGTGCCACCCCCGCCAGCGGCGGCATCTCCTGCAGCCTTGGCTGGTCCCCAGCGGATGCTCGTCTTCCCCACAACGGCTTCCCCGTGACCCGCAGGAACCCCCAAATCTGCTGCCCTCGTCGGCGACGGTGCCTTCTCCTCCGACGCCACTGTCTTCAACGAAGCCGTCGGATCTATCATCTCCGCTCCCGACGCGTGGGCACAACAAATGGGATGAGTTGCGACGGCGGCGGAGGATGGATTCCGGCGGCGGCGAGTAGGTGGTGGTCGAATCGGACCTACAGTGGCGCTTAGTGGCAGTGGAGGATGGCACGATTCTAGATCTGGGAATGGCAGTGGTAAACAATTTCTGGCGACCGATTCGATTTATTCCCCCCTCGCCGTTTCAATTCACCCTAACGGCGCCGCGACTAACGGATGGAATCCATGGTGATTTCGTTAATCGCAGGCCAACGGCTCTCCGTGTGCCAACGGCTCTTTGCCCAAGGGATTCAGCCAGCCCCCACGCTCAGGGACTCGGCGCTATGACTCCGGTCAATGGGTCTCGCGACTCGGCTAGCCCCGACGCTCGGGGACTCAGCGCTTATGACTCCGGTCAACGGGTCTCCGCGACTCGGCCAGCCCCGACGCTTGAGGACTCGGCGCTATGACTCCGGTCAATGAGTCTCCATGACTCGGCCAGCCCCGATGCTCGGGGACTCGGTGCTATGACTCCGATCAATGGGTCTCCTCGACTCGGCCAGCCCTAACGCTCAGGGACTCGGTGCTATGACTCCGGTCAACAGGTCTCCGCAACTCGGCCAGCCCTGACGCTTGGGGACTCAGCTCTATGACTCCGGTCAATGGGTCTCATTGACTCGGCCAGCCCCGATGCTCGGAGACTCGGCGCTATGACTCCAGTCAATGGGTCTCCGCGACTCGGCCAGCCCCAACGCTCAGGGACTCGGTGCTATGACTCCGGTCAATGGGTCTCCGCGACTCGGCCAGCCCCGACGCTCGGGGACTCGGCGCTATGACTCCGGTCAACGGGTCTCCGCGACTCGGCCAGCCCCGACGTTCGGGGACTCAGCGCTCTGACTCCGGTCAACGGGTCTCCGCGACTCGGCCGGCCCCGACGTTTGGGGACCTGGCTTTGCGAACCTAGCTCTGAACCTATGTTGCCAAGTTGGCCCCCGGGTCAAGGATAACAGAAATCATACTTGCAGCCAGGCCATAAAAAAGAGGATTCATTAACAAACTATACAATTACAAAGAAGAGCCGGCCATGGACCGGTTACAAGGATAAAAAGTTTTAACTGTCAAGATGACGGCTTGGGGCACTTGCCATGGCTCTAATTGCTGCATATGTAGCAAGCTTCGTCCACATGAGCTCATCGCAAGCTCTCTTGTAACACCACAGCGACCGACGACGGGTTAACCCCACTTGAGGGTTGTGTGCGAATGCCTCCGGGTTTCCCTTGGCTCTACAAGCATTTCACCCTACAAGGCCCTTGGCCCAAGGCAATGCTGGGAGAGAATGGGAAAACATGCAGACTCCTATCAACACCTCAAGATCTTTGCAAGCACTCTTGTAGCACCAAGCTCTCAAGTCCCCATGGTTTCTACCTGGAGGATGAACCCAACAACAAGTCCCCAACATGTTTACTAAGTGGTTACTATGCTTCTCTTCCAATGAGTGCAAGGTCCCGAACCTCCGCATCTATTTATAGCCCTATGCTAACTATTCCCATGTGACCTCAGTTGCACTATTCGACACGTGAGCTCTGCGCTGCGCGGCCCCTCTCCTCGACGCGCTTAGTCTGCCCTTAATGTTTTTGACAACCTTCGATCAAGGGTGTGCTCTGTGTGCTCACATGGATACAGTTGTTGTCACGACGTGCATCAGACATCTGTGGCGATCTCATCCTTTGGGCGGCCTGTTTGCCCCGGCGCTTGGTGTTCAATCCTTTTTGATCATTCGCCCGATTTTTCTAATCGGCCCAATGCTCGGGGACTACTCCATATGGAGAGCTCCTTGTGAGCTCCTTGCGTCGCTCTCCATATGCCCCATCAGGATGTGTCACTTTCCCAAAGTGGTGCAGTCCCTTATGGTGTCCGACTCGGCCACAACTCGGCACTACGCCACTCGGGCTTTACCCCGGGTCTGCCCAGTGTTATCCCCGATGACCGATGGTTTGTTCGTTTTTGAGCACTGCCCACCCTTGTGTCGTCCTGCCGACCACGACGCTTCAGCCGACTACGGAGGCTTCGTTTCTTCATCGGCAGTCCACCACGCGCCTGCACGCTGCTCAGGGACTTGTGGGATATGGGTACCCCTAGGCCCACTACTGACCGGGTGGACAGTCGGCCTGGGCCCACGTCTGACAGTGATGTGGGCCGACCCCAGGCCGGCCCATGAGGATCCTCGACTTGATGGACAAGATCGGTGAAGACTTAGCCCGCAAGGCATGTAGCGATGTACTCGGATCTCGCCCAAGGATCACGGAGATTATGTTACAACCGACTCGGATTAGTTTCCTAGTTAGAGCCAGATACGATTAGAGATAACCGACTTGTAAACCCTAGGCCGTCAGCCTATATAAGGCGGCCTAGGTCGACCGCTTAGGTCATCTTCATCTATTCTCTCATTCGCCTATTGTAACTATGAACTCGCTGTTGTTCTTCGGAACTTCGCCGAGCCGAGCAATACAACACCACCGAGCACAGGACGTAGGGTATTATACCTCCGGGTAGCCCGAACCTGTATAATCCCTGTGTCCCTGTGTTACCTCGAGCTCCCTAGCCTGCGATTGCCCTTTGCCTACAAATCAACCATCTGGGTACCCCCGGGTGGACTGCCGGACGATAACTCCGACAATGATGGCATTACATAAATACTCGGTGTCACTGCGTGATCGAAAATCTATGCAAACAATGTCTAGTGTTGGAGAAAGAATGCAATGAAAAATCTATGGATGGCGTAGATTGTGTTGTGTCATGGTCATGAACAGCAGCGGATGCACAACACGGCAAACTTGACTAGTTTGCTGGCAGTCGGCAAATTTGACTAGCTTTGCTGCCTATGATTTTTTGGCTCGTTTTTTGCATTGCGTTGGAACAAGTCAAAAATTCATCCATGACAACATTTTTTTCTCTCTTCCACAACCAGATAATGACTACTCCGTCCACTTAATTTGGTGGCATGCAAGAACAAGAAGAGTCAAACAAAAACCGGAATCTTTTGCTTTCACACCTTGATTCCAACTTCTTGGTCAAATGCTATGACATGAGTCAACAGGGCCTACTTCTGCATGCAGCAGTACGGCATCCAGTTTGTTAGGTAAGGAAACGATATATGACTTTTCTTTTTGCCTTGACATCATCATATCTTGAGTTCAAGAGGATCTCTCTTAAGCATGATTAGGGCAATTATCAAAAAATATTTTTCTAGTTAGGAAAGGTAAATACAAGATAATAAATTCAGATTTCCTGTCTTTCTTTGTTTGAAGCACATGCTTGGTCATACATAAAACAATTTTTAGGAACTTTCCTACTATCTTTTAATTTAAGAACTTTACCAATTTTTTTATGTCCCTCTTTCACACTACTAGTAATAGAGAATGGAAAAATAATCACATGGACTGATAGTCTGATAGGTCAAACTGCACCTATGGGTTGGGTAATTCTTCAATGATGAACAACAACTTAATTATTAAAACTTTCTATACTGAATATTTCACAAAACTTGATTATCAAAATTATTACCAATCCCCTTGATGACAACATTCAGTACTTTTTAAGAAGCTGAGGACAGACCAATTCAAATCGTTATGGAAAAACAAGGCATGCAGGTGAGAAGTCAGATGACTCCAATTGTGGCGCGGAGCTACTGCACTGTGTAGGCGACTTGCTGTCAATCTCTGACATATGTTGTGAGGTAGGCATCCAGCCTTGCTTCAATGCTAAATACCCTCAAACCATTGTTCCTGTCTCCACAACAATACCATGTCCTCCAAAACAAAGCCCGTGTCCATGCTTCTACAGCTCTTCTTATTCCTTAGCCTTAACTTAGTAGCCTTCACTACTGGTGATGAGCATCAGTTCATCTACTCCGGCTTCTCCGATAATGATCTCGTTGTGGATGGAGCTACAACGATCACATCAAATGGCCTCCTTGAGCTCACCAATGGAACAGACCAGCAGAAAGGTCATGCCTTCTACCCAACTCCACTGCAGTTCACGAGATCGCCCAATGGCACAGTGATGTCTTTCTCCACCTCTTTTGTGTTTGCCATCTTGTCTGTCTACACTGACCTAAGTGCCCATGGCATGGCCTTTGTTGTGGCACCAAGCAGAAACTTCCCATCAGCCGCACTGCCTGGGCAGTACCTAGGCCTGACAGACATCCAGAACAATGGCAACATCACCAACCACTTCTTTGCTATCGAGCTCGACACCATCCAAAACAAGGAGTTCAATGACCTCAACGCCAACCACGTCGGTGCCAACGTCAATGGCCTCAAGTCACTGCAATCCTACTATGCTGGCTACTATGCTGATGAGGATGCTAACTTTCGCAACCTGAGTCTGATTAGCCGTGAGGCTATCCAAGTGTGGGTAGACTATGATGACAAGGTTTCAGGCATCACTGTAACCATGGCTCCTCTGAAGGTCACTAGACCTATAAAGCCATTGTTCACAGCCACCTACAACCTCACTGGTGTTGTTACAGATGTTGCATACATTGGCTTCTCCTCCGCAACCGGCACAATCAATGCGCGGCATTATGTCCTTGGCTGGAGCTTCAGCATGAATGGTACTGCTCCAGACATTGATATTGCTAGGCTACCAAAGTTGCCACGCATGGGTCCGAAGCCTCGATCCAAGGTATTGGAGATTGTTCTGCCAATATCTACAGCCGCATTTGTCCTCACTGTGGGTAGTGTTGTTTTCCTAATCATCCGTAGGCATTTGAAGTTCGCCGAGGTGCGGGAAGATTGGGAGGTTGAGTTTGGACCGCACCGATTCTCCTACAAGGATCTGTTTTATGCAACGGAAGGATTCAAGGAGAAGCACTTGTTAGGCATTGGAGGTTTTGGGAGGGTATACAAGGGCATCCTTCCTGTGTCTAAATTGGAGGTAGCTGTGAAAAGAGTGTCTCATGATTCTAAGCAGGGCATGAAGGAATTCATTGCAGAGGTTGTTAGCATAGGGCATATCCAACATCGCAATCTCGTGCGCGTACTCGGCTATTGCCGAAGAAGAGGTGAATTATTTTTGGTGTATGAGTACATGCCAAATGGAAGTGTTGACAAGTACTTGCATGGTAATCAAGGGAAGCCAATTCTGAGTTGGGTTAATAGGTGGCACATCATCAAAGGCATTGCATCTTGCTTGCTCTACCTCCATGAAGAGTGGGAGAAAGTCGTCATCCATCGGGATATCAAACCAAGTAATGTCCTTCTAGATAGTGGCATGAATGGACGACTCGGTGACTTTGGCCTTGCTAGGTTATATGACCATGACGCTGACCCAGAAACCACACATGTCGTTGGGACGATAGGGTACCTAGCTCCTGAGCTAGGACATACTAGCAAGGCAACACCTCAGACTGATGTATTTTCTTTTGGCATGTTTCTTCTTGAGATCACAAGTGGGCAGAGGCCTATCAGTGAAAGCTTGCAAGACAGTCAGTGTATGTTGGTGGATTGGGTTCTTGAGCGATGGAGCAGTGGATCGCTGCTTGAAACCATGGATGGCAGGCTTGAGGGAAACTATAACACTGATCAGGCATGTTTGGTCCTAAAGCTAGGACTTCTATGCTCTCATCCATTTTCCAATGCGAGGCCTACCATGGGGCAGGTCATGCAGTACCTTGACGGCGACATGCAGTTACCGGAGATGTCACCAACAGATATGAGCTTTCACATGATGGCAATAATGCAGAACGAAGGATTTGAGGCTTACATCACGGGATCCACAGCAAGCATTGGTACGACATCAGTTGTTTCTGGTGCAAGATAAGACATTTTGGGTGCTTGGTTGCCATCTTGCCAACATGTATTTGGTTCCATGTAAAACAGTCACAAATTAAAGGATGTAGCCATGTATTCCTCTTTTTTTTTAACTATAACTATCGGAGCGCAGATCTCAAGGTGTAACATTGAAAATATTCATGTGTCGAACTCGTATATAAAATTTGTCATGAATACATTCGAATTGCGTAATATAAGATTGACGCTATGTTTTCACACATTGCCTCATTATTTCAGAAGGAAAAAAATAATAATAGAGCGTCAATGACCATATATAATTATATATTCAACTGAAGCTCAATGATTCAGTCCAAATTTCTTGTCTTCATAAAACCATATATAAGGACAACCAAGATCTTTTGAAAAGTCTCCAGACAATAGAAATTAACTATAAGATTCAATTTTATTGATTTTTAATGTAAGATTTACTTGACCCCTAAATAAAGTAGTTTTGTGACAGCATGTTGTGGTCCTAGTGCAGCTAGCAAAGGGATGAAGGGCAAGGGGTGTCCTCTGCGTTTTTGTACTCCCTTGGATGAAAGATCAAGGTCCAGCATCAAAACTGCCTAATAAAATAAGATTGTCATTATCCTAAACTCATTAAGTGCCGTAAATGAAATAATTGCATTCATATTCTAGAAAGAAATGAACTCTTGTAGAGAAAAAGAAAAGTAAAACGATCTACATCTGCTATTGGAAATATTACATTGGACTTATACCTTGTGATAAAATCAATACGGTCCAGACACCACTACTACAGAAAGTTTCAGTAGGCGCGGCTCGTAAGCCTCTGTAGGGGCGGTTTTACGAGCCGCCCTTAATCAACCGTTCTTACAGTGGAACCACAGTAGGGGCGGCTGGTGATGCAACCGCCCCTACTGTATGAGCCGCCCCTACAGTGAATTCCAGGAAATCGGGTTTTCAAAATTCAAAAAAACCGAAAATAATAGCAAAAAAAATTTATTCCAATGTGGGAAGGACTCCAACCATCCAAGCCAAAAAAAGTAATAGCAAGTCGCGCCATTTTTCGCGGAAAATTCGCACGCTACGCGGTCGGCGGGATTCGAACCCGCGACCTCTCTCTCGCGCGTGACCTTCTCTACCACTGCACCACACTCTCATTTGTGACTAGATATTGTTTTGATTCCTACCGTATTATACTAAACTGAGTGTAAATTACTTGTTTGAGGTCCTAAATGATTTCAAATTAAAAACTTGTCAACTACAAAGTTTTATAACTTTTTGAAATCTACAAGTTTTATTTTGGTAGTTTCTCCATCCGAGGTCATTTACAAAATTTGAATTTCAAATTTGAGAACATTCACACTTAGTTTTCGTTGACTATATGATTTCAAATGAAAAAGTGGTCAACTACAAAGTTTCATAACTTTTCAAGATCTACAATTCATATTCAGAAAGTTTTTCCATCCCAGGTCGTTTACAAAATTTGAATTTCAAATTTGAGACATTTCAACGTAGTTTTTGCATGACAAGATGATTTTAAAATAAAAAGTGGACAACAGGTACATTTCTAGACCCTTCTAGAGGGAAATACAAGCGGGCGTGTTGTATCTTGTCGAGTTGTCGTCGCCTCCCTCTCCTGTCGCAGCTTCGGCGGCGGCGCTCATCCAGGCGGTAGCTGCAGCTGCCAACTCGATCTCCAGAAACAACGCTCCTCGCAGCAACCATGACGACGAAGCCGTAGATCGTCGGCAACGGCCGCATAAGGCTTGCGCCCTCATCTATGCTCGTCCACCCCGCGCTCCCGCACGCCAACAGCCACAGCGGCGTCCACAGCCGCCCCTCTTAAGTCCAGCCCTGGCCATCTGGTTCAGCTGAATGAACCAGCGACCGCCAAGGCCGCGCTGCCTACATGAGGTCGGAGGAGGAACTCCAAAAGAGGCATTGTTTCCGGTCTCATACATGGGAAACAGAGCAAATGTGAATACTATGTCGTTCCAGCTTGCTCGCCGCCTGATTCCTTTAGTTATTGATGCAGTGTTTTTTCATTGGTTTAAAATGTGAATGAAAACTGATTGGAAAAATAACTGCAGGACAAGATGAATTTTATAGAAACAGAAACAAAGAGAATTGAACTTGAATAGATTCAGGAAAAAGCTCATATTTATTAACTTTTAACAACTTGATTCTATATTTTGTTTTGAGATGTTGTACACTTCTTTGTATGAATCAATTAAATCTTTTATCACCCGTAGCAACGCATGTGCATGAATCTAGTGGAAAGAAAGATATGAAATTTGCAGCTTTGCTAACTTAATTATGAGATATAACTAGACTAATTTCTCCTTAATTATATATTGAATGTAAATTTATTTAAATACTTGTCCCTTCACAGTATGGGGTTAATTAAATAACTAAATTAAAAATTTTAAGTTGCAGTGCCGAACGTCCATTCTCTTTCATGTTTTGATCTGGTTTTATTGTTGATCAGCTAAGTCAGAGTGATGGCGAATTGATGACACAGATGCGCTAGGGACGACTTGACTCCCATCAAAAACTTTGCTGTTTGGTCCGTGGTGCTTCCCTCGACCATACGGCAGGCGCCACTGTCGAACTTAACTATCCCGTGACAGGGTCGTTGGAAGAGCCTGCGGTGCACTAGAGGTGTATATTGAACGATTGCTCAATACTTGGAATATTCTGCGTTAGTCCGACAATGACGAGGGCCTCCTGTGCGCCTCACCGTTTCGTACAGGGCACGGAACCCAGGTCTCTATTTGTAATTAGTACTCGATGATAACGTCAATCTAGAACATAATATATATGCAATGGAGGCTAAGGCTACGTGCAACGGTTTCCCTTAAAACCTCCTGGACCTCTAAATTTAAAGGTTATTGTCAGAAAAAATCATGCAACGGTAGTCTCTAAAGTACCCTCTAAAATGGAGGTCACCAGGATGTTCCTCTATATATCCAGGGTCCTCCATCGTCCCCTACCATATTCTTTTAGTGGGTGAAATTTAGAGGGTATCATTGCCACTACGGGAACCCGGCTGTCT
>CM014271.1:64105767-64131974 GCA_004135705.1 Alloteropsis semialata | reverse complement strand
CTGGGCAACAGGAGCAACTGGCCTTTGATCCCGCGCTTGAGAGCTTGATTGCCCCCCGACTTCAGAAGTTTTCACTGTAATAGTCAAGATTTTCTTTCCATCAGGAGCTTGTTTAAGAACCACTTCTCTCCCAAGCACTTTGTCATGTTCCGTCACCTTCCTTGGTTCTCCAATCACAACATTCTTGCCTCCTGTTGCATCGGCATTGTCTGGCCGAACCAACATCTTGGCTTTCTGAAGATCCATGGTATTGACCAACATGTCGTTGACTGGAAACGGGTGCTTATCAATTTGCATCTCATTCAAATTCAATCATCCATCATTTACAGCCGATTGAATCTGTCGACGAAAGAAATTGCAATCATTAGTCGCATGAGAAAAAAATTATGAAATTTGCAATAAGCACGCCGCTTTAACTCCTCAGATGACGGAATAGTAAAAGAGCATTTGATATATCCACTCCTATGCAATTCATAAAAAATTTTATCGCATTTGGATACATCAAAAGTAAACTTCATCTCTTCTTTCCGATTCCTATGAGTCGGCTTAAGAGATGTGCAAGTAAAAGCTTTATTAGATGCTGGCCATACAAATTCAGCGGCCAACACATTATGAGACTCATCATCTGAACTACTAGAGTCACATTCAAGATTATGCACATCAACTTGATGAGTCCTTTGGCTTTCTTTTAAATCTCTGCTTCGGCTTTCAGCAACCAAAGCTCTTTGATGCACTTGGTTTATGTTAAAGAATTCAAATCCCTCTATTTTCTCCTTAAGATGAGACCGTAAACCATTAAAAGCCAAATCAGCAAGATCCTTTTTGGCAATATTGACACTAAAGCAACGGTTTTTAATATCACAAAAACGTTTAATATAGTCATTAACAGTTTCATCACGTGATTGTCTAACCGATGTAAGATGTGACAATTTAAGCTCATTGCTGCCAGAAAAGAAGTGATCATGAAACTTTTGCTCTAACTGTTCCCATGAAGTAATAGAATGAGGAGCCAATGAAGCATACCATGAGAAAGCAGTACCAGTTAGAGACAAAGAAAATAAACACACTTTCAAAGCCTCACTAGAGCTAGAATCGCCTAGTTCTGCCATGTATTGACTTATGTGTTCAAAAGTGCTTTTAGAATCCTCCCCATTAAACTTGATGAAATCAGGAAGTCTAAATTCAGTGGGGAAAGGAACTAAATCAAATCTAGGAACATAAGGCTTTTGAAATAACCTAGCCTTATCCCTGACATCTACTCCCAAATTCTCCTTAAGAGCAGAAGCCAAATCAAATTTGTATTTAGAAAAAATCTTATCTAAATACTCTAATGAATTATCCTGTGTATTTGGCTATTGAGTATTTTGAACGGGAGCAGAAAGCAAATTCCCCGTGTCTGTCCCCTCGGGACCGGTCTGACTGGTCACGCCGACCGATCTGACCGGTTGATGCGGCCCAAGCTGATTGGCCGCATCTGACCCTCCAGGACCGGTCTGACCGGTCACAGTGGCCGGTCTGACCGGTTGGTGCTGGCCAGATTGATTGGCCAACACCTGCCCTTGAAATTGTTGGCCGAACCTTCCGAAAAGTTCGTAAGGTACTGGGCCTTGTGAGAATAATTTTTGTACTAATGGGGGTACAGAATATCCAGAATTTGAATTTGCGGGGTAGAATTCACAACTTCATTGTTGATTCGACCATAATCAGCCGAATTAGGAAAAGTTGCGAACGGCTGAGGCGCAGCAGGCCGAGTAAGCATTGGATTAGATTGTATAACAGATTGGCCTTCAAAATAATTCAACGGCATACCAAACGTAGATTGTTTTATGGGCTCTGCTGCCGGTGTTTTAAGATCAGGCACAATAGGAACTTTGGGAATCAATAAACTAGGATCGGCGGCAGGTTGTTCAGCCATGGCTGTTTGCCTTCCGATTCTAAGCACTTGTTATGCATCCAACTAAACAATTTGACATTATTCTCAGCCATCTTATCTTCCATGTACTTTAGAAAAACTTCGTGAGATTTTTCATTAGATTGTACCATAGGAAGTGCCGCTGAAGATGTAGCAGATTCATCAACCTCCTTGACCTTGGAGACCACACCCTTGTGGTCTTTCTTGAAGTGCGAGAGGTAGTAGAGGCGATCTTCTTCTGCTTTCTTCTTCAAATGATCCTCGAGCCCTTGACAATCTTCAGCAGAAAGTTCATTGTCCTTGACGACGATGACGTTCTCAAGATCCAACTCAGCGATAGAACCCATCTGGATGAGTTAGATAGATCGGCTGCACGAACCAGATCTCCAATTCCCCAGCGGAGTCGCCAAAAGTATGTTGACGCAAAATTAGGTCAACACACAAAAGCGCTAGAACGCGCAGCACGTAACACGATAAACCCGAGGCTTCCCTGAGCTGACCGGTCAGACCGGTCAGGGGCACCGGTCTGACCGGTTACCACCGGGAAGTTCGGGGTAAACCCTAAAACACGCCTCCCGGAAGGATCCGTCAGGGAGAACGCGAATCAGGGGTGCCCTAGGGTCGGCAGGCCACCTAAGACGCCTTCGGACGTCGCGGAGACGAAGGAAGAACAGCATATGGGATTGGAAAAGCTAGGGTTGGAGATACATAAAGGTAAAGGTAAATAAAGTAGATTTGATAGATTCGATTGGGTTGTCCTCAATCGGCCGAATCCCCTTATATTTATAGGGAGGGTAGGTCTTGTCCCGCAAAGAAACCAAGTTACAACTCGTTACAACCTCGGAATCCCAAAATAAAAGTCCTAGTCGGATTACAATTAAGGTGACCAGTCTGACCGGTCCCCCACACCGGTCAGCGGTCTGGGCGTGACCAGCTCCTCACGCCGTCTTCTGATTCTCCATGCGCCGTCTTCTATCTTGCTCCATGCGCCGTCTTCTATGTTGCAACCCTTCTAGTCCATGTGTCAATTTTGGTT
Organism: Alloteropsis semialata; assembly: GCA_004135705.1. Classification (NCBI taxonomy): domain Eukaryota; kingdom Viridiplantae; phylum Streptophyta; class Magnoliopsida; order Poales; family Poaceae; genus Alloteropsis; species Alloteropsis semialata. Next base: position 64,129,026 of record CM014271.1, on the reverse strand, counting down.
GTCAACATTAACTTTTAATAATGGGTACATTACCCCTACCGATTCAAAGTGTTCTTTCTCCAACAATGGCGCCTGTTTAGTCAAATGGCCGGTATCCATGTGTTGACCATCAAAATTGGCACGAAGCCGGTTTGACAATAAGAACTGGTGGCACCGGTTCTAAAACCGGTAGGACTGGTTTTGGTCTTCTATAGCTTATCTGGCAACCAAATCTAGTGGAACCGGATTTGAATCCGATGGTACCGGTTTTCCTCGAGTCCTAGTAGGTTTGGACTCTTTTTAGGGTTCCGAGTTGTAATAGGACTTTTCTTGTGGGGCAAGACCTCCCCCACCCTATAAATATAAAGGGCCACGGGCGATTGAGGTTTTATCCAATCGATCAATCAATAATACCCTTACTTTTTGTCATCTCCATACCCTAGCTTTTCCAACCTCCATTGATGTTCGTACTTCGTCTCTATGGCGTTGACGGCGTTCTGAGTGGCCTGCCGACCTTAGAGCAACCCTAGGCGCACCAGCCCTGACGAGGTCTCTCCCGGGCTGGTGTTTGTTGGTCTACGCAGCAAACCCTAGAAATTCGGTGGCACCAGATTCCCAAAACCGGTTGTACTGGTTTTGCCAGGCCTGTTGTCGGTGTTCGGTCCGTTGCGGATCCGCGTGAGCTAGCGCAATTCTCGGTGTGTTGACCAGAAAAAGTGACACATTTTTGGTGACTCTGCTGGGGATTTTGGAGATCTTGGTTTCAATAACCGATCTATCAAACTCTAGCTAGATGGGCTCTATTTCAGATCTGGACAAGGACAACATTGTTATGCCCTCTATGGAGGAACTCAGTGAAGAGAAGCGTCAGAAGCTTGAAGCGGCCCAAAAGTACATCAAGAACCAATTCATTATGGGGCTAAGGAAGGATCGCCATGGCAAGGTGACAAGAACTCATGACTTAATGATGCCGGCGTTCACTTTGAAAGACAAGAAGGTGGAACAAATACCTCCGGTAACTATACACCCACCTGAAACCTCTGCTTCTAAACTTGATGATAAGTTTAATGCTACGCTTTTATGTACTGATGAGGTAGTAGAAGCTCTTATAGATAGGATCGATAAAATTGAAAAAGATAGGATGGTAGATAAATCATATTATGCACATAATATACCACCTATGCAACAAGAGAATATGCATGCGAGTGTGTCGGCTACACCAGGGAAAGCACCTGAAAATCCATTACATGGTATGCCGGCTAACTTTTATCCAGGATAGACACCGCCGCCAGCACATGTTTCGCCAGCCACGGCGAAACCGGTGGAACCGGTTTCAGAAACTGTTGTCACTCGTTTTGTCGCCACTTTTGTGCAGCAATCAGCGCCGCCTGGTACAGTCCCTCTTTCAGTAGTCCCTAACCAAAATAAAGAGGTGGCTAATCATTTTGCTTATATTGCTATGCGTGCATACACATCACCACCCATACCTGATCAAAATATTAATTCTAAAGGGGTTCCTAATGATGTGTATGACCAATATTTGCGGCAGAGTCCTAATCGCATGTCTCATGTTGTTCAAGTTCAGAATATAGGCACAGGGCAACTAGAATTAGCTAGTCCAAATTTGTATACTGAATTTTGGAAATTAAAGGACGAGTTAGCTAGTATGATGCAAGATAAGCTTGGTATTGATATGGGTAATGCTAGGTTATATCAGAAACCATATTCTGCTGATTTTGATACCGTTGCTTATTCTAATAATTGGCATGTTCCTGACTTTGTGAAATTTAATGGTGATGATAATAAGACCACTTGGGAACACATTAGCCAATATCTTGCTCAGTTAGGGGAAGCTGGTTCTAGGATGCTTTGTTTGTTTGTTTGTTTGTTTTCATTATCTTTAACTGGAACTGCTTTTTCTGGTTTTCTTCATTAACTCCTGGCTCAATTAATTCATGGAATCAATTAAAGAAAAAAAATTCATGATCACTTTAATAGTGGGAGTACTCAATTAAAATTGACAGATTTAACATTGGTTAAGCAACAAAGAGATGAATCTGTTTTGGATTACTTTAAACTAGAAACCGATGCTTTAATTTGTCACTTTTTGAAAGGGATCTTGCTGATGTTGCTTTTAATGGTTTAAGATCCTTTATTAAAGAGAAGATAGAAGGCTTGGATCACTTTTCTGTTAATCAATTACAAGTAAGGGCTTTAGCAACTGAAAATCGATTAAAAAGTGCTAAGGATACATATAAGACTCATCGTTCTAATGTTGATGTTGTTAATTACGATTCTAGTAGTTCGGTCGATGAAGAAAATGTGTATGCTGCTGAACTCGTGTGGCCTTCTAAGAATAAATTGTACACATGTCCATCTCTTGAGCCAATTCAAAAGAATCGGCAAGAAGAAGTGTGATTCACTTTTGATGTTTCCAAATGTGATCGTATTTTTGATGAATTTTTAATGAATGGGAATATTCAAATGTCTCATACTATTCCTTCACCTGAAGAGCTTAAAAGACGGGCATATTGCAAGTTACATAATTCTTTCTCGCATGCTACTAATGATTGCAATGTTTTCTGTTGACAGGTGCAATCGGCCCTGAATGAAGGACGTTTGACCCTACATGAGATGCAGGTTGACAAGACGCTTTTTCCTGTTAACACCCTTGAAATGCAAGCTCCTAAGGTTCTGGTTCGGCCGCATTAAGTTGAATCAACTAAGGGAAAGAATGAGAAGCCTGAAAAATTTAGAAGGGAAAGCGGTAATCAGGAAAGTGGTATGTGAAAAGACTCCAAATGGCAAGGAAACTTTCAAGATCACTGCAAGAGTCTCGGATCTCGGGGGGCAAGGATGCTCGAAGACACTGTTTGAGCCTACTGCACAGGACAAACCAGTGTCACCGGTTTTGGTCAGGGTCGCCCAAAAATGCTAAAACCTAAGCGACCTGAGATCGGAACCTGGAAAGTAAATGTGGCCAAAGACCAGGGTAAAGTTGCAAAGCCAAAGCCAACCTTTGACCAATTATTTTCCAAATATGTGAATCAAAGGCCAGTTGATGAGGATTGGCCGGTAAAAAAGAGAAAGAGATCACCTATGCATCAAGAGAAGCAAATTTTGCCTCCAAGGGTGAATGCCAGGCAGAATGGTGATGTTGTTACATTGCATACTCCACAAAATCAATACCAAGCCATGCCATGGATGCCGCCGCCAAATAATTCTCCATATTCGGCATGGGATTATAATGGGATGTATATGCCGTATTACCCTATGCAATATCCTCCTTTTCATCTAGGGTGAGGTAATACCAGGGGACCAGTTCATGACAGATTGGTGGATAACCGGTTGGCTCCTCGTCAATCAGGTTGGGATCAGCCACCCAAAACCGGTGACACCAGATTTCAAAACCGATGGAACCGATTTTCCCAGAAGACACAGCCTTCCCCTCCTAAGCAAGTCGACCACCCTAATAAGATGGAGGAGGTTGTTCAGGAGATGGATGTTGACCAGGAGAGGACTACTGCTGCTGATGTGATTCAGATTGGTGACTTCAAGGTGATTCCAGAGGACGATGGCAAGAGACCAATTGTTATTTTAAAAGAGATCAAAGCATCAGTCCAGGAAGATGCTGCTATAGATCTTGGTGATGGTAAGAAAGTTAAAATTGATAAATCTAAATACTTCTTGCCGAGATGGTATCCTTCAGTTTTGACGCGTACACAAAAGAGGAAGCTGCAGCGGGTTCGTTTTCAAGAACAGAAGGAGAAAGAGCTGGAGAAATAGAGGGATGAGAACTTCAACAAGTATAGACCCATGGTCCCTCCAGGCAAAGGGTGGAAGCGAAAGATCAATGAGCCTTCGGGTGCGAATTCGGTGGTACTGGATTCAAGACTGGTGGAACCGGTTTTGCCCGACTCAATGCCCATTGCTACACCAAATCCAGTGGTACCGGTTTCTGCTGATCCAAGACCATCTCGTATTGCTTCTAAAATTTCTGTTACTTTCTCGTTTGATGAAAAGTTGTCATCGGATTCCCAGAATATGGATGATGAACAGCTTGTTGATTATGAGTCATCACCTGAGCGTATGAATGTTGATGCTAATATGTGCACCTCTCTTCGGATTATTACATTATTTCGGAGGAAGATATGGCTCATCTGGACTTTGGACCAAAAGAAGCTATATTTAAAGGCCAAAGGATTCTAAAAATCATCTGAAGGAACTATATATGAAGTCACATATCAATGGGAGGTCCGTTTCTAGGATGCTTGTCGATACTGGGGCGATAGTCAATTTGATGCCTTATTCTATGTTCAAGAAGCTTGGTAGTTTAGATGATGAGCTGATCAAGACCAACATGACTGTCAGTGGTGTGGGACGAGGTGAGCCTATGAGTGCTAAGAGAGTCGCTTCTATGGAGCTCACTATTGTGAGCAAGACATTGGCTATTGCTTTCTTTGTCGCCAAGGCCCAAGGTAATTTCAGTTTAATATTGGGTCGAGGTTGGATTCATGCGAATAGATGTGTGCCTTCTAGTTTGCATCAATTTCTTATTCAATGGGTTGATGACGACGTTGAGGTTGTACATGGAGATACATCGACTTGTGTTGCTGTAGTTGATGGTTCTACCATGTCTATGCATGATCATGTCAAGTGTTTGACAGGCTTAGATATTTTACACTATGAGATGATCAACTGTGCTAGAGATGGCTTTGTGCCTGCTGTTCTAAAGCCAGTTGAGAATTAGCTAAACCATTTGTTATAAATTAATGAATAGATCAGAATGGTTGCAGCAGAGAGTTGAGCACTATCGGGCACAAAAGAATGATATGTGTGAGGTAATTGAAGATTTTGATGATATGAGTAAATTAGGATAAGGCTTTATATCGGCTGATCCATTAGAGAAAGTTGATATTGGTAATGGTTCAATACCTAGGCCGACATTTGTAAACAAAAATTTAGAAGCTAATTATAAAGCTGAATTAATCGAGCTGTTGAAAGAATGTGTTGATTGTTTTGCATTGAATTATCAAAAGATGCTTGGTTTAAGTCGCGAGTTAGTTGAACATCGGCTGCCTATTAAACCTGATTTTAGGCCTTTTAAACAAATTACTAGGCATTTTAATCCTAATATGTATCACCGGATTAAGGAAGAAATTAATCGGTTGTTGGATGCAAATTTTATTAGTCCTTGTCGTTATGCTGAATGGTTATCAAATATTGTGCTAGTTGAGAAGAAAGATTCTGGTAAGCTTAATGTGCATTGATTTTAGAAATCTTAATAGAGCTACTCCTAAAGATGAATATCCTATGCCTATAGCCGACATGCTTATAAATGATGCTTTTGGACATAAAGTTATTAGTTTTCTTGATGGTAATTATGGTTACAATCAAATATTTATGATCGAAAAGGATATATCCAAAACGGCCTTCGTATGTCCAGGTTTTGTTGGTTTTGAGTGGGTAGTTATGACCTTTGGTTTAAAAAATGCTGGTGCTGCTTACCAAAGGGCTATGAATTTAATTTTTCATGATTTGCTTGGCTTAATCATAGAAGTTTATGTCAATGATAAAGTTGTTAAATCGGCTGGTTTAAAACCCATTTGGCTGATTTAAAACTTGCTTTTGAAAGAATCATCGATATGGATTGAAGATGAACCCACTTAAATGTGCATTTGGAGTGTCGGCTAGAAAATTTCTAGGGTTTATTATTCATGAAAATGGCATAGAGATAGATCCTAAGAAAATTGATATTATTATAAAGATTAAGGCTCCTACATGCAAAAAGGATTTGCAAAAATTCTTGGGCAAGGTGAATTACCTAGGAGATTTATTTGTAACTTGTCTGGAAAGATTAGTGCTTTTACTCCTATTCTTCGGTTGAAAGATGAGGCTAAATTTACTTGGGGGGGAGGGGGGCAAAACAGCAAGAGGCCTTTGAGAAGATTAAATATTACTTGTCTTCACCGCCGGTTATTAGAGCTCCTAGGAGGGGAGTTCCATTTAAATTATATGTGGCTGCCGAAGAGCGAGTAATTGGGGTTGTTTTGACTCAAGAAACCGAAGGGAAGGATTATATTGTTACCTATACAAGTCGCCGATTATTGGATGCTAAAATCTTTGCTTGTCATTGTATTATGCTTGTACCAAGATGCGGCATTATTTATTGTCCAATACTTGCATAGTAGCTTGTCAAACCGATGTCATTAAGTACTTGTTGCATAGACCAATTTTAAGTGGTGGAGTTAGTAAATGGGCCAATGCTCTTATTGAATATGATTTGGCTTGTGAACCTTTGAAATCTATGAAAGGCCAAATTGTTACTGAGTTTATTGTTGAGAATAGCATTAATGATGATCATGATTTAGGCATCGGTTATATTACTCTTACCCCCATGGAAATTGTATTTTGATGGATCGGTTTGTAAAAGTGGTTGTAGTGTTGGTGTTGTTTTTATATCACCAAGTGGTGCTGAATTTGAGGCTCTTAACCGATTAGAAAGTGATTGTACCAATAATCAAGCCGAATATGAAGATCTATTGTTCGTGCTAGAAATTTTGCATGACATGGGAGTGAACCATGTAGAGGCATTTGATGATTCTTTGTTGGTTGTGCAGCAAGTTGCTAAGGTATACCAATGCTTTGATGGCTTTTTAAATGCGTATCTTGATAAATGCTTAGATATAATTGCTCATTTCAATGAATTCACTATATATCATATTTTGAGAGATGAGAATCCAAGGGCGAATGCTCTGGCTCAACAAGCGTGGCTATGATGTTCAGAAAAGAAATTTTCATGAAAGAAAGCTGACGCTTTGTATAGCTGAGGTTTCAGCCCAGGCAAAACCGGTGGCACTGAATTCAGAAACTAGTGGTATCAGATTTTCCTGTGATATCGGTTTCAGAACCGGTGGCACCGGTTTACCTATTGACAGCAACACTTCGGCCGTTGAGCAGTCTGAAATTGCTAAGGACGAAGTTGTTGATTAGAGAATACCTATTATTGAATATTTACAGAATCCTAGTCACAAATTTGACGTAAAAGTCCGATGGTGGGCATTTAAATTTACTTTGCTTGATGGTAAATTGTATCATCGGACAGCTGAAGATTTATTATTAAAATGTTTAGATTCTCATCAAGCTATGGTTGCTATGGGTGAAGTTCACGAAGGAATTTGTGGTACACATCAATCGACTCCTAAAATGAAGTGGCTTTTGAGGAGAGCTTATTTTTATTGGCCTAATATGATAGCTGATTGTTTTTGGTACTACAAAGATTGTGAAGAGTGCCAAAGGTTTGAGAATATTCAAATGGTTCCAGCAGCATTATTATATCCTATTATCAAGCCTTGGCCTTTTTGAGGATGGGGATTGGATTTTGTTGGGCAGATTCATCCTCCTTCATCAAAGGGGCATCAGTTCGTATTAGTGGCTACTGATTATTTTACAAAGTGGACTGAAGCAATTCCTTTGAAGAATATGATACATCGAGAGGTAATTGAGTTTATTGCTGAGCATATTATCTATAGGTTTGGCATTCCACAAACTTTGACTACTGATCAAGGTACTTCATTTATATCAAACAAAGTTTGTAAGTTTGTTGGGATGTATGGCATTAAATTACTCAATTCATCTCTATACTATGCTCAGGCTAATGGTCAAGCCGAGTCTAATAATAAAATTTTGATTAAGCCCATTAAGAAGAAAATAGAGGAGAATCTTAGAAGGTGGCATGAGCTTTTATCTAAAGCTTTGTGAGCTCACCGTATATCTAGCCATGGTGCTACTAAAGTTATTCATTTTAAGCTTGTATATGGTCAAGAAACCGTTTTACCGGTTGAGGTAAATCTTGGTGCATATTGGTTGGCCAAACAAAACAATCTTGATGCTGCTGGTTATCATGATTTGATGATGGACAATATTGATGAGGTGACAGAGAAGCGTTTGAAGGCTTTGAAGGAAATTGAGAAGGATAAAATCTGAGTTGCTAGAGCTTATAACAAGAAGGTAAAAGGAAAATCTTTTCAGGTTGGTGATCTGGTGTGGAAAACAATTCCAACTATCGGATCAAAGAGCAACAAGTTTGGTAAATGGTCTCCATGTTGGGAAGGGCCATACAAGGTAATAAAGGTGATCTTCAGTAATTCTTATATGGTGGAGACTTTGCAAGGTCAACGGCTGTCTAGAGCTCTCAATGGGAGGTATTTAAAGAAATATTATCCAAATATTTGGTAGGAAGTTTAGTTTATATGGCCGATAACGTTGAATATCTCCCTTAGAATGAAAAGGTCGATGGATTATGTTTAAACATCGCCCTGAGGAGTATTTTTTCGTGCTGATATATTTTCTGGTACGCAAGCTTTACCAGAAAATAGGAGGGCATACGTTGACGATCAAAATTGGCACGAAGCCGATTTGACAGTAAGAACCAGTGCACCAGGTTCTAAAACCTATAGGACCGGTTTTGGTTTTCTATAGCTGATCTGGCAACCAAATCCGGTGGAACAGGATTTGAACCCAATGGCACCAGTTTTCCCCGAGTCCTGGTAGGTTTGGACTCTTTTTAGGGTTCCAAGTTGTAATAGGACTTTTCTTGCGGGGCAAGACATCCCCACCCTATAAATATAAAGGGCCACGGCCGATTGAGGTTTTATCCAATCGATCAATCAATAATACCCTTACTTTTTGTCATCTCCAAACCCTAGCTTTTCCAACCTCCATTGCTAGGGATGAAAATGGTAGAGATAATTTCCGTCCGTCTATCCGACCGAAGGGGTTTAGACACTAAATGAATAGTCCGATATTTGGATTCGAAGATTCAATATCCGATTGGTATCCGAATCCAGGTACCCACAGTTGGATATTTCTTAAAGATATGTAACATATATCAATATCCATTCCATATCCGACATATTTTACACTATGAGCCGAGCTCGAGCCAATGTTTTAGTTTGTTAATGAATCAAGCCAAGCCCGAGTTTGCTCGTGAGAGCAGCTTGCGAGCTTGACAAGCTTGGTGCAGTGGGAGGGCTTTGAGTATTGTTAGCCATGTAATTTTTTTAAATACAGTTTCAAGCTTTTACTTTAATTATATGCTTTTGGATGAGGTACATAGACATGTTGCTGGTTGGATACTTGAAGAATCGTGACTTGGCCAATTGGGAGTAGGCAATGAAGAATTGGAGATAACATTTTCTTCATTTAAAAAAGTGGCCGATTTGTTATCTTTATACTATTTTGCAAATTGGACATTTAGAGGTCTCATAAGACTTTATTATTTTAACACCTTAACATGGATTGAACTACAATATTTGATGATTTCTTAATGTGGACTAAACTTTAGTTCAAGGATCCAAACACCCTCTTAGGGTGTGTTTGATTGCTCGCATGTGCTTAGCTTGCATTGGTGCATCCATATAAACTCGTTGAGCGGATGCGGCCTGCATGTTGTCTAATTCCTCCACAGGTTTATACTTCTAGCAGGCTCGCAAGCCAGCTCAAGCTTGTCAACGAGCTGAGCCGAACCTCAATATTACCTTGTTTGTTGAAGCAAGCCAAGCCAAGTTAAGCCTCCTTTGTGCCAAGGTTTCACAAGCCAATCTGAGCTTTGGCTCTGTCAGGCTCGTTTCCACCTAGCAACAACACAAGATGGTGAAATATAGTACTACCCTATAAATCACTTCACTGGATCTCTGTCTTCTTTGCTTCCAAGGGGAACTAGGATTAATAACGGGCTCTGCCGCACCTGTATAGGTTAGCCCATGATGGCATCGCAACTATAGTTATATACCTCTGTTGGTGTCGGCTAGCGACAACAAGCGTTAGACCGCAAGCGTGGATCTGTTGTAGCTTTTTTTTTAGAAGTATTCCTCAAGGTTTATGAATCTAAAGAGCAAATAGATTATCACTAAACTAATGTACTAATTCTACTAACTTAAATCAAAGGTTTGGTTTTGTGCATAAAAATCTAACTAGTGCAAGATATAAATTACATTAACAAGTGAAATTAAAATGACAGCCAACAAGATACAAAGAATGTTCATCCTATGGATCAGGATCACATTATTGATCTAACATGATTCTCAAGGATTATGCACGCACTTAACCTTTTCCCTCCTGCATACCGGTAATAATCAGCCATCAAGCGACTGTGCACACTGCAAAGATACCTATTAAAAAGCAAAAGCAACCATACTATGATAAAACATAAAGAACTCATCTATGCAATACCATGATAACACGTAGATCAATAACAAGTGTAGCAGTTACATATAAGATCTCCCTAATGATCTAAGGGACAAACAACAAAAGTTACCCCATAATATTAGACATATTGACACATAAAGGGGTCATACAATCCCTAGTGAAGATGTCTGACGAAGGGGGTGGTGAATGGAGAGAAAACTCCTATGTGCCGATCGGCACAAAGCACTCTTCCGATTGGCATGGAGGCCACTGGTCCCCTATGGTGCGCCTATTTCTCTGGATCGATCCTCCCTCTATTCCTCGACTTGTGGCGGCATTGGATCTGTTGTTTGAGATTCGTGCCATCCGATGTTTGAGATTCGTGCGGCCGTTTTTTTGGCCGCACCATCTCTTTCGTCTTCCTCCGCCTCTTATCTCCTTCGTTTTCCTCTCACCCACACGCGGAAGCCACCGCCGGAGTCCGAGACGAAGAAAGGTAGGCGGCGGGGTGGGAGGCGGGCGGAGCGCTGCGGTTGGTGGTCGAGGCGGCGGCGAGGTTAGGGTTAGAGGTTAGGGGTGGGGTTTTAGGGAGGGGCTCCAATGTCCTCCGGACCTAGAGGAGGGGTCGGGGGCGGCGGCAGGCCCGGCGGTGGTTGCGGTAGGGCTAGCAGCGGAGGCAAGGTGGCGCGGAAGCAGCTGCGCTGCCGGCCGGGCGGGGCTGGATATTCGGTGGCCTAGGTTGATGGCGGGGGTGAGCAAGAAGGGGTTGCGGGCGAAGCGCTGGACAGAAGGTGGGCGCGGGGACGGTGCGGTGCGGTGGCGTGGGCGGCGGAGGACTGCAGGGGGAACGGGTGAGCAGCGGGCGGCGGGAGGAAGAAGTGAGCACGAGGAGGAAGAATGGAATGGCCAGAGGTGGAAGAAGATGGAGTTGGGTCTAATGGGCTTAGAGAAGATTTGTTTACACAACTTCTGTTTGATGTATACGAGCCCCAGTACCTGCTGCTCTCATCGTTGTCCAGTTGGACTCGCTCCGCCACGTCCGCACGCAGTCCCCACTGGTCACTGCGACGACGGCGGTTGCGGCGACAGCGAGTCACTACTACAGCAGGAGCATCACAGGCGGTTCGGTTGCCCACATCACAGGCGGTTTTCAAAAGTGGCGCTGATCAAGCGGCTGTGATAATCGCATTTTCACAGTCGGTTTCTAACCGGCTGTGAAAATCCATTTTCACAGCAGGTTTTTCTCTTGAACCGACTGTAAAAACCCTATCACAGCCGGTTTTGGGCCTTCGAACCTCGGTTTTTTTGGGCCATCACAGTCGGTTTTATTGCTAAAACCATTTGTGAAAGTTCTTTTTCATAGCCGGTTTTGGACCAACGAAAACCAGCTGTGAAAGAGGCTTTTCACAGCCGGTTTTTTTTCCAAAAAACCGCCTGTGAAAAGTCTCTTTCACAGCCGGTTTATGTGGCCAAAAACAGGCTGTGAAAGCGTCTTTTCACAGGCGGTTTTTGGCCAAATAAACCGGCTGTGAAAGTGTCTTTTCACAGGTGGTTTTTGGCCAAATAAACCGGCTGTGATGCAGGTTTTTCACAGCCGGATTTAACCGGCTGTAATAGAATTTATCCAGTAAAAAAATAATAATTAATTATAATATACAGCAAGCACAATATTGCAATATATCGATCCAGCAAAAACAAACAACACAATCAACTCACAATAATGATATTACAGTCTCACAATGTCCATACAATGACATCAACTCAAATCCAAACATATCAAGTCCATACATATAGAGTTCTTACATAAACCATACATATATCAAAGTCCATACATGTCGAAGACCATACATGTAGTTCTAAATCACACAGAACTCACCACCTGGTGTCACAACATGGTCTAAAATAAATCCACATAGTTCTTGAAGTGCCCAAATCTCACTAAGAAGCAACTCAGAAGTATGGAGACTACAATTCTGCACACAACACCATAATAGCAATGTAGTTAGTGACCAAATATCAATGAATAATAAAAATGGGAACATATTCTGTCTTTATTCACAAGAAAATTGAAATGTATTCCGGTTAAATTTAATGTCTCATCCTTGTCAATATTTTGTTTGCATCTCCTTATGATGGATTTCAAATTTTCAAGTCTCAAAATATTCAGAGATGTACATACAAGTATACAACCATAAGCATATCTCAAAAACATATCCTAGTGGGCATATCTATAAATGCAAGGCATAGAGGGATAGTTGATGGTAAGAATATCTTTAATTGTTTCTTATCAAGAATGGACACAAAAATGAATATGACAATAAGAATGAATATGAAAACTAAAACAATCGTTGCGGACCTGATCTTGTTGTTCTCCGAACTCATCATTAGTTGTGCATAGCATATAATGCATCACATAGAAGCCGCATAGATTGTTTCCAGGCGGCTGCCTAAGGATCCATTTCTTTTCAATGATATCAAATTTTTTTGCAAATGGCCTACATATAATGCCCCCTTTCTTCCTGTATTTGGCTAAAGCACTGCATACATTACGATGAATTATAACATTAGATAGTAGATTAATTAAAATACATATTCACATTGAAAATAATAAAATAGTTGTCCTGACTTACGTGTTGAGGAGGTTGATGAGAGGTTGGATGTACTCAAGCTTCCTCCGTTTCGAGTCATAAACCTTAATAGTGCTCTGATCAAGGCATATGTCAATGAGAACATGGTGAAATCTGCATTTAGGATTAAAACAAATAAATCATTAATAGCTTGATTTGAAAAATTAATAAATCATTAGTAGCTTGATTTGGAGAATTGATAAAATCAATTAAAATCAAAGAAATCTGCACAAAGAAAGAATTGATTTGAAGACACTTACTTGCAATTGTATGAAAGAAGTATGCTCTTCTTGTCCTGCATCTTGAGCATAGCATTGACCAAGTAGGTTAAGCAGTGAGGCTTTTTAATCTCTTCCTCATTAATAGCTTGAGGGTCTAAGAATCCTACGTTGGTTGTGCCTTCTTCTTTCAACTTGTGTGCCACCATGCTACAAAAATGCCGATCTTTTTACACAAGTTTTATTAATGGAATAACTTGTAGGAAAAAGATACTTTAGACACTTATAGAGAAAATAAACTTAGGATTGAACAATCTACGGCATTCTGCTGGTACAACTCTGTCGGAGTTATCGTCCGGCAGTCCACCCGGGGGTACCCAGATGGTTGATTTGTAGGCAAAGGGAGATCGCTGGACTAGGGAGCTCGAGGTAACACAGGGACACAGGGTTTATATAGGTTCGGGCTACCCGGAGGTATAATACCCTACGTCCTGTGCTCGGGGTGTTGTATTGATCTGTTCGACGAAGTTCCGGAGAACAACGGCGAGTTTGTGGTTACAATGGGCGAGAATCAGATGTCCCTGTTGGGGTCAACCTAGGCCGCCTTATATAGGCTGACGGCCTAGGGTTTACAAGTCGGTTATCTCTAATTATGGTTCGGCTCAAATCAGGAAACTAATCCAAGTCGGTTACAATATAATCTCCGTGATCTCAGGGCGGGATCTGGACGAATCGCCGAATGCCTTGCGGCTAAGTCTTCTCCAATCTTATCCATCAAGTCGGGGATCCTCGTGGGCTGGCCTGGGGTCGGCCCACATCCTTGTCAGACGTGGGCCCAGGCCGACTACATATCCGGTTGGTAGTGGGCCCAGGGGTACCCATATCCCACAAGTCCCCGAGCAACGTGCAGGCGCATGTCGGACTGTCGATGAAGAAACGAAGCCTTCCAGGTCGGCTGAAGCATCTTGGTCGGCAAGCCGACACAAGGGTGGGCGGTGCTCAAAAAAGAAAACCGCAGGCCATCTGGGGATGACCCTGGGCGGACCCGGGGCGGAGCCTCGAGTGGCGTAGCGCCGAGTCGTGGCCGAGTCGGGTGCTGAGGAGCTGCACCACTTGGAAAAAAGTGACACATCCTGATGGGGCATATGGAGGGCGACGCAAGGAGCCCTCCATATGGAGTAGTCCCCGAGCATTGGGCCGACTAGAAAAGTCGGGCTAATGGTCAAGAAAAGGATCTCCATGCTTCGGGTCAGTTAGGCCGCCCAAAGGATAAGCTTTGCCAGACGAGTCGTGACAAGAACAGGGTTCACGTGAATGCACAGAACACTCCCGTGGTCGGATGAAGCCGAAGGTGATAAGGGCGGACTGAGCACCTCGAAGAGAGGAGCTGCTGCGTGGCACAGAGCTCACGCGCTGAACAATGCAACCGGAGTCACATGCGATGGTCTAGCACAGGGCTATAAATAGTCACCAAGGCACAGGGCCTTGCGGTAATCAGATGATAGGCGTACCAACCATTTTGAAGAATGTTGGGGGCTTGTTCCTGGGTTCATCCTCCAGGGAGGAATCATGGGGACTTGGTAGCTTGGTGCTAGAAGAGTGCTTGCGAAGATCCTGAGGTGTTGATTAGCGTCTGAGTGCTGTCCCATTCACCCCTGCATTCCCATGTGACGAGGGCCATGTGGGGTGAAATGCTTTGTAGAGCAAGGGATACCCGGAGGCATTCGCTAACAGCCCTCTATTGGTGCTGTCCCGTCGACGGCTGCAGTGGTGCTACAAGAGAGCTTGCGAGGAGCTCATGTGGGCCAAGCTTGCTACGGATGCAGCACTAGGTGCAGGGACGAGTGCCCCAGGCCGTCATCTTGACGGTTGATGTGTTTGATTCTTGTAACCGGCCCTTTGACCGGCTCCCTTTGTAATTTGTAATCCTTGTATTGAATCTTTTCTCCTTTTCGTTTCTTATAAACGCAATATCTGTGTCCCTGGACCCGGGGGTCAAGAGAGGCGTCGTAGGTTCACACAATAGTAACAAGTTACGGAGTCTTCTTGGTCGATGTGCTGAGGCACCGAGTCCTCAGATCCGTTGACAGGAGTCAAGAGCGCCGAGTCCCTGAGGACCGGGGCTGGCCGAGTCCGGAGACCCATTGACCAGAGTCAAGAGCGCCGAGTCCCCGACCCGTTGACCGGAGTCAAGAGCGCCGAGTCCCCGAGGGTCGGGGCTGGCCGAGTTCGGAGACCCGTTGACCGGAGTCAAGAGCGCCGAGTCCCCGAGGGTCGGGGCTGGCCGAGTCCGGGGACCCGTTGACCGGAGTCAAGAGCGCCGAGTCCCCGAGGGTCGGGCTGGCCGAGTCCGGAGACCCGTTGACCGGAGTCAAGAGCGCCGAGTCCCCGAGGGTCGGGGCTGGCCGAGTCCGGAGACCCGTTGACCGGAGTCAAGAGCGCCGAGTCCCCGAGGGTCGGGGCTGGCCGAGTCCGGAGACCCTTTGACCGGAGTCAAGAGCGCCGAGTCCCCGAGGGTCGGGGCTGGCCGAGTCCGGAGACCCGTTGACCGGAGTCAAGAGCGCCGAGTCCCCGAGGGTCGGGGCTGGCCGAGTCCGGAGACCCGTTGACCGGAGTCAAGAGCGCCGAGTCCCCGAGGGTCAGGGCTGGCCGAGTCCGGAGACCCGTTGACCGGAGTCAAGAGCGCCGAGTCCCCGAGGGTCGGGGCTGGCCGAGTCCTGCAGCAAAAGAGCCGTTGGCGCGCGGAGAGCCGTTGGCCCGCAGTTAACGGGACTTCCGCGGATTTCGTCCGTTAGTTACGGCGCCGTTAGGGTAATTCGGATCGGCGGAAGGGGATAAATCGGATCTGTTCGCCGGCGGCTTTTACCACAGTTACTTTTCCAAATCAAGAAGCATTCCGCGCCTCCACCGCCGCGTAGCGCCGCCGCAGGAGCGATTCGCCCGCCACCACTTCGCCGCCACCGAAGTGCAAGCGCCGCCGCCGCCGCTACTTGTCTGCATCGTGTCTGAGTGCCTCGGCGGCGATGGCGGATTCGAGGGAGACATTGAGGACGCCGACATCGGGGGAGGAGGTGCCGCCGGCGACAGAAATGGTGGACGCGGGCATTTCCGTGGGCCTCGGTGAAGGTAACACGGAGAAGAGGGTGATGCCCCCTGCTGGCCAGTCTGGGGCCGTGGGGGACGCCGCCGCCCACGAAGGCGACAATGCTGATGCGCCGGCGACCGCCGCCGGGGCAGACGCCAAGGGAAAGGGGGTGGTCCCAACGGAGGAGTTCCCGGAGCTGACCTCCGTGCTCGGGGGAGTGCCGCCCCAAGAGCCGGCCTGGGTTCAATCCTCCATCACGGAGGAGAGGCTCCAGGATATGGTTCGTCGCGGCGTGCTTGGGCCGCGGGAGATCTTGCAGTGGCGACCCGCCGGCGATGATGCCCGGCCATGGGAGCGCTCGGAGACAGAGATGGCCGTCTTCGTGCCATTCTTCGAGCGCGGATTTGGATTGCCCACGGGGGACTTCTTTCGGGGTTTGCTGCATTTCTATGGGGTTGAGATGAGTCACTTGAACCCCACCTCCATTCTGTCAATTTCAGTCTTTATCCATCTGTGCGAGGCTTTTCTTGGGATCCCGCCACATTTCCCGTTGTGGCGGCGCTTGTATCGGATGAAGATCATCGGAGAAGGTTCCGGGAAGGGTCCAGCTAGAATCACTGGAGGGGCTGGGTTCTCGTTGAGGGTCGGCATGTCCAGGAGGTATTTTGTCCTGGATATGAACGATTCCAACAAAAACTGGAGGCAAGAGTGGTTCTATGTCGCGAACCATCCCCCTGCTCTGCCTGCCCAGACTGGCCACCGGCCAGAGAAGAAGGACTCCTGGGATCGCAGCCGGAGGGGAAGGAGCTGCAAGAAGCCGAGGAGCTGCTCGGGTTGATTGCCGAGCTGAAGGAATGGAAGTTGATTGCCGTGGCTGTGATGATATCCTTCGTGCGGCGGCTGACCCAGCCGATCAAGGATCGGGTGCATCCTGGGTTCGAATTTTCGGGGGGCAATAATCCGACCCGGGAGCAGATCCGGACGGTGTCTATCCCGGAGACTTGTGAAAGGATCTCCGGCTTCATGCGCGGCAGGATCTATAATGAGGGCACGCCGATGCCTTTTTCGTTGCATAACCCTCCTCCAGCAGTCAGTTCTCTATTTCCTTGTATGTTGCGTCGCTGACTGTTGAGTTGCTGGGCGTTTGATGGATTGTACCCTTATTTGTGCCGTGCCGTTGTCTTGCAGGAGCGGGCGACGAAGTACTTCAGCCCGGCGCCCCTGCCTGAGGGTACTGTCTGGGTTGAGAAATTGATGACGGTGGAGGAGGCGTCCAGGACTTCTCAAGTCGTGGACGAGGGACAGGCCGCCTGGGAGGTGGCCGACTTCATCTCGGCTCCCCGAGATGAGGCGGGGGATGACCCGTTGGCCCAGGTGCTTGGCGGGCTGGGGAGGCCATTACGTCAAGCCGTACGCAAGCTGACGCCTTCCCAGGTGGCGGCTCGAGAGGGGTCCCCCAAGCCATCTCCGCAGCTGGGGCAAGCCGCGCATGCCGAGGCCGAGGCGCGGTGGAAGAGGAAGGCGGCGAGTGACGCGGGAGGTCGCACCGACGGGTCTCCTGCGGGGCTTGAGCCAGAGCAGCCCACGCCGGAGACTGCAAGGGGCCAAGGGGGCCTGTTCGCTCAACCGGCGTTGCGTGCAGACGCGACCCTGCTGCCGAGTCGGACATCTCCGCAGGTGCTGCGGGGTGTGCAGTTTAAGCGTCCACGCAAGGGCGGGTAAGTTGCGTTAACAACCCAGTATGTTCTCGATGAGCCGGTCTTGAATTGTTGGAATATTGGATCCATGCCCGGGAGCCAAGTGGGGGTCGGGGGCAAGGCGCCGCCAAGTCGGCCTGCCGCCACGGGGGCAGGGTCGGGGTCCAGCACAGCCTTGGTCATGCTGGAGCAGGTGCCGGTCGGCATGTCAGGGCCGCCGCACCCACCGAGTCCTCCGCGCGTCACAGGGATGGGTGACCAGGTAGAGGATCTTCAGGCCGGAGCGTCCGCGGTGCCTCTCGAGGAAGAGGCCCCAGAGGGCCGCATGGTGATAGAGCCGGCTAGGAGTCCTCCTCCGCTTGAAGATGATGACAACCGGCTCCTTGGGGATGACCTGAATGTCGACCCTGGTGTCCACGTGTCTCCCCAGGTGGCAGCGATCACAGCCGAGCATGGGGGCGGGCCGCAGGCGCCAGAGTTGACTCTGGAGCAGCGGATGGAACTTGATCTCGCCGACCAAGCGAGCGAGCTCCAGAAGCTGCAGAACGTAGCCGGCGTCCTGAACCGTGTTGTGCAGGTATGTCTTTCCGGTGCCTTGTTGTAAATGTGAAGCGTGGGTTAACCCGGGGGCTAATGTGTTGTATGACAGGGTTTCACGGCACGGGCCGCGAGGGATCTTGACTTCAGGCGGCAGGCCCTGGAGGACCGCCGAACCTTGGCGCAAATCCACACGGAGCGGGTCCGTGAAGCTGAAGCCGCCAAGGAGTACCAGATGCAGAGGGAGCGGGAGCTCGCCGACCTGCAAAAGACCAATGAGGACCTCATGAAAGACATGGGTGTTCTCACCGAGGGTAAGTTCTTTGTGCCTTTGCTTGCTGATGCATCTCTCCGAGGCGAGGAAGAGGGAAGCCACCCTTCAAGGAAAGGTCGATGAGCTGGCCGGGACCAGAAAAAAGCTTGAAGACGAGCTGGCCAAGGCCAAGCATAAGCTCGAGGAGGAGGTGCGGGGGCTGAAAGCAGCCAATCTTCGCCTGGCGACCGAGTCCGAGCACCTGAAGGAGGCCAATCAGGTCCTGAAGGACGCGCATGACCAAGCCATGCATGGTAAGTTTCCCTTGCCGAGTCTTCTGGAGCTTTTAGGAAGTCGAAGTGCTTATGTGCATTCCTTTACAGGGCTGCGGACGGAGCTGATGGAGCTGAAGCAGGCGGCCGAGTTCAACGCCAATTCGTTGGTGCCCGCCGAGTCAGGCCCGACGACGTTGACGTTGGTGGAGCGGCTCAGGGCCGGTCCGAACCGCGCAGCCCAGTTGATGCAGCAGACTGCAATTGGCTTCGGGAGTCGGATACTGGCGCTATTCAGAATACACTTCCCGACGCAGGAGCTGGCTCCAATCGCCGATGGCATTCCCAAAGAACTTGCCGATGAAGAGTTCGATGGGTTAGTCGAGGAGTGTGCCCCTCTGGCCGAGACTGTAACGACAGAGCTGGGCCTGTAAAAATAATTATACATGTAAACTCTGTAGTGTTCGGATATATATAAAATTTCGGATTTATTTGAAGTGTTAATGAGCACTAGTGTTCTGTTGGGCCCTTTTTCCCTGCCGACTAGTACTTTGCGTCACCCGACTGGCCACTGCCTTGTGCCGTTTAAGCACCCTTTTTGACCTGCTGACCACTGCTCATGGAGAGGACGGCTTACCCTACTACGCTGCTCAGCGGGGAGGCTTATGTGTAGGGGGCGTGCAGGTTGAGCGCGGAACTCAGGGTTTCACAGTTGGGGACTCGGACTAGCCGGGTTAGCTCAGTAGTCGCCGGGGGGAACATAGGGTTGGGCAAGAACTCGGGAGTCGGAGTGAGCGGGTACTCCCCCAGGTATCGTGATGAAGGAAACATAGTCTGGGTCGGGCCCAGTCCCCGAGCATCAGCATGGGTGCCGGGTAAGGAGTTGATAACAAGCCATAAAATGAGGCAAAGATACTTTTATTGATATAAGACAAAGGATACATAGCTTTGTTAAATTCTACGGATAGAACTTGACGAGGTGCTCGATGTTCCACACGTTCGGGACGGGGTCGCCGTTAGCCCACTGGAGGCTATATGTTCCTGGCGAAACAACTTCTTTGACGATGAAGGGGCCCTCCCAGGGGGCCGATAGCTTGTGCTTGTCTTTGGTGGACATGACTCGGCGCAGGGCCAAGTCGCCAATGTTGAGGGAGCGTTCCCGGACGTTTTGGTCGTGGTAGCGCCGTATCTGCTGCTCGTGTCTTGCGTGCCTGACCAGTGCAGCGAGTCGATGTTCTTCTAGGCAATCAATGTCGACCTGGCGGCCGATTTCTGCTTCACCTTCCTCGTAGTGCTGGATGCGCGGAGCACCATGGGCGATGTCGGCTGGGAGGACGGCTTCGGAGCCGTACACCAGGAAGAAAGGAGTGTATCCCGTTGCTCTGCTCTTCTGGGTGCGTAGACCCCACATGACATGAGGAACCTCTTTGGCCCACCGGCCAGGGTGCTTGTTGAGTTCGTCATACATGGCTTTCTTGAGCGAGTCCTGGACCATACCATTAGCCCGCTCAACCTGGCCATTGCACCTGGGATGCGCCGTGGAGGAGTAGTAGACGTCGATGCAACTGTCCTGGCAGAAGTCCCAGAACTCGTGGCCTGTGAACTCAGAGCCAAGGTCAGTCACGATGCGGTTTGGGACCCCAAACCGGTGGGTAAGCTCTTGGATGAACTTGGCTGCTGTGGCCGACTTGGTGTCGGTCACAACCTTATATTCGATCCACTTGGTGAACTTATCAACCGCCACCAAGATGTGCTTGAATCTGCCCGGAGCGGTTTTGAAGGGCCCGACGTTGTCGAGTCCCCATATGGCGAATGGCCAAGATGGAGGGATGGTCCTTAGCGCCTGAGCCGGCAGGTGCTTTTGTTTCTGGAAGAACTGGCAGTCGGTGCAGCAGCGCACCAACTCTTTTGCGTCGGATAGGGCCGTTGGCCAGTAGAACCCTGCCCTGTAAGCCTTGCCGACTAGGGTGCCGGCTGCCGCGTGGTTGCTGCAAGTGCCCGAGTGGATATCTTGCAGGAGGGTGATACCTTCATCGTGGAGGACACATTTCATGAGTATGCCTGTGGAGGCGGCCTTTCTTTACAGGGCGTCGCCGATAACGATGTAATTTGTCGCTCGCCGAGTTAACTTCTCGATTTCTTCCTTCGTACCCGGTGACCAGTTCTCTGTGAGGAAAGCGATAAAGGGGGCGCGCCAGTCTGCTTCCACCACGAGAACTTCACTGGTCGGTGGGCCACCCGGGGGTGGCTCCGAGTCGGGCACGGGGTTGCCGTCCTCAAGCATCTTGATGGATGGGGTGCGCAGATCTTGGACGAAGACGCCGACTGGGACCTGGGCTCTGGTGGATCCTAGCTTGGATAAAACATCGGCGGCGACATTGTCTTCCCGGAGGACATGGTGGAACTCGAGCCCATACAAGTGGGCTTCGAGTTTGCGTACCTCTGCACAGTACGCGCTCATGGTTTCCTTGGTCGTGTCCCAATTCTTGTTGACTTGTTCGACGACAAGCTTGGAGTCGCCATAGCACATTAGCCGCTTGATGCCCAGCGACACCGCGATCCGGAGACCGTGGATAAGGGCCTCGTACTCGGCCCCGTTGTTGGTGGCCTGGTAGTGTATCTGAAGAACGTATTTCAGGTGCTGCCCCTCCAGGGAGATGAACAGCACTCCTGCGCCGGCTCCCTCAAGGTTGAGGGCGCCATCAAAGTACATCTTCCAGTGTGTCGGTCGTTCCGCGGGGGTCGGCGTCTGGGTTTCCGTCCATTCGGCCACGAAGTCGGCCAATATTTGGGACTTGATGGCCTCCCGTGGCTCGAAGTTTATGGTGTGCTCGCCGAGCTCAACGGACCACTTGACTATGCGGCCGTTGGCATCCCTGTTGTGGAGGATGGCTCCGAGGGGGAAATTCGAGATGACTCGGATGACGTGTGCCTGGAAATAATGGCGTAGCTTCCTGGCAGTGATCAGGAGTGCGTAGAGCAGCTTCTGAGGATGGGGGTACCGGACCTTGGACTCACTGAGTACCTCGTTGACGAAATATACAGGGCGCTGGACCTTGTATGGGTGGCCTTCTTCTGGCCGCTCGACGACCAGGGCCGTGCTGACCACATGAGTGGTAGCCGAGATGTATAGCAAGAGCTCTTCCCCGGGGGTCGGACCCGTGAGTACCGGGGGTGTAACTAGGAACTCCTTGAGGTCGGCCAGGGCCTTGCTCGCCTCAGGGGTCCATTCGAACTTGTCCGCCTTCTTGAGGACCTTGAAGAACGGAAGTCCCTTCTCGCCGAGCTTGCTGATGAATCGGCTCAGGGCCGCCATCATCCCAGTGAGCTTCATGATGTTTTTCTTGCACGTTGGTTCCTTGAGGTTGCGTATGGCGTCCAGCTTGACTGGGTTTGCCTCAATGCCGCGTTGGCTGACCAGGAAGCCCAGGAGCTTTCCTGACGGCACCCCGAATACGCACTTCGTGGGGTTAAGCTTCCATCTGAAGCGGCGCAAGTTGTTGAAGGTTTCTTGGAGGTCGGTGATTAGGGAATCAGCGTCGTACGTCTTGACAATGACGTCATCCACGTAAGCCTCCATGTTGCGGCCGATCTGGCTCTGCAAGCAACCTTGGATGGCCTTCTGGTACGTGGCACCGGCGTTCTTCAACCCAAACGTCATCGTCTTGTAGCAATAGATGCCGTGCGGGGTGATGAACGCTGTCTTGTCATGGTCGGACGTCTTCAGGGCTATCTGGTGATAACCCGAGTAGCAGTCGAGAAAGCACAGGAGCACGCAGCCGGACGTAGTGTCGACGACTTGATCAATTCGCGGGAGAGGGAAGGGGTCTTTAGGGCAGTAGCGGTTGAGATCCGTGTAATCAATGCACATTCTCCATTCACCGATTGCTTCTTTACAAGTACAGGATTTGCAAGCCACTCTAGGTGTTTGCATTCTCTAATGAAACCGGCAGCTAGGAGCTTATTCAGTTCTACCCTAATGGCCTCCTTGCGATCTTGAGCGAATCGGCGCAGCTTCTGTTTGGCAGGCTTTGCGGTTTTGCACAATTCCAAGGAGTGCTCAGCCTTCTCCCTCGAAACACCCGGCATGTCTGATGGCTTCCATGCGAAGATGTCCCAGTTGTCCCGAAGGAAGGAGGTGAGCGCGTCTTCCTATTTTGGAGTGAGCCCTGGCCCTATGAGGGCCGTCTTGGATGGGTCATCGAGCCCCAAGCTTATTGCTTTGGGGGTGTCTGCAGGTGCCAGCGCGGTGGGCTGCTGCTTCTGCTCCGGGAGTACAGGCTCTCCGGTGGCTGCCTTAGAGGCTTCTTCTGCCAGCAGGGTAGCGTTGCCGAGTTGATGAGACAACTCGGCTATCTTGATGGCCTCCCCATCGCACTCGAAGGAAGTCTTGATGTCTCCAC
>CM014271.1:64082936-64102817 GCA_004135705.1 Alloteropsis semialata | reverse complement strand
CTCCAACATCTCCGTGGTTACCTTCCCCCGCGCCCACGCGACGACAGGGGAGGGTATCTTGTCAGACTTGGGGACGCCGGTGAACCTCCTCTTCGGTGCCATGGATCTGCACGCAGGAGACTTCGTCCGCATCAACGAGACTACGCTCCCCGTAGTGGCTAAATCCGCAGGCGGATCTAGAAGCAAGAGGGAATGCTCTGGTGGCGGCTGGCTGAGGAATGAAGAGAAGGGGGAATGGATCTCGCAACAGTGAAACCTAACCCTAGCCTTTTATGGCGCTCCACAACGCCGAAATTACCGCGAGATGGCGCGATTAACGAGAGCGGGCGCAACGGTAGAAAGAGCCGTTGGACGCTCGCGCGAACCGTTACGCCCGGCGCGTCAATGGTAAAAAATGACCCCAAGCACTCGGACAGGACGAAGAATTCGGCGTGCCGCTAAGGCTCGACCAGCACTCGGACTCGGGGGCTGGCGCCGCATTAAAGTCAGCGTGCCTCTCGGGCTCGATTGGCCCCGAACCACTCGGGAGCCAACGCTGCAAATCAAGTGGTGTGCCGCTATGGCTCGACCAGCACTCGGACTCGGGGGCTGGCGCCGCATTAATGTCAGCGTGCCTCTCGGGCTCGATTGGCCCCGAACCACTCGGGAGCCAACGCTGCAAATCAAGTGGTGCGCCGCTAAGGCTCGACCAGCACTCGCACTCGGGGGCTGGCGCCGCATCAAAATCAGTGTGCCTCTCGGGCTCGATTGGCTCCGAGCTACTTGGAAGCCGACACTGCAGGACAAACGGCGTACCGCTAAGGTTCGACCGGCACTCGAACTCGGGGGCTGGCGCCACATCAGAAACAGCGTGCCTCTCGGGCTCGATCACCCCCGAAGCGCTCGGGGGCTGATGCTGCGAACAAGTTACAACAGTTGGAGAAGCGCGGCCAACCCCCGACAATTCGGGGCTGGCGCTGCCGAGAAGCTTCCTCCTCAAGACTATTATGCAGTGAAATCCTTTTGCAGGTTATACAATTACAATGAAGCCGGTCATACGCCGGTTACAAAGACCAAACACATCAACCGCCAGGATGACGGCCTGGAGCACTCGTCCCTGCGCCTAGTGCTACATCCGAAGCAAGCTTGGCCCACATGAGCTCCTCGCAAGCTCTCTTGTAGCACCACTGCAGCCGTCGACGGGACAGCACCAACAGAGGGTTGTTAGCGACTGCCTCCGGGAATCCCTTGCTCTACAAAGCATTTCACCCCACATGGCCCCCGTTACATGGGAATGTAGGGGTGAATGGGACAGCACTCAGACGCTAATCAACACCTCCAAATCTTCGCAAGCACTCTTCTAGCACCATACCCTGGAGACTCCATGAACTTTCCCCGGTGGATGAACCCAGTGAAAGTGCATCTAGGCTCCCTTGTGGGTTTTGGTGAATTGAATGACAAAATGATTAAAGAACTAACGTGTTTGTCAAAGATAATTTGCAGGGATTAAAATTGTATAATTGATGATTCACTATTGGTCATTGGTTGAATTCAATGTGAATGGCTCATGTTGACATAAATAAATTAAGTGGTTGTTCCCATTATATATGAATATGAAAGATGGCAAGCTATGGTGCAATAAAGAAAGAGACATAATGACATATGTGATATATTGGTCTCTTAATTGATGAAAGCTTGTTTATATTGATATGGGATATCTTAGATCATATTAGATTAAAATGTTGCATAAAGCAATTTTGGTTGAATGGACAAGAGACATGGTGATATGGTTTATTCTTGGTCTATATTTGAAGAATGACTTGCAAACAAGACATGATGACTTTGATAGAAATGAAAGGTCAAATTGAAGTGGATATATTGCATATCAAGAAATGACCAACAAGACAAGATGACTTTGATAGAAACGAAGGGTCAAAGTGAAGTGAATATATTGCATATCAAGAATTGGTTTTTATTGTTGATACAAACTAGTGTGAAGCTATATATGATGCAAGGATGAAGAGGTGGAATTCGGGATAGTGTTTCTAGGTACTAAGCAATGTGTGATCAAGTTGCGGACTTGAGTCATGTATCTTTGCTAGGGTGACGAAACTTTCTTTGGATTTCAACTTGATGAATCTTGGTCACATGTGGTGTTCATATTGGCAAGTATCAATCCTTCTAGAAGTAAGTTGTGAAAAGGTGAATTGAACTAGAAGTGGATTTCATTCAAAGACAATGGTTCAAGTCACTAGCTCAAGGTTGAAGTGCTCAATTCAAAGAAGACAAGTTGGATGCAACTCTCAAGCGGATATATTGAAGAAGTATGGCATGGTTCAAAGTGATGAAGCTCAAGTGTATCATTTGTATTTATATTTGATCTTGAGTTTAGGTATGCCGTACTATCAAGAGGGATGCATCACAAGAAGCCTTGAAATTGTCTAAGTGCTCAAGGAACCGATGTGAGTTGTTGAGAGACACAAAACCCTCACGTACACACTTATAGGTTTTGCCAGGGCAAAACCGGTGGCACCGGTTTTGGGAAACCGGTGGCACCAGTTTTGTGTCAGAATTCTCCAACGGCTAGTTGGTTTGAATTCCGGTGGCACCGGTTTTAGGAACCGGTGGCACCGGTTTTCACTGGGTCTGTAACGGCTAGTTTTTGAGGAGTGGAGTATTTATACCCCACGACCTCCACAGTGGCAAGCTGCTGTTCCTGAGGTTGCTATAGTGCTTCCCTGCTCTTACTTGCCAAGCCAAAGCCATTCTTGCTCTCTCCAACCCCTCTTTGTGAGGTTGCTTGCAATTGTGAGATCATTTGTGTTGGGTAGTTGAGAGAGCAGCCATTGTGTGAAGATTGAGAGCACCAAAAGCACCTTGAGCACTGTTGGACTTCATCAAGCTTGTGTGATTCATTTGTTACTCTTGGAGCTCCGCTCCTAGACGGCTAGGTGTTGCCCGTGAGCTACCAAGGTGTGGTGAGCTGCGGGAAGTTTGTGCAGGTTGTGCTTCGCCTCCGAAAGGGAAGAAGCAAACTAGTGGAAGGAGGAAATAGCTTGACCTAGTGTGGTCGTATGAGCTTCCTCAACGGAGAGTAGGATTCGCCATGCCGTGGTGGCTGCTTAGTGCAAGGGGTGAATCCGAACTTCAGGAAACAAATCTTGTGTCTCCCCGCTGGTTTGAGCTTCTTCGTGTTTATATTGCAAATTGGAGGAATTGCTCGATATCGTTGTATTTGTGTTTTTGAGTGCAGGGACTTGGAGATACACATTAGAAAGACATTTCAATCATCATCTCCAAGTTTGGTTTGATTCCGAGCTCCCTAACATATTCTATCTAATTTGGGGGTTCACTGCCCGGGCAAAACCGGTGGCACCGGTTTTGCGAAACCGGTGGCACCGGTTTTGCGAAACCGGTGGTACCGGTTTTTGTGGCAGTGCTCTATATCCGCTGCGTTAGGCGTGCTATTCNGAGACTCCATGAACTTTCCCCGGTGGATGAACCCAGTGAAAGTGCATCTAGGCTCCCTTGTGGGTTTTGGTGAATTGAATGACAAAATGATTAAAGAACTAACGTGTTTGTCAAAGATAATTTGCAGGGATTAAAATTGTATAATTGATGATTCACTATTGGTCATTGGTTGAATTCAATGTGAATGGCTCATGTTGACATAAATAAATTAAGTGGTTGTTCCCATTATATATGAATATGAAAGATGGCAAGCTATGGTGCAATAAAGAAAGAGACATAATGACATATGTGATATATTGGTCTCTTAATTGATGAAAGCTTGTTTATATTGATATGGGATATCTTAGATCATGTTAGATTAAAATGTTGCATAAAGCAAGTTTGGTTGAATGGACAAGAGACATGGTGATATGGTTTATTCTTGGTCTATATTTGAAGAATGACTTGCAAACAAGACATGATGACTTTGATAGAAATGAAAGGTCAAATTGAAGTGGATATATTGCATATCAAGAAATGACCAACAAGACAAGATGACTTTGATAGAAACGAAGGGTCAAAGTGAAGTGAATATATTGCATATCAAGAATTGGTTTTTATTGTTGATACAAACTAGTGTGAAGCTATATATGATGCAAGGATGAAGAGGTGGAATTCGGGATAGTGTTTCTAGGTACTAAGCAATGTGTGATCAAGTTGCGGACTTGAGTCATGTATCTTTGCTAGGGTGACGAAACTTTCTTTGGATTTCAACTTGATGAATCTTGGTCACATTTGGTATTCATATTGGCAAGTATCAAACTTTCTAGAAGTAAGTTGTGAAAAGGTGAATTGAACTAGAAGTGGATTTCATTCAAAGACAATGGTTCAAGTCACTAGCTCAAGGTTGAAGTGCTCAATTCAAAGAAGACAAGTTGGATGCAACTCTCAAGCGGATATATTGAAGAAGTATGGCATGGTTCAAAGTGATGAAGCTCAAGTGTATCATTTGTATTTATATTTGATCTTGAGTTTAGGTATGCCGTACTATCAAGAGGGATGCATCACAAGAAGTCTTGAAATTGTCTAAGTGCTCAAGGAACCCATGTGAGTTGTTGAGAGACACAAAACCCTCACGTACACACTTATAGGTTTTGCCAGGGCAAAACCGGTGGCACCGGTTTTGGGAAACCGGTGGCACCAGTTTTGTGTCAGAATTCTCCAACGGCTAGTTGGTTTGAATTCCGGTGGCACCGGTTTTAGGAACTGGTGGCACCGGTTTTCACTGGGTCTGTAACGGCTAGTTTTTGAGGAGTGGAGTATTTATACCCCACGACCTCCACAGTGGCAAGCTGCTGTTTCTGAGGTTGCTATAGTGCTTCCCTGCTCTTCCTTGCCAAGCCAAAGCCATTCTTGCTCTCCCCAACCCCTCTTTGTGAGGTTGCTTGACATTGTGAGATACATTGAGTTGGGTAGTAGAGAGAGAAGCCATTGTGAAAAGATTGAGAGCACCAAAGCAACTTGAGCACTGCTGGACTTCATCAAGCTTGTGTGATTCATTTATTACTCTTGGAGCTGCTCCTAGACGGCTAGGTGTTGCCCGTGAGCTACCAAGGTGTGGTGAGCTGCGGGAAGTTTGTGCAGGTTGTGCTTCGCCTCCGAAAGGGAAGAAGCAAACTAGTGGAAGGAGGAAATAGCTTGACCTAGTGTGGTCGTATGAGCTTCCTCAACGGAGAGTAGGATTCGCCGTGCCGTGGTGGCTGCTTAGTGCAAGGCGGTGAATCCGAACTTCAGGAAACAAATCTTGTGTCTCCCCGCTGGTTTGAGCTTCTTTGTGTTTATATTGCAAATTGGAGGAATTGCTCGATATCGTTGTATTTGTGTTTTTGAGTGCAGGGACTTGGAGATACACATTAGAAAGACATTTCAATCATCATCTCCAAGTTTGGTTTGTTTCCGAGCTCTAACATATTCTATCTAATTTGGGGGTTCACTGCCCGGGCAAAACCGGTGGCACCGGTTTTGCGAAACCGGTGGTACCGGTTTTTGTGGCAGTGCTCTATATCCGCTGCGTTAGGCGTGCTATTCCGGTTTGTGCACAGACACCCTGGTCAATGGTTGTGCTCAGTTCTAAACGCTCAAAATCAATATCCATGTCAATGGTCTGTTTCTCAGAAGCTTTTTCTCCATGTGTTTGTTACAGATCCAAGCAAATATGTTTCTTATCAAAGAAGGCCAACTCGCTCAAAAATGCCCAATTTGAGTTTCGGGCAAGAGATGTTGGAAGTAGCGAGCAAGAAATCCAACCAGCTGAACA
This sequence comes from Alloteropsis semialata, assembly GCA_004135705.1. Classification (NCBI taxonomy): domain Eukaryota; kingdom Viridiplantae; phylum Streptophyta; class Magnoliopsida; order Poales; family Poaceae; genus Alloteropsis; species Alloteropsis semialata. Next base: position 64,097,071 of record CM014271.1, on the reverse strand, counting down.
AGCACAGCCTAGAAGATCCACGAGGACAGCAGGGAGAGTGAGACTTCCTAGGGGTGATATTCGCATTGCAGATTCTGAGCCCGAGGACACCTCTAGTGATGATGATGAGGAGAGTCCTTATGAGAGGGATCGCACTCCTTCCGAGTCTATTGCAGCAGACTCTCCCTCAGCTAGTCAGCGCAAGAGAAAGGGCAAATCCATTCGCACACATAGCCATGAGCATAGTCAGGGGACAGGCAGCGGTGGCAGAAGTGGCAGTGGTAATGGTGATGATGAGGAGGATATCATTTCAGCATTTGGGCCAATGCCATCACATAGTGCTCCTCCCACACATGTTAGTGATGTGACTTTTAGAGCTCCTATGGCGCCCCCAAACCGCGCCAAGGTCAACTATAAGGTGAAGGGCATGACAGAAAAGGCCAGAATTGAGAGAGCAAAGAATCCTAAGGAAGTAGGTGGAAAACATCTTGATTACAGGTTTGGCACAACTTTTCACCAGGACTTCTATGAAAGTGCCATCCTTACAAAGGATGTTCCTATTGCTCAGGCTCAATACATTGATTGGAAGTTCATGAGGGCATTCAAGGATCCTAGAATTGATGAAATCATTAGGGAATGCAAGAGGAAAAATATATACAAGATCATGAGCTTTGCCAAGTCATGGAATAGTGAGGTAATTGCACAATTCTATGCCACTAGTTATTTCACATCTAGAAATGATGAAAGGATTGTGCATTGGATGACAGAGGGCAATTGGTATGGAGTGACCTACACTCAGTTTACCTCACTTTTGGGCTTTGATGGAGAGGATGATAAGAGAGTTCATATTCATAATGCTCCATATATGGATAAGAAGGATATGAAATACATGTATTTACCAGGACAGGAGGGTTACTTTGGGAGAGTTAATGGCATGCAACCCTACTATGCATATCTCAACCGCATGTTTAGGAAGACACTTGCTCCTAGGGAAGGTGATCAAAGCAACATATCCTTCTATCTTCGTGATTTGTTAAGGTATATGACACCTGGTGAGCCGGAGTTTAGTGTGGTGGAATTTATTTGGGAAGAAATGAAGTCTATTGCTGGATCTCCACAAAAGAGCTGTGGGTATGCTCCTTATCTCATGCATGTTATTGAGGCCGTGACTAATTGCACATTTGATTATGATCATGAGATTGAGCCCTTTCACATGAAGAATGATATCAAAGGTCCGTCCCTAGCCCAAGCGGCAAGCATGGAGGCCAATATAGAGAGTGGAGATGCACCCCAAGATGCTCCTACAGCTGCTGCCCCTCCTATGGCAGCAAGAGAAACGTCCCGTAGTGGACGTGGACGTGGGCAAAGAGATGTGCACAAGCCCCCTTCACCGCTTAGAAAGTTGTTCAACTTTATGTGTGGATCTTGTATGAGCACAAATGCAATTGCTCACAAGGAAAGGCAAAGGAGGAAGAGGGACTCGAGGATGATCAGGCAGATGTATGAGGATCCTTCCAATAGACCTCCTATTCCCCGTGCAGAGTCTGATGATGAGGAAAGTGAACCGGAGGGATTTGATCAAATTTGGACTAGATCTCAAGAGGTGGATCCGGTGACTCAAAAGGATTATTGGGATCGATCCATAGGTGACTCATACTATAATCCATCCTATGGAGGCATGCAAAGTGGTGGGGCTTCTTTTTCTGAGGTGCCATTTGTGGGCACTCAAGGGCAAGGTGGTTCTTCTAATATGCCACAGATTGATCGTTATGCAGCTGGGGGTTCAGGATCTGCTCAAGGTGACATTTTTGGAGGGTTTTTTGGCCATGTCAATCCATATGTTGGTACATTTCCTCCAACTCAATTTGCACCTCAACCTCCATTACTCAAGCCCAAGGACAAGATGATGATGAGGAAGATGATGAGTAGGGACAGCAGGAGATCCCCCAGGACCTTTGTTGGTGATGGATGACAAAGGGGGAGAAAATGGAGCGATTAAAGCGATGCTGATCAGTTCTGTCTGCTGGCTGTCTGGCAAAACCGGTGGCACCGGTTTTCCAAAACCGGTGGAACCGGTTTTGGCTGTTGAATGCAACAGGCTGTGTAATAAATCTATCTTAGCTCTTTTGGACTTGAGAACATTTGTAATGAGTGCTATTCTGTGTGTTGAACTCATTTATGTGTGTGAAACTTGTTTAAATTCTATTTAGACTCATTTGCTTAATAATATGCTATGTTTGTGGGAATTTCTGGTTGGGCCGGAAATTTCTGGCTGGGAAGTTCCGGTGGCCTCGGTTTGGTGCCGGAATTTCTGATCCGTCGTGTCGGAAATTCCGGGTCACTTTGTTTGGTGACTGCTTGTGCTGACCAGTGAATTTCCGGTGGCACCGGTTTTTGTCTGGGAAGCACACTTTCTTTATTCTATTGTTTAATGCTGCATGCATCACATTTTAATTGTTCACACACATGTTTTGCACCCCACGGATGTTGAGATTTAGGGGGAGCTCCATGGTTTCTTGAATTTGTGCAAATTGGCATTTTAGGCCAAGTTATTGAATTTCATTCAAAGCACATATTGAGGGGGAGCTCAAACTAAATCTGAACATTCAAAAGCTTTATTGATATATCTATTGTGAGCTTTAATCGAATTGTCATCAATCACCAAAAAGGGGGAGATTGAAAGTGCATCTAGGCTCCCTTGTGGGTTTTGGTGAATTGAATGACAAAACGATTAAAGAACTAACGTGTTTGTCAAAGATAATTTGCAGGGATTAAAAATGTATAATTGATGATTCACTATTGGTCATTGGTTGAATTCAATGTGAATGGCTCATGTTGACATAAATAAATTAAGTGGTTGTTCCCATTATATATGAATATGAAAGATGGCAAGCTATGGTGCAATAAAGAAAGAGACATAATGACATATGTGATATATTGGTCTCTTAATTGATGAAAGCTTGTTTATATTGATATGGGATATCTTAGATCATATTAGATTAAAATGTTGCATAAAGCAAGTTTGGTTGAATGGACAAGAGACATGGTGATATGGTTTATTCTTGGTCTATATTTGAAGAATGACTTGCAAACAAGACATGATGACTTTGATAGAAATGAAAGGTCAAATTGAAGTGGATATATTGCATATCAAGAAATGACCAACAAGACAAGATGACTTTGATAGAAACGAAGGGTCAAAGTGAAGTGAATATATTGCATATCAAGAATTGGTTTTTATTGTTGATACAAACTAGTGTGAAGCTATATATGATGCAAGGATGAAGAGGTGGAATTCGGGATAGTGTTTCTAGGTACTAAGCAATGTGTGATCAAGTTGCGGACTTGAGTCATGTATCTTTGCTAGGGTGACGAAACTTTCTTTGGATTTCAACTTGATGAATCTTGGTCACATGTGGTGTTCATATTGGCAAGTATCAATCTTTCTAGAAGTAAGTTGTGAAAAGGTGAATTGAACTAGAAGTGGATTTCATTCAAAGACAATGGTTCAAGTCACTAGCTCAAGGTTGAAGTGCTCAATTCAAAGAAGACAAGTTGGATGCAACTCTCAAGCGGATATATTGAAGAAGTATGGCATGGTTCAAAGTGATGAAGCTCAAGTGTATCATTTGTATTTATATTTGATCTTGAGTTTAGGTATGCCGTACTATCAAGAGGGATGCATCACAAGAAGCCTTGAAATTGTCTAAGTGCTCAAGGAACCCATGTGAGTTGTTGAGAGACACAAAACCCTCACGTACACACTTATAGGTTTTGCCAGGGCAAAACCGGTGGCACCGGTTTTGGAAACCGGTGGCACCGGTTTTGTGTCAGAATTCTCCAACGGCTAGTTGGTTTGAATTCCGGTGGCACCGGTTTTAGGAACCGGTGGCACCGGTTTTCACTGGGTCTGTAACGGCTAGTTTTTGAGGAGTGGAGTATTTATACCCCACGACCTCCACAGTGGCAAGCTGCTGTTCCTGAGGTTGCTATAGTGCTTCCCTGCTCTTCCTTGCCAAGCCAAAGCCATTCTTGCTCTCCCCAACCCCTCTTTGTGAGGTTGCTTGCAATTGTGAGATCATTTGTGTTGGGTAGTTGAGAGAGCAGCCATTGTGTGAAGATTGAGAGCACCAAAAGCACCTTGAGCACTGTTGGACTTCATCAAGCTTGTGTGATTCATTTGTTACTCTTGGAGCTCCGCTCCTAGACGGCTAGGTGTTGCCCGTGAGCTACCAAGGTGTGGTGAGCTGCGGGAAGTTTGTGCAGGTTGTGCTTCGCCTCCGAAAGGGAAGAAGCAAACTAGTGGAAGGAGGAAATAGCTTGACCTAGTGTGGTCGTATGAGCTTCCTCAACGGAGAGTAGGATTCGCCGTGCCGTGGTGGCTGCTTAGTGCAAGGGGTGAATCCGAACTTCAGGAAACAAATCTTGTGTCTCCCCGCTGGTTTGAGCTTCTTCGTGTTTATATTGCAAATTGGAGGAATTGCTCGATATCGTTGTATTTGTGTTTTTGAGTGCAGGGACTTGGAGATACACATTAGAAAGACATTTCAATCATCATCTCCAAGTTTGGTTTGATTCCGAGCTCCCTAACATATTCTATCTAATTTGGGGGTTCACTGCCCGGGCAAAACCGGTTTTTGTGGCAGTGCTCTATATCCGCTGCGTTAGGCGTGCTATTCTTTTATTTGGAGATTCTAAAGATCCTTTTAGAAGTTTATTTACTGAACTTCTAAAAGTGGTATTTAGAATACCTAATTGTCACTAATAAATTTGTTTTAAGTGGCAATATTTTAGGTCTCGCCTATTCACCCCCCCTCTAGGCGACATCAAGGTCCTTTCACCCAGCAGTAAGCCTCCGGCATATTGACTGCAAGGATCCTATACCTACTCGCTCCTGGGTGGCAGCTCTGGCTCCCCGGCGGGTATTTATAGCCTCGGATTGCCGGAGGACGAGGACTTTTCCACATCGACAGGCGCGTGAGCTCCGTGCCACGCGTCCCTCCTTCTGCCCAAGCTGCACAGGTCATCCTTATCGCCTCTGGCTTTACTTGCCCACGGGAGCGTCCTGTACAATCACGAGAAGACTGTTCCTGACGCCGCATCTCAGAAACGACACCTCACCGCCCGCTTTCTCTTTGGCACATCCGACAAAGAAGGATCCCTTCAGGATCCGAATCGTTTGCCAAGCTAAGTATTAATTAATTAACTTCGTCAATTCCGCGAGCTTTAAAATGAGTTGCTAAAGTACTCGGGGAGCACACGCCTTAATCCGTGAAACCTCGGCTCTTCCGTACGCCTACGCTCCTACGCGTGCACGCGGCCCAGCTCCCTGCGCTACGGACTATGGCTATCGGGGATCAGGTGCATAAACGTAACAGGCTAACTGCCCGGAGAAATTAAAAGACTTCAAAACAGGAAGCGGAGTTCATTAATATTTGTATCGCCAAGTACTTTCCCCTCTCGAATTCGTGCTTTGTTGCAGGGTATGGACGACCACTCGGCGTGCTCGGCCCTCACGCTCGGGGGCTGGCGCCGGGACGACTACTCGGCGAGCTCCGGCCCTCACGCTCGGGGGCTGGCGCCGGGACGACCACTCGGCATGCTCCGGCCCTCACGCTCGGGGGCTGGGCGCCGGGACGACAACTCGCCGCGCTTGCCCGTCGAGTCCTCACGCTCGGGGGCTGGCGCCGGGACGGCTACGCATCGCGCTCGCCCGACGAGTCCTTGCACTCGAGGGCTGGGCGCAGGTACGACTACTCGGCGTGCCCTGCAGGGCTCCGCCGGACCTCACGCTCGGGGGCTGGACGCCGAAATTAACGCCGGATGATTCAGTCAGATGCTCCTCGACTAACCCTTGGACCGATTCCTTCGGAATCGCTTCAAGGCTCGGGGGCTACGGCCAACGGACGCACCTCGCGGCGCATCCGTTGATTGTCTGGCAACCAAGAACAAGGCTACTAACCCTTGGACCGATTCCTTCGGAATCGCTTCAAGGCTCGGGGGCTACGGCCAACGGACGCACCTCACAGCGCATCCGTTGGGAAACGGCTCTCTCTTTTCTCTCCAGCATCACGCGGTTTCGCTTCCAACTGCAGCAAGCTCGAAGCTCATCAGATGGCACGACCTCGCCGACTTGTCGCTCAACCACGTACTACTCGGGGGCTTGTCAGGGGTAGACCCCCAGGGGTACCCAGAAGGCGGATTGGCTCAACCAGCAAGGGGCGGCCCAATCCGAGTGCTGTCGGGTCGGGTTGTCAGACTGGGTGGCCCACCACTCGGAGGCCCACCAGTCGGACGAGCCGGATGGGCACGACGGCGCACGCAGCAAGAAAACAAGACGGCGTATCCTGCAAGAAGCTCGGAGATCAAGATAAACTAGCTGGAATTATAGGGAAAGATATCTGTAATCATTATAGGATCGCATCCTTGCATTTCGGGTAGGTTATGATCTCTAGCCGACTTGTAACTCAAGGCAGCCGGACTATATAAGGCGCCTTGAGACCCCCCCCAGAACACAATTACAACCATCCACGAACTTCAACCTAGGACAGAACCCAACTACGGAGATCCTTCAGGAACTTCATACACAGCAATCCATACACCCAACACAGGACGTAGGGTATTACGTCATCTTGATGGCCCGAACCTGTTCAATCCTTGCGTCTTGTGTTACCATCGACTTCTGATCCTTGATCTGTCCCTCGACAAATCAACCACGCAGACTACCCTGTGTGGACTGCCGGGTCCATAAATCCGACAGCTGGTAAAAGTGCATCTAGGCCTCCCATGTGTTTTGGTGATAATGACAATTAGAATTTGGGATTTGATGGTTGTATTAAGATATATGCAGGAATAAACGAAAAGAAGGAGTTATGATTACAAAAGGATGGCCCCCAATTCTTTTTGTATGGTGGATGAGCTCATTGAGCATTTAAATTTTTTTTGGTTTGAATTTGAGTATAGAAAATCACCGTACTATCAAGGGGGACGTGCTTGATGGATCAAAAGTGCCTAAAGTGCTTAATTGAGATGCTAGCTACCCAAGAGAGAAATCTAACTTTGGTTTTCGGCCGCTGCACAGCAGCCAGCCGGAAATTCCGACACTGTGTCAAAAATTCCGACTACCCCGGAAATATCCGGTGCAGTAGCTCCGGCAGCCTCGGTGGCGTCTCGGTAATTTTCGGTGCGTAGTGCCGGAAGTTCCGGTGGCGTGCTAATTCTGATGGGTTGGGCCTGCCCGGAAATATCCGGTGGACATTCTCCGGTAGGCTCGGTTTGGTTCCGGAAGTTCCGGTGAGTAGTGCCGGAAGTTCCGTTGGGGCTGTTCGTCAGGCAGTTTCTTAGTTCAGAACAGTACCTTGTCGGAAGTTCCGACACTATGTCGGAAATTCCGGCAAGTGACCTGGCAGTATATAACGGCTAGTTTTTGGGGGTTGAGTATAAATACCCCCTCAGTCCCCCCATTCATTGCTGCTGACCAAACCTGAGACAAATACCCTCTTGAGCATTCAATCCACTCTCTCAACTCCCTCTAGAGCCAATCCTTGCAAAGATTTGAGTCGGGCTTTGGGTGTGAGTGATTCTTGAGGTGTGAGACTAAAGCTTTGAGTGAGTTCATCCCTTGTTCATCTCAAGAAGCACTTGAAGCAACTTTGATTCTTCGATTCGCCTTTGTTACTCTTGGAGCTGAGCTCCTAGACGGTTAGGCGTCGCCGGCAACTCCCAAACTTGGTGTGGTTGAGTGCCGGACGTTCGTAATCTTCATCCCTTGGTGGGAACAATAGTAAAAATTTCAATCTGGCCTTTGTGGTTGATTGAAGGAGGCAAAGGGTTAGAGTTGACCCGGCTCTAAGTGAGCACCTCAACGGAGATGTAGCTCCTAAGTGGAGTGAACTTCGGTGAACAAATCCTTGTCTCTTGTTTTTGTTGTTGTTCTTCATATTTATATTGTTCTTGAGCTTAATTTCATCCGATCTATGTTGTTATAAGTTTCTGCTGATAGAGATCATAGTTTTAAGCTTCCTTACACTTGTAGTGAACTTTCTATTCATATAGAATCTGTAGTTACTAATTAGTTTTTGAATCTCGAGTTCAGTTTCGTATTGAGCCGGAAGTTCTGCCACTATGCCGGAAATTCCGGGAATCCAGAAATTCCGACACAGCGCCAGAACATCCGGCCCATCTGACATTTGATTGTTAAGTTTGCAGAATTTTTTATCAAGGCCTATTCACCCCCCCTCTCTAGGCCTAGTGTCGGTCCTTTCAGTTGGAAGACATACCCGTGAGCGCGGCAATTCTGGATGTGCACCTTCGTCCTGCATGCTGTCGGCTTCATCGTAAGGCCGACGAGTGGCGGCCGGAGCTCGGCGTGGTCCACCGCGCCGCTGGTTGCCCAGAGCTCCACGCGCCCCGCGCGCAGCGGCACTCCTAGGAGACAGGGGAGGAAAGGGCCCATCATTCGGCTGCCCGCCCGCCCCTTCTCCTCCTGCCCCGCGGCGAGGAACCCTCACACCCAGGGTTCCTCGGCTCCGGCCAGGCCGACCTGAGCTGCTCCCAGGGCCTCCCGCGTCCGGGCCGTTGCGGAGGAGGCCCTCGTACGACTCAAGGCCCGGCCATTCCCTGCAGGCGCTCGTATCCACCGCCGTCCCCTCCCCCAGATGGACCTCCGGGGAAAAGGAGCTGGACTGCGAGAACAACGTCAGCGTGGGGTTGACGAGGGTCTAGATCAGGGGTACCCGATCTAGCCCTTAATCCACATCATAACGATAATCCACCCTTCAAAAACAAAAGCCGAAGACCCAAATCAAGCGGATCCTCCATGCCCAGATAGCTCGGAGGTCGCCCGAGTAGTCTCCGATTCGCCCGAGGGGTCTCCGCCTCCGAGTGGCTCCTGATTCGCCCGAGGGGTCTCCGCCTCCGAGTGGCTCCTGATTCGCCCGAAGAGTCTCCGCCTCCGAGTGGCTCCTGATTCGCCCGAGGAGTCTCCGCCTCCGACTGGCTCCTGATTCGCCCGGGGAGTCACCGTCGCCGAGGAGTCTCCTACCCGTCCGACTAGTCCTCTCGGCTCCGCCCAGCTTTTGCCCATCCCTGGCCGTACCCACTTGGTACTCGCCGCGTCAGGGCATGATGGGCCTCCGTCCTTCGCCACGGCAGCCACAGGAGCACCCGTCTCATCCGAACAGGAACACTACAGTTCCAGGGAGACATGCATGCAGGACACCTGGGACCCAAGGACGACACCTGGAGCCCGGCGAGGACACCTGGAGTCCAAGGCGGCACGGTACAAGTCAACCACGACCCGAAAGCTACTCGGAGACTTACTCGAGAAGTCATCTACATCAACCACCCGGGATGTACGATCCCGGGTCAGGCGGGGCGCCCACTCCGTCAACACCTGCTCCATGTACGGCTCGGCATGCGGCGCGAGTTAAAGGCCTCGGGGTAGTAACGCCCATTGTAATTTTTTCCTTTTTACCTCCCCACTCCCTTCTCCCCTTGAGACTATAAAAGGGGACAAGGAGGCACCAGTGAGGGGGATCGAACAACGAACAATCGATCAATCCTCTGGACACTCACGCACACACACACAACACAGGGACTTGGGACCCTCTCCCTCTCCCGACTAGTTTGTACCCCCTACTACAGACTTGGACTTGAGAACATCGGCGCTCACTGGACGTAGGGTGTTACTCTCCGGAGGCCCGAACCAGTATAAACCCCTGTCTCTTGAGTCACCATCCGGACCCTGACACGCGATCGTAGAAATTTACTTGCCGGCGGTAGAGAACCCCGACAGTTGGCGCGCCAGGTAGGGGCCTTTTCGCGTGTCACGACATTTCACCAGGGCCCGGATGGCCCACGGCGGCGCCTCGCTGGCGCCGGGCGCTCACCTACGGTTCGGCTCCCTCGACTTCGTCTTCAGCAAGTCGGTGGAGCCCATCATCGGGGCTACCTTCGTGCGCCCCAAGCTCGCCTGCGACGACGGCGGCAAGACGATCCACGACAAGGGGCCCGAACCCTCCCGAGCCACCACGGGAGCCACCGCCTACGTCCTCGACCTGCACGGTGGGGACCTGGCGGCCGCCCTAGGATGGAGCCCGTCCCAGGAGCGCTTCCGCAACGTCTCCTACATGATCACCAACCTCGCCCTCCAAGCTGGAGGGGAAGAGCAACTCCCCTGGGACGAGTTCATCGACTGCTACAACGCCATGTACCCGGAGGGACAGCCGGGCCTGCCACGCGATCCGGTGATCGCCCCGACACCGACGGAGCTCAACATCTGCACCGCGCCGACAGACAAACGCGCGACAGACGAGCAGAACCCGGACAGGCGGGCGAGGCAGGCTCCACCGACGGCCCGCGACCCTTCCCGGGAGTGCTTCATGTGCCACACCCCCGACGGGGATGTGCAGTCTGCTAGCAGCTCGACGAGGGACGGCTCCCGCCAAGCACCCCCCCGAACGGCCCCGCGGGCGATGCCCGGCGGGTCAGGCTGCAAGAGCTCGACGAAGCGCGGCGTCAACTCGATGCCGAGCGTCAGCAGCTCCACCACGAGCTCGGGAGAAACGCGGACGGAGGAGCCGCTCGCGCACGGGCACAAGACGTGCAGCAGCAGATCATCAACGACGGCAACAACGCCAACGACGCGCCGATCTTCGGACGAGCGTCCCAGAACCTAGCGGCCGCCGCCGTTCTACTACGCGGCCATCCTGAACCGGCAACCCCCGAAGACCGGAGGCTCCATCAGCAGCTCCGCGCGCTCCTGGAGACCGCAGCGGTTCAACAAGCGGAAAGCTCCGTCTCACGCCAGCGGGCTCCCAGGGAACCCGACCGAGAGCACTCCGTACATCATCACGGGGCCGTAGCGGACGGAGGCGCTAGGCGACGGGACGAGCACCAAGAGCACCGCCACGCCGAGCTTACAACAGGCGGTGTGGGGGCCGTTACGACAGCGGCGAGGACCGGAGCAGGAGTGCGTCACCCAACCATAGGGGGCCGCGCGCCTTTGGACCTCGTGTCCTCGGCGCTCAGGTCCCTCCGCGCTTCCGGGCTCCCACGACGGTGCCCAAGTACGATGGGGACACAAACCCCAGCGTCTGGCTGGAGGACTACCGGCTCGCGTGCCACGCGGGCGGAGCACAAGACGACCACTTCATCATCAAAAGCCTCCCCCTTTACCTCGCCGACTCGGCGCGAACGTGGCTGGAGCACCTCCCTGCAGGCAGGATCGACAGCTGGGCGCAGTTGCGCGATGCCTTCATCGGCAACTTCCAGGGGACCTACACCCGTCCCGGGAACCCCTGGGATCTACGCAACTGCCTCCAGAGGGGGGATGAAAGTCTGTGTGACTACATCAAGCGCTTCTCCAAGCGCTGCACCGAGCTGCCGAACACCGCCGACACCGACGTCGTCTCGGCGTTCCGGTTCGGAACCACCTGTGCGACCCTCATCCACGAGTTAGGGTGCAGGAAGCTGCGAACCATCCGGGAGCTCCTCGACATCGCCACCGACTACACCGATGGGGAAGATGTTGTCGCCACGACCCTTGATCGGCCTCAAGGCAAGGGCAAGCAGTCGGGGGCGGCCGGCGAAGGCCCCTCTGCTCAGCCTGACAAGAAAAAGAAGAAGGACAAGCTGCGGCGTGACGGCAACATGGTGGCGGCGGCTGAGCAAAAGCCTACCAAGTCCAAGGGCAACGCGCCGAGGGATCACTTCGAGAAACTCCTCGAGGCACCTTGCACCAACCACGAGGGCCCTGTCAAGCACGCCCTGAAGGACTGCAAGCTCATGAAGAGCTTCCTCGCCGGCACTCTGAAGAAGAAACCCCATGAGAACACCAAAGATGGGGCCGGAGGCCCGAACGACGACGACGGCTACCCCAGGGAGGACGGCACAGTCCTGATGATCGTTGGGGGATCGGCGGCCTGCCCCTCGAGGCGCGATGAGAAGCTGATCCGGCGAGAGGTTTGTCACACGGAGCCCGTGGTGCCCTCCTACCTAAGGTGGTCCGAGGCCCCGATCACTTTTGATCGCTCCGATCATCCCGACCATGTCCCACAACCAGGAAGGTACCCGCTCGTTGTTGCTCCTCTCTTCGGGACGAAACGCGTCCACAAGGTGCTGATGGACGGCGGGAGCGGCCTCAACATCCTCTACGCCGAAACTCTCGACGAGATGGGGATCCCGCGGTCCCGGCTTCGGCCATCCGTGGCGCCATTCCACGGGGTTGTCCTCGGGGCAGACGCAATGCCTCTCGGGCAGATCGACCTGCCCGTCACGTTTGGGACTCCACGGAACTTCCACAGGGAGACCCTCACTTTCGAAGTGGTGGGTTTCCCTGGGACGTATCACGCCATCCTCGGGAGGCCGGCATACGCAAAGTTCATGGCTGTCCCAAACTATACGTACTTTAAACTGAAGATCCCCGGACCCAAAGGTATCATCACGGTGGGGACTTCGTTTGAGCATGCGTACGCCTGTGAAACCGAGTGCTTCCAATTCGCGGAGGCACTCGTCCGGTCTGAGAAGCTCGCCGCTGAGCCTTCGCCCAGGGACCTGGATATCCCCGAGACCTCCAAGCGTGCTGTGTGCTCCTTCGAGCCAGCCAAGGACGTCAAGGAGGTTGCCGTGGCCAACGATGGTCGCACCCTCCGTGTCGGGACGGCGCTCGATCCTAAATAGGAAAGCGCACTCGTCGACTTTCTCCGCGCAAACCTCGATGTGTTTGCATGGAAGCCCTCGGACATGCCGGGGATTCCAAGGGAAGTCGCCGAGCACAAACTTGATATTAAGCCTGGCGCTCGACCGGTCAAACAGAGGCTTCGACGATACGACGAGGACAAGTGCAAAGCCATCGGCGAAGAGCTCAAAAAGCTCCTTAGCGCCGGCTTCATTAGGGAAGTGTACCACCCCGAGTGGTTAGCAAACCCTGTCCTTGTAAAAAAGAAGAATGGGAAATGGAGGATGTGCGTTGACTATACCGGCCTCAACAAGGCATGTCCAAAAGACTCCTTCCCTCTTCCTCGCATAGATCAGGTGGTCGACTCCACCGCAGGGTGCGAAACCCTCTGCTTTCTCGATGCGTACTCCGGGTACCATCAGATCGCAATGAGCCTGGCCGACCAGCTCGCAACTTCGTTCATCACGCCTAACGGCACTTTCTGCTATTCGTCAATGCCCTTCGGGCTGAAAAACGCAGGCGCCACGTTCCAAAGATGCATGCGTCGCGTCTTTGGCGACCTTATCGGCCGACTGGTCGAGGCGTACGTTGACGACATAGTAGTGAAATCCAAGCGCACCGACGACTTGGTCCCCGACCTCGCGGCGGTCTTTGAAAAGCTCCGGCTGAACAAAGTAAAGCTCAACCCCGAGAAATGCGTTTTCGGGGTCCCGAGAGGCATGCTCCTCGGCTTTATTGTATCGGAACGGGGCATCGAGGCCAACTCCGAGAAGATCTCCGCCATCACCGACATGGGGCCAATCCAGAACGTGAAGGGAGTCCAACGCGTCACGGGATGCTTGGCCGCGCTCAGCCGTTTCATCGCCCGACTCGGGGAACGAAGCCTGCCCTTGTACCGCCTGCTCAAGAAGTCGGACCACTTCGCCTGGAACGCCGAGGCGCAGCAGGCCCTCGACTCGCTTAAGGCGTCGCTCAAAAATCCGTCGATCCTGACCGCCCCGGCGGAAGGAGAGCCCATGCTGCTCTACATCGCGGCGACCACCCATGTGGTAAGCACCGCCCTCGTCGTCGAGCGCAACGAGCCCGAGAAGGTTCAAAAGGTGCAACGCCCCGTCTACTTCATCAGCGAGGTCCTGTCCGACACCAAGGTGCGGTACCCCCAGATCCAAAAACTGGTCTACGCTATCCTCATCACCAAACGGAAGCTCCGGCATTACTTTGACGCCCACCCCATCACGGTGGTGTCAAAGTATCCACTCGGCGAGGTGATCCAGAGCCCCGAGGCCGAGGGGAGGATAGCCAAGTGGGCCCTCGAGCTGATGGGGAAGAACATCACCTACGCCCCTCGGGACGCCATCAAGTCGCAAGCGCTGGTCGACTTCGTCGCCGAGTGGACCGAGGCCCAGACTCCCCCGACCTCCATCGAGCACGAAACGTGGGTCATGTACTTCGACGGATCGCTCATGAAAGAGGGAGC
>CM014271.1:64041622-64081936 GCA_004135705.1 Alloteropsis semialata | reverse complement strand
CTCGCGGATGTGCCCCGCAGTGGCCGAGCGGAGAGGCTGGGCTGCGAGATGTGCCCCGCACCGGCGGAGCGGCGGAAGCGGTTGTGGAGGCGCGCGAGGTGGCAGACAAGTCCACCGCCAACCTCCAGCAGCGCCAGCACGAGGACCACGCCATCGACGTCCCGCACTCGTGGCCGCGCTCTCCGCCTCATGGACCGCGCCATCGACGGCAGCCAGAGCTTAGGCAGCTCGCGCCCGGCGGCGGCGGAGCTCGGGCAGCTCGTGCCGGCGGCGGCAGTGCTGGCCCGCGGCAACCGACGCGGGTGGATGACTGTGACATGTTCGACGGTGGGGGAGAGAGCGGTGGGAGGAGGCCGAGGGGAGAGAGGGAGGCCGAGGGGAGGGAGGCTCGCCGCCGAGGGGCGCGGACGGCGGTGTTCGCGATGTCGAGTGGCGGAGGAAGGAGCGAGAAAGAAAAAAAGCTTCGGTGGGTCTGTCTCCAGTGGATTGGAACAGATCGATAGAAGAATAACAGGGGCAAAACAGTCCATTCACATGGGCCGATAAATAAAAATAAAAAGATATGTAGGAAAATAGAGAAAAAGGAAAGAAATTCCCCAAATCAAAAGAGTTCGCAGTAGGAGGGTTAAATTTCAAAAGACCTGCGAATTGAGGGTTAAAAGAAGTGAGGCGTGCGAATTCAGTGTCAAATATCGAAATTCCTCCTTAACTTTCCACACGCTTTCACTCGCTCTCTCGCTTTCTCCCATCGCCGACCTGCGGACTCAAAGACTCGGACTCTGAAGGTGGAGGCCGACGGCGACGGGCATCAAGCGAGGAGAACAGCTAGACAAGACTTGCTTCTCAGGTTTTGCCCCCGATCTCCCCTTGTTCTTCCGGATCCCAGATTGGTACCGATCGTGGGGTACTTCAATCTTCTTGGAATCCTCAAGAAATTGGGTTTCTGGAGGCAGGAGGCGCGGTGCCGCCATGGTGGTGGTCACGAGGGCCAAGAGGAGGCGGCTGGAGGTGGCATCCCGCCGCCATGAGCTGCCGCACGGAGGGACAGATGGCGGCGTCGGCGGCGGCGGCCCCGACCTGATCAGCGGCCTGCCGGACGCCGTCCTCGGAGAAATCATCACGCTTCTCCCCACCGCGGAAGGCGTCCGCACCCAGATCCTCTCGCGCCGGTGGCGCCCCCTCTGGCGCGCCGCTCCTCTGAACCTCGAGGCCAAGGTCGGCGCCGGCGTGGAGGCCGCTGACGAGGGCGTGGACCCCGTGCTCGGCGCGCTGCTCAGCGACCACCAGGGCCCTGTCCGGCGCTTGTCCCTCAGATGGCGCCGCCCGTTCGAATGCTTCGACATCGTCGACTCCATGATCCAATCCCCCAGGCTCGATAACCTCCACGAGTTCGAGATGTACTACTCCCTTCACCGAAACGGAGCTATATGCCATCCGATCCCCAGCTCTGTTCCCCATTGCTCGCTGACCCTCCGTGTCCTCAGCATCATCGGCACCATATCTGAAACGATTCGATTTCCCATGGAGACCGCCTCTGCGCTTGCTTTCCCGCAGCTGAAGCAGCTCACCCTTGTGGCAGTCTACATCTCAGAGGCCTCTCTCCATGGAATCCTGTCCAGGTGCCCTGTCCTGGAGAGCTTGGCACTGCTAAGGAACATCGGTTTCCGTCGCCTCCAGATCAGTTCTCCCACCTTTCGGAGCCTTGGCGTGTCAGATGGTATGCATCTAGAGCAGGGGAATCTGGAAGAACTCTTTCTTGAGGATGTCCCAATGCTAGAAAGGCTTCTCCCACGTTCAGCATCATATTCGCTTGTGATCCGGATTATTCACGCACCCAAACTGAGTACATTAGGCGAGATTGATCACAATATCTTCAAATTTGAGTTTGGAATAACAGTTATCAAGGTAGCTGCAGACACATATAACCTTAATTAGCATTTTTCTGTGTTTCTGTATGCCTGACACTTACATTCCATTCCGCATCTTTATTTCAGAGAATGGTGCCCATTAGCCTGCCAAATTTGATCCGTACTGTGAAGATTTTAGCACTCACGGATCCTAATTTGGATCGTGTTATTGGCTTGTTAAAATGCTTTCCATGCGTCGAGAAGCTACACGTGGTGACAATTTCACTGTTAAATTTATTGTCTGCCATCTCCTATTATTATATCCACCATGCCATCAGAATTCATATTGAGAGATTGAGACTCAGCTGTATCTTTTCCACTCTCTGTTTTCTTTTCCAGAAATTTCCTAAAGAGGATTTGGAGAATGTTCAGTGCTATGTTCCGCTGGAATGCCTTGATCAACATCTCAAGATGTTGGAGGTCGCATATTGGCCTTGTTTAGTTTCACCAAAAGGCACCAATTCGACCAAAAGTAACGCATTGAAAAACATGCCCCCCTCTCTGCAACACGCTTCCCAATGATACTTTTTCTACAGAAAATTCGACCAATTCGACTAAACTAAACAAGGTCATGGGGAGTCACAAGTCAATTTCATCAGGTTCTTTGTATTAAGAGCCTGTTTAGTTCGGTGAGAAAGTTTGCGAAATTTACTGTAGCAATTCTAATTCGAAGATTAGGAGGACTAAACATGATCTAATTATAAAACTAAATACACGGATGGACGGAAAATCGCGAGACGAATCTATTAAGCCTAATTAATCCGTCATTAGAGATTGTTTAACATTCGATGTGACTAGTTTGCAAACTTAGTTTGCAAACTAAACAGGGCCTAAATGCCAGAGTGCTAGAATCTATGAAGCTTGTTGTCTGTCGTGTCAAATGTTCTGAGATGGATTGCCAGTCAACATAAGATGCTTCAGCTGAAGGACAGAGCTTCTCAGGACATCAGAGTCAATTTTCATGCTGATACTAGACTGCATTATTTTGTGCACTTGAAACACATGCATGATCTGGCTATGCATAATCCCTTTGATATGTCATTATGCAGATGCCGTGTTGATGATTTCCTTTTAGGATGTACTCTAGATAAACCTCTTTGATTGAGTTTCAAGCAAATCATCGGCATTGGATCCAGTCTTATTTGTCATAGCTGAGTTGTCGTACACTAGCTCTTAATGCACCTTATAATTGTAAACATGCGTCGATACATGGTTCATGTGCATAGTTGATCTGTAAACTACAAGGACAGTTATCTTTCATAGATGAGATTATCTGATTTTTAAAATTCAGTAAACCTTGTTATCTTAAACAATCATTTATTCCAATGTCCATTTGGTCAATCGTAAATTTTCAGCATTTTGCTTTATAGATCTTTTACTGCTCAACTCTTTTCAATATAGTATGATTTAGCCATCGTCCTGTCCTGACTGGTCAAGTAATCTTAGCTATCAGTAAGCCCTCTAAGTTCTAAATTGCCTATATTCCATTTTCTATGTGCTTAATTGCATCCTAGGTGCATTTTAGTTTATATTTTTGCTATTCTGCATTGCATGAACTTCTTGTAGCTCCTTTATTATTGTTTACTAAGCCTGTTCTGAAAGTGAGGCTTTCAATTCTGTATGGTTTTAAATTCATTTAGTATTTCTGGTCATAATTTGAGGGGAAGCTGAGAGATGACTGATAGTGGGGATGGTGGTGAATGGTGACTAAATTGAATTTTGGTACATTATCAATTCCTAGTGTTTAGCCCTGGAGATATAGGAATCAAATGTCCTTGTGCTACTAAGCTGCAACATTCCCTTTTTTTAGGTATAGGTGAAAAGCTGAAAGCTGCTTCTGCTACACTGCTACAGAGATATTTAGGCTTTCTTTTGGCTTGCTGCTGGACTGATGAGTTTGCTTCTTTTGAATGCTCACTAGATGGAATCACGTTATGTCAGTGATGTAATCATGAATTATTTTCGTCATCACTTCAAATCTTGTGGCAGTGCTGATGGCCTGATACTCATGTTCAATGTGTAGGGTTTTGGTTTTGTGGATCTATGAGGTCTACCCTCTGCTCCTCTGCCTTATCCATGGTGCCGCTCACAATGCATAATGAGGCTAGAGGGTAGGGACCTATTTACAGACTCCACTTCCAGATGTAACAAATATTCCATCCGTGTTCCGGAAAAATCCGTGTGACTCCTGAACCATGCCACCAACCATGATCAGACAGGCCAGTTTTATGAGTCTAAAATATATTAGTCCCTAGCACACATATGTGAGTCATGTGCCATAATCAGATTGTATATATGAGATCAATTCCAATCTGATTATGTGGGTTAACAGTCTGTAGAGCCGATCCTGCAAAACAAACCCAGCTCTTCCATTGTGCTGTACCCGGGTCATCAGTACGTATATAAGAAATATTCCAGTAGAGTCGATCTCAATTAATTCCTCTACTGTATTCCAGCACAGACGTCCCCGACACCTCGAGTATTTACTTCCTCGAGTTAAATTCCATTTCATCTATTCCCTATCACATACATCTAGATATTTTCACATTGAGACAAATAATAACCATAATATGTAAATTATGTCGAAGCCACATAAAAATCCAACATCCCCCACTTGGCTGAAACATTTCCATCAATAAAATAAAGTTCCATGTATCTAACATGTTTATATAATAATTCCTGACCTTAGTCAGTGAATCTGCAACCATATTAGTTTTATACAAATAAATCAAATAAACATACCTCAATTTATTTGCCACCTCTTGGATACAATAATAACTTCCTCAATGTGTTTACTATTACCATGAACTTCCAAAATAAGTGATAGGTTGTGATGCAATTTCCATGACCTCATGATACAAGAGATTCCCTTAGCCACATACACTTCCTTTCATTGCTTTAATACAACAATTAATTAATTCCAGTAGCTAAGGTATGGTCCTTTAAGCAAATAGCATAAAATTCCAATGCTATTAATTCCTTATTTTTCCTCGAGAGTATTCAGTCACTATTCCTCATCGAGTTTAATTCCCATTCATAGGTGCATTACAAATTTGTAGTTTTTCATAGAGAATAATTACATTTTTAAAACAAATAAGGGAACCCATTGTGCCAATCTATATGTACATTATATACGAAGCATGAGAAGCTTTTCATATAACTTTCTTGTCCAGCTTTAAGTTCCGTCAATGTCAACTCATTTGAGGCAATAAGAATGTCAATCAACACATTAAAATATAGTAAAATGAAATTCCAGCAAACAGATGTGCATGCTGTTGTCACCTTCCATCATTAAAACCACATGATGTGATAGTTTTTAAAATAAATGAATATATACCATTGACGTGAAGCTTTGAAATTAATGTACACAATTGCAAACTTTGTTTTGATTTCCTTTTCTCCACAACTTTTTGACTGTACCATATTTCCTCCCACAAATGTTCATTAAGATGAAAACCAAGTTAAACTTCCATTCATTGGAGTTCAAGGTTAATAAACCATAATATCAATAGTATGCAATTCATTATTATTTCAATAGGAGAAAAGTTTCCACAAAGTAATATATTTCCTTTGCGCAAAGCTTATAAGAAATACTCCACAAAATACACATACCTTTCCTCTGTACAAAGTTCAATGTTTTTCCACAAAGTAAACCTTCCCTTTGTGTGAATCACAATATTTCCACAAAATAAACATTCCCTTTGTGTGAAAATATTTCCACAGATTAAACCTTCCCACTGTGTGAATCCAAATGTTTCCACAAAGTAAATAATTCCCTTTGTGTGAAGATGATTGTTTCCACAAAGTTAATAATTCCCTTTGTGCGAAGAATAATGTTTCCATAAAGGTAAATCTTCCCTTCATGTGAATCAATTAGAACTGAGCTTTACACCCAACTTCCAGCTTATAGAATTCCAGCTATATGTTAAAGTAACGAGCTTCCAAACAATTTTCTTCCTCACTGAGTTCCATTGTTTCTGCATAAGAGTTTCCTATTTCCTCAAAATCAAAATCTGGTTCTTCCTCTAAACTTGAAATTTAGAGCGGGTTCACATATAATAAATAATGATCATCCATGTATGCATGAAGGTTCAAATATTCCTCCCACTTTTCCAAAGCATGTTAGTGATGGGAGTATGACATATGTAACCTTTAGGGGGTTTACCTCTTCCTCAATGAGTATTAATTCCAGGTGTAATTTCAAATGTATTCATCTGTGCTGCATGTTTTGTATTCTTTGTAATTCCGTCCTTACCATCTCTGAGCAATATGAGTGCATAGAATATTGTATATCTCATTACCACCAGTTTATCATAGAAAAACCAATATAAACAATAAAGTTCCTGATGTGTACTTCCCGAAATTGTTAAACAGCAAAGCACAGACTTTGTCCAATACATTACTCAAAGGTAGTAACTGTGATACTTTAAATGGTGATTGACCCAATGAATAACGACAATTAATATTTGTTTTCTTCCTTTGCATACACCATTTATTGCAAAAGTGTAAGAATATAACACTGAACAATTACATGCTCATTATAAACTATAATATTCCTAAAGTGTATTCTCCCCCCCCCCAACAATCAGTGAATAAAACTTTAATCATTATATTCAACTGATTTTCCACTTCAGTTTAAATTTCTTCAACATATCAAAACCTTCCTATATATATAGATACACCAATAAGATATTTCCACCTTCAGAGAAGGCGTGATAGACGCTTCACTTACATGAGAAATTCCTCCCACTTAAAGTTGAGAGTTCTAGAATTAATAAGCCTCTTAATTCCGTTCTTGATATATCACCGAGTCATAAAAGACATAAATAATATTTCGAGCATGTGTTCCTTCCTCACTATGGACTTAGTTCACATATTAAACAATCATGGTATTAATCTTCCAACATATTGTCTAGAATGTTAAACCATAACATGATTCCAGTAAGCACCCATTGGGCAATATTTAACACTTTCCTTTTCCAAAAAGTTACATTACCAATGGACCCCAATTAAGGACCATATATAAAATTCCTTCAAATGCTAGGTAAGTATAAAGCATCAGTTTTCCTCCGCAAGGGAGTTACACCTTAATTTCCAATTTCAAGTATCGCAAATAAAGCATTACTCTTCAAGTAAGCACACAACATATACTTCCTTGGAGTTGTTTGCATGTAAGTAAAACCTTCCTCTTTGTAAATTCCTTTGATTCAGTATTATATCTTCCTCTCCAAGGTGCAATAATGATATTTGACTAGATACTTCCCTTGAGAGTTTTCATCAATACTCCACAAGTAAATAATATCCAAGATCATACACTGAATGACCAAAAAAAAAAGATAGCAGGCCATCTTGAATTGTTTCCAATCAATCTGCCAAAGAGTTTATGATAACCATAGTGTGAACTCCTTCCGGAAAAGAAACTACCATTATTCTTCCTCTTCCTCTTTGCCAATTTCTTTGATAAGTATTTTGTCTTCCTCTTCAAGGTGCAATCAACAAAAATGAATATATCCTTCCGTTGGAGAGTTCTCAATCTGCCTTTATAAGTAACATTCCATATTGAAAGTGAGACGATTATCTTCAATTATTCTAACTTATGTGGCAAAGAGTTTAGGACAACCATGACCAGAATAATATCTTGCACTCATATGAGAGGCACTTCACTAAAGACTTATTCCAGATGCACATAATTTCCTATGCATGCAATCTGTTCACCCCTCATATTATATCCAGTAGCGAAAAAACTGGCATTGATATTCCACACAATTTTCCTTTTCCTCATCAATGGCATTTGATATTTCGGGTTTGTTTTCATCAATTATGATAATCTCAGTATAAAGCATAAGAAAGAATTGTTTCCAAACCGTGACAGTTCAGTCATCCAATTTGCAATATTTAAGCAATTAAAAAATGCCAGAGGAAAAGTGTTACCCATGGTCAATTTTGAGGATTATGTTTCCAGAGGAAAAGAAACTCCAAAATCTTTGGCTTGATGGTCGTATATTAATTGCTACAGCTCCCTGTTCCTTCTATCCTGTTTAGTTCGGAAAAAAAAGTTTGCGAACTTTACTGTAGTAATTCTAAACCTAAGATTAGGAGGACTAAACATGATCTAATTATAAAACTAATTACACGGATGGACGGGAAATCGCGAGACGAATCTATTAAGTCTAATTAATCCGTCATTAGAGATTGTTTACTGTAGCACGACGTTGTCTAATCATGGCCAAATTAGGCTCATTAGATTCGTCTCGCAAAGTTACCGGGGTTATGGAATGGGTTTTGTCATTAACACACGTTTAATACTCCATGCATGTAAGATTCCCTTTGATAAATAGTGAAGTTTGATAAATAGTGAAGTTTAGGGTGGAAACTAAACAGGGCCATATATCCCTGCATGTTCCTTGTTCTCGTGACAGGGGTGCCCTCTTTAATCACAAATAATGCACGCCATGAATGCTTGTCTGTTCTTTCGCAAAAAGAAAAAAAGAATGCTTGTCTGTTTCCATTCACTTCTTGACTTAAAATCTTGACGGGACTTGAACTGGTAGCACAACAGCACTGCTGCACTGAGAATTCCAAGCGTAGCAAACAAGACCCGCGCCAGCAATCGTCGCAGTAGAAGTGGGAGCACCCGGCTGATCTCGTGCGGCCGGCGGGGTACCAGTCGAAGCATATCGCGCAGGTGAGCCCCGAGGTGCTGAGCGTCGTGGCGACGGGGACGACGCCGTCCGCCGGCAGGCCAGCGGCGTCCCGGACGCTCCGGTCGTCCGAGAACCACTTCTCCTGCAGATCCGAGGCCATCCACCTGTAGCGCGGCAGGAGGAAGGCCGCGAAGGCCGGCGGGATCGACAGCACCTCCGCGATCTTGGCCGTCTCCTCCGCCTGCCGTCGGAGCACCTCGTCCTCCATCAGAACGACGTACCTCATCGGTGGTCCGGCTCCCACAACTACAGAATTCAACTGCAGGAACGCCCCTTTTTAGTAGGAGCGGCTCAAATTGAAAACCGCTCTTACAGTGTCGAAACCGGTCAGGCAGATGTCTAGCCGCCCCCTACAAATAGCTTAGTAAGGGCAGCTGGTGTTACTAGCCGCCCTTACAAGAGGTCTGCTTAGTAGGGGCGGCTCGTGATAGCCGCCCCTACTGTTATGGATTGTAGGGGCGGTTCATTTACCAGTCGCCCCTACTATTTTATTTGTAGGGGCGGTTCGTTAACCAGCCGCCCCTACTGTTGTATTTGTATGGGCGGCTCAGTCTCCAGCCGCCCCTACAGTGGTCTGTACCATAACAGGCGCAGCCCCCCTTCTTCCTCCTCGGGTTCACTCACTCCAACTCGCAAAAAAAGGTTGGGAGGCCTTGGGCTCCTCCCAAAAATTGCTCTATTAAGGGGGGGAGATTTTGAGCTCAAATACTTTGGTGGAGAGCTTGTGGAAGGTAAGAAAATACTATTCCATGCCTTTAATTCAAGTTTTAATGGTTGGATAGTGAGTAATTATAAGTTTTTTTTCTCTCTCATATATGGTGCTTGAGTGATGAATTGAGTAAACTAGACTCTAATTTTGGAGGTACTAGGGTAGATTAGTTAGGGATTGGAGTACACTCTTTGATTAGTCGATCTTGCATGAGTTTGTAGGAGTAAAAAAAATCATTTGTAGCTAGGGTTCATGGTGGCTTATGAACATGTGTGTTTTTTCTTTTTAATTCTTGATGGGAATTTGTAACTAGTTTATCTCCTTCCTCAGAACTCCAAATGCTATGGTTTTTGTTGCATAAATTTTCTAAAATCATTCTCTATTAGTGTATTCATATGTTGTTTCATCTTTGCTATTAATTACTTTTTTACTACAAACTATTAAGGATCTGCCATGTTTTAGTATTTATTCGATGAATGCGTCTTTTAGTGTAATTTCCGTAATTGTTTTCCTAAAGGATAGAGTACAGGAAGGCTTGGATGTATGGCGAGTTAAGGTGGAAGATAGGTTACCGTGAAGAGGTAGATAGATTCATTGAAGCTGCTCAGAAGCATGCAACGTTGACGGAAAATAGTGATGCAGTAATATGCCCGTGTCATGATTGCAAGAACAAGATAGCATGGAGAGACACGGCGGTCATCAGATCACATTTGATTATGCGAGGATTTGTTAAGGATTACACAAATTGGATTCATCATGGTGAAACAGTTGTTGTTAACGACGATGACTATCTGCTTGATGGTGAGGACTCCGATGTCCTAGATCGCATGTCCAAATATTCGGAAGAGTTTGAAGCAAGAATGAACCCTGAGTTTGAGAATGAACTACGAGGTGGTGATGGTTGGGATGGTAACGACACGGGCGGTGACGACGGTTGCGATGGTGGTGTTGATCATAATGATGGCGGAGCACGTGTTGGGGATGAAGATGACGGTGATCATTTGGAGGAAATGCTTCGGGCCATTGGACCAGAAATAATCCTGAAGAGCGCAAAAGGTCTTGAAAACCTAGAGAGGGTGAAAGCAGCATCAAAGGAGACTGTCTATGGTAAAGAAAAGGGTTGTCCGACACACTGGACATTGCTACGTTTTGTGCTTGAGCTACTCATCCTGAAGGCTAAGTATGGGTGGTCGGACTGTAGTTTCAATGATCTGCTGCGTCTCCTATCCTGGTTGCTACCAAATCCAAACTTAGTTCCCGCCAACACCTACCAAGCAAAGAAGGTTGTAAGTCCATTGACAATGAGTGTTGAAAAAATCCATGCATGCCCGAACCACTGTATCCTTTTTCGTGGTGACACGTTTAAAGATCTAGATAAATGTCCTAGGTGTGGGGCCAGTCGGTACAAGACCAATGAACTTTACAACGGGGAGGAAGCCTCCACAGGGAACAAGAGGAAGAAGGGTGGAAAAAAGGTGGTACAAGAAGCTAGTGTCCAAGAGGGCACTCCATTAGGCCATGATTCAAAGCAAAGAAAAATTCCTGCCTTGGTAATGTGGTACCTGCCAGTGACCGACCGCTTGAGGCGTATCTTCCTAAACCCGAAAGAAGCCGCACTCATGACATGGTGGGATGATGAACGCAAGGTAGACGGTGATAAGATTGCACACCCGGCTGATGGTACTCAGTGGCAACGCTTTGATGAGAAGCACAAAGGCTTCAGCGCTGACCCAAGGAATGTACGGTTTGGCTTGAGCACTGATGGAATGAATCCCTTCAATGAGAGGATGAGTGACCACAGCACTTGGCCAGTGATCTTGACCATGTACAACATCCCAACGTATCTGTGTCAGAAGAGAAAGTACCTTTTTCTTACTTGTCTCATTTCAGGTCCAAAACAACCAGGCATTGACGTAGATGTGTTTCTTGAGCCTGTGATGCAAGAATTCGAGAGGCTTTGGAAAGATGGGGTGCCGATGTTTGATGCATTCCAAAAGCAGGACTTTATATGTCGAGCCATAATCTTTGTTACTACCAATGATTATCCTGCGCTTTTCGCTTTGTCTGGACAGATCAAAGGGAAGACTGCATGCGTAGTCTGCTTGGACGGTACTAAATATGTGTATCTGAATGCATCCAAAAAGACAGTTTATCTGAGGCACCGGCGCTTCTTAAAGGAAAATCACAAGTACCGCAGCATAAAGTTTGTACATTATTACGACAACACTCTTGAGACTGAACCCCCTCCAGAGAGACGGCAAAATGGAGAACATGTGTACAGAATGGTGAAAAACATACGCATCGTCTATGGAAAGAAGAAACAAGATGGGACGATCAGAGATAGAAGTACAGCTCCTATCGAAGGCGTACCTTTTAAGAAACAATCGATCTTCTTTCAGGATCTTGAATATTGGCCAGACTTGGAGGTTCGCCATGCCATTGATGATATGCACTTGAAGAAGAATGTCTTTGAGAGTCTCGCGGGTACCTTCATGGACACAGCCAAGTCAAAGGATGGTCTGAATTCACGGAAAGACATGGTGCAGCTAAAAGTGAAGCCTCAACTTCACCCAGTAAAGGAGGACAATGGAAAATGCACTCTGCCTGCGGCTTGCTGGAACTTGACCCCAGAAGAGAGGAGGGCTATATGCACTTACCTAAGGGGGGTTAAAGTTCCGACTGGGTTTTCAGCAAACGTCAAGAAGCTAGTGTCCATGAAGGACCTGTCAATAACACACTTGAAGGCCCACGATTGTCATGTAATGCTGACAGTGTTCCTACTTATTGTTATTAGGGCTATAAAGCCAGGGTTCTTGAAAATGGCTATCACCCGTATATGCTATTTCTTTTCAAAGATTTCGCAGAAGGTGATTGACAAGAAAGAGCTGAGTGACCTACATGATTTCGCGGTGGAGACCCAAAACCAGCTAGAGATGTGTTTGCCTCCCGCATTTTTTGATATAATGCCACATCTCATGATTCACATGGTTCATCAGATCGAGGCACTGGGCCCTTGCTACTTGCATGAAATGTGGTCCTATGAGCGGTTCATGTCGGTCCTAAGCCGATACGTGCATAATCGAGCATACCCAGAGGGCTCCATGATAGAGGGGTATAGTACTGAAGAAGTAGTCGAGTGTTGTCAAGAGTATCTAAAAGTACAGAGAGGGATTGGTAGACCCGATTCTCACCACAAGGGTAGGTTGGCTGGGAAAGGCACGAAGGGAAGAAAAGTATTCATTGATGAAGATTACAAAGAAGTGAGTCGAGCGCATTACACTGTCTTAGCGGCTACAAAGCTGATGGAACCATACATTGATGAACACTTCGCTATCATTGAAAATTCATTAGTAGGGGCGGCTGATTCATGAACCGCCCCTGCTAATGCTTTAGTAGGGGCGGCGCATTCACCAGCCGCCCCTACTAAGTCCCCCAGGTATATATACCTGAGGGCGCTCGGGAGCCCGATTTGGCTAAGTCCTGGGCGCATTTCCTCCTCTCCGACGCCGACAGGCTGCCCGACTACACCGCCGCCTCCGCCACCGCCACCGACGACAACGCCGCCGTCATCTCGTGCCCTAGCTCCGCCCTGACATCCGTCCGCTCCCCCCCAAACCCCTCCGTGTCGCAGGCCGCCGCGTGCGCACGGCGGCTAGGGTTTCGACCCCGCCGCCACCGCCGAGCCGCCGCCATCTCATGGTCTATCTCCGCCCTGAGATCTCTCCGCTACCTCCCAACGCCCTCCATCACCGGACCTCCTCCTTGTCACCGGCAGCCGCGCGTGCGCCCGGCGGCTAGGGTTTCGGCCCCCTCCGACTCGACCTCGGCATCCACGGCTGGGGTCTTGGGCGACCTCGGTGCACGCGCTCCTGCTTGGACCTCGACCTCGACCTCGATCTCCCTGCGTGACCCCATCTCCGGCGCCGGCGCCGCAAATAGGGACCGAGGCGGCCCCTCTGACTCCGGCGTGACCCCATCATCCTCGCTAGGGATTCGACCCCGGCGGCGCCCTCCAGCTCAACCTCGGTGGCCTCTCTGACCTCGACCCTAAGCTTGGCTGCCCCTTGGTGAAGTGGGATTTGAGGTAAATCTTCCTTCAGCTGTCCTTGCCTTCCTGCCTGGGATCTGAGATGTGTTTCCTGTAGTGGATGATAGAAATGCTCACTGTCTTGTATATATGCTCACTATCTTACTGCAGTGGCCTTACCTAAGCATGAATTAAGTGTATTTGATGACAAGTGCTCTTAGTTTTGCAGAAATTTAATATATGCTCACTAAAAATGCTCACTGTCCTATATATGATCACTATCTTCTAGCATGAATTAAGTCTTTTTGATGACAAGTCCTATATACATGCTCATTTTAGGGCCTATCACTCAATTGTGCCCTGTCCTACTACACTGTCATGTGCTCATATGCTAACTGTTAGTGTCACATGGCTGTTAGTGTCACATTGCTAAGGCCACATGGCTGTTTCAGCTATTGTTTAAGATATGCACACTGTTTTCAGATATGTTCACAATTTTTATATATGCTCACTATTGTCAAGTATAGGTTCAGTTTACATATGCTCATATATATGCTTAATGTCAAGTATAGGTTCAGTTTTGCTTGTCCTGTTTAAGATATGCTCACTATTTTACATGCTCACTGTTTTCGTTTGCTGTCTCTTACTACTACTCTTGTCACAGTGACTGCTATATGCTCACAGTTTTTATATATGCTCACTGACTTTACATATGCTTTTCTCTTTAGAAAAGCTCAATGTTTTTTTACATGCTCACTATTTTTATTTGTCCTCCTCTCCTCTCCTCTCTGTTTGCCGATGATGAAATTGTCTAACTCTAGAAATTATCTGGAACATGACCTGATGATCATGATTTTGTTGAGGAACTAGGCATCATTATCAGCCCCCCCTACTATCTTTTTCTATATGCTCACTGTCTTTATATATGCTCACTGTCTTTATGATGCCTTTATGCTCCAAGTTCATGATCAAATGATGAATGACATGTTTCTGAGGCCCCTACCACTACTTATACTATTAGTGCTCGTTTTGTGATATATGGCTGTTTTTTACCAACTCTTGTCTCTATATTTGGGAAGCAGCAACTGCTTTGTCTTTGCCGATGATGAAATTGTCGATTACCATAATTATCTGGAATGAGCTGATGATCATGATCTTGTGAGCAACCTGGCATCAATACCAGCCGCCCCTACTCTGTTCTTCTATATGTGCTCACTATGCTTATAAATGCTCACTGTGTTTATATATATAATGCCTTTATGCTCCAAGTTCTTGATCAAATGATGAGTGACATGTTTCTGAGGCCCCTACCACTACTGCTCATTTAGTGAGCATATGTAAGGACAGTGAGCATTTGTAAAGACAGTGAGCATATATACACTCTCCTCTCCTTTCCTCTCCTCTCCTCTCCTCTCCTCTCCTCTCTTTGGCCGATGATGAAATTGTCCAACTCTAGAAATTAACTAGAATATGATGAGCTGATGATCAACAACTTGTCCATCATTGGCAGCCGCCCCTACATTATCTTCACCACCTTCCATGTTCCGATGCCTTGATGCTCAAAGTTCATGATCAGATGATGATTGACATATTTCTGAGGCCTCTACTTTCTACTCTCTACTCATCTCGATTGGAGTGCCAATGGATACTAGCCTCCGCCAGGAGTTTACAGGCTTGTAGAGCAAATGGGTTTCCTCCTCCCCTATCTGACTGTCCTGTTAGTCTATGATCCATGATCACCGAAGAGCGGCGGATGGCTGTTTAAAGCCGTAACCCGCTAATTTGAGAGCAACCCACTCCTTTTTTTTTGTGCAATTGCTATTTTTTAGACTCATATATATGTGCCTTCAGAAACAAGTACCCTTAGTAACATAAATGCTTAAAGCGAGACCTAGCATATCATCTAAAGTACCCTTTGTTTTACAATGTTAGAATGAATCGAAACATGTCACCGTCAAGAGACACTGCAACTCCAAGCCCTAACCAAGGGAACAACGTTGAAGAAGGAAGACCACATGGCATGAGTCAGGAAGACATGAACAAAGAGTTAGACAACGATATACATGAGATGCTTACTCAGGATCCGTTAGAGGAGGAAGTAGAAGAGGGAAGAGAAGCAGAAGATGGAGGAGCAGGAGAAGAGGGGGATGATGACGACAATGATGACGATGACGATGATGATGACGAGGATGAAGACGGGGGATATGTAAGTCTCGAGGATCCTTTCCCATTTGAACCCAGGCATAGGCCAACACAGGACGAGCTGGACAAGGATTACGACCCAACTCAAGAGGTAGAGATAAAGCCTTACTAAGCAATGTTCGCTAACACTTTATCGGTGTTACATTACCTAACTTTGGCCTCCTGTATATATAGGCCCCTGCGGACACTCCTCGTCCAAAAAGAAATCGTCGACGTCCGTGACATCTCGACGGACAAGACAGAGCAGAGGAACGCAGAGCAGAGGCAAACACCACAGAGTTGGACGTTGCCGGCTCTGCTCCAGAACCTCAGGGCACAACCTCGGAGCCAAAGCCACAGAGGAAACGGGGGCCTAGAAAACCAAACCAATATCCTGGGAAGAATATAGTCTATGTGATAACAGAGGTCGGGCCAGAAGGTGACATCATTGAGCCTCAGATGGCGAGAGCAAAATTCCGTAATGCGATGGGCGCCCTTTTAAGAGTTGAGTTGAACCCAGCTGTGCCAACATGGAAACATGTATCAGATGAAACAAAAAAAGGCCTATGGGACAGGTTAAAGGGAAATTTCCGGTTCCCCGCAAAAGACCTTGACATATGTAGGCATAATGCCCTTAAGATGATGGGGGACGCATTCCGACAATGGAGGTCGGAACTCAACACGAAATTTATCAAACAAGGCAGAACGCCCTTCCACGTGTATGGAAAAATAACCAGAACCCAATGGGAGGACCTTGTGGCTCAGAAGACCTCCGAAGAAGCAAAGCAACTCTGCGTCCGTAACAGCAACATAGCGAAGATGAACGTACACCGCCCTCATCTAGGCCCCGGTGGCTACTTTGCCAAGGAAGAAGATTTCCGTAAGAGGGACGAAAAGGCTGCCGCATCCGGGATTAAGGTGAATACATTGAGGAAAAGGTCAAGGAATTGGATATATGCAAGGAGTACCGATGATTCCGGTGCCTCCCTGAAGTTTGATAACCCGGCTACCGAAGAGGTAGTATCAAAGATCATCAAATACTCTGAAGACAAGGAGAAGGGCTCATTCATACCTTCCAGAGAGAGGGATGAGCTCAGTCTTGCCTTGGGAACCAAGGAGCACACAGGCCGCACCAGGGGGCTAGGGAAAAGAACGACTTGGAAGGTTGGGTTTGAAGAGGATAGGCACATGTACAAGAAACATGGTAGAGACCGAGCGGTCGACCTTGAAAGTACAGTTAAGGCTATGGTAGCGAAGGTGCTCGAGGAGAAGGGGTTGTCTACGGAGCAGCGGACGGTAGCGGAGCCGCCAAGGCAACTAGCACTACTCGGGAGCCCTTCGGAAGGTCCCAGCAGCCAAGGTTCCACTGCAGGCACAACCCCGGTCGATCGCATAAGAGAACCAACAAGCTGCATCTTGGGGGTTCTCATGGGAAGGGGGAACTTCATGCTGGAGGTCGCAACGGGTGTGGCACATCCTCCTGGTGGCTCATGGCACAATCAAAGGATCCCGCCAGACTACACTAGGGTCGAGGTGCATACCGTGAAAGCCCAGTACAAAGAATTCAAGATAGATATCCCAACTCCCGAGGGAGTGGACCTCCTAGGACAAGTAGAGGGGCAGTTCATCCTCTGGCACAAACGGGACATCGTGTTGATTGGGTATTCACTACCTCCGCCAAGTCAATCGCCACCTGTTGAACGTCTGGATAGAGTTCTTGAAGAAGGAGAGATGTCGCCATCCCGAGCCGACGAGGGGTTTGAAATGCCACACTCTTCTCCGCCGCACTCTTCTCTGCCACGTAAGGACCAACCTTCTCTGCCACACACTTCTCCGCCACGTACGGAGCAAGTGGCAGATATGGCATAACCTTCTTCGCCTCATGTGCCTCCAGAAGAGCTGCCTCGTAAGGAGCAAGAGCCTCTAGAAGAGCCGAGACGTAAGGAGCAAGTGCCTACAAGAGAAGACCATGCACAAGAGGATGTTTGGGAGGAGGCAGAGATTAGAAAAAAGCTTCCAATCCGCTT
The DNA here is from genome assembly GCA_004135705.1 of Alloteropsis semialata. Lineage (NCBI taxonomy): Eukaryota > Viridiplantae > Streptophyta > Magnoliopsida > Poales > Poaceae > Alloteropsis > Alloteropsis semialata. The sequence goes on along the minus strand of CM014271.1, from coordinate 64,064,381 downwards.
AAGGCCAGTCTATGTACCGATGAAGGACGTCACATCGATGACTAAGTGGTATGCCCATGACCAGTTCAAGCCTGAGAACCTAGTCAAAGAAGTACCACGACGGGTTAGTGAAGAGGCCGTCACCAGTAATCACCGACCGACGAAGAAGTATCCAAATGTAGATGCCATCAAATGGACAAAGAACTGTCCAAAACAATATCAAAGAGGAAAGAACTTCCTACCCAACCGGATCATCCAAAACCTACCACTTGGAATGAGAAAGTTCCATGATTGGTACCTTCATGTTAGCAAAACAGATATAAGTTTTATATCAGCAGTCTTCCCCGACTTGACATTCGGATTCACCTCTGGGGTTATTGGTGCTACCTTCGACGACATCCAGACAGTGTTTCACCTTGGTGAAATGGACGCCAATCTAGTTCACATGTGGTGCCTGTAAGTCCTTTGCCCTCTTCATATGCTATAATTGCAATATTTCGATATTGACGTAATTAATCCGCCCCGTGATTTGTAGGATGCAAACGCACATAGCAAAGCAACTTCCAAGTCTGAAAGTTGGCTTTGCAGATCCTCAACTAATAGCACAGGCTACTTTTACGTATCCAAAGCTATGGAGACTGGACGGCAAAGAGTTAGAAGCTGGGAAGACTAATCAGGAAAAAGAGCAGATCCGGGCGAAGGCAATCAGGGAAGCCTCCACTAAGGTTGCGGCGATCATATGTACGATTTTCAGACGTCTCCAACATAACGATACTATATGGCTACCTTACCACTATGGGTAAGTACAAATAAATACATAAACCTTTGCAGAATACATCTTCTATGCTAATTTATGAGCTTATTGGTTTCCTGTGATTGAATTCATGCAGTAATCATTGGATTGTTATGGCCGTCGATGTCGGGCATGGCATGGCGTGGGTTTGTGATTCATTAGACAGGGACCCGGTGACAAACAAAGATTTCGTAGCGATTGTCAAGACGTATGTATATCACACAATCCTCTTATTTAACCTTGTACCCTCCACTTTTGAATACTAACAAGTTTCTTTTGTGAAATCACTTCGAATAGGGCGTATAGGCACTACGTTAACAAATACAATGGGAGACATCATCCAGAAAGGAAGTCTGAACTATGGGTGAAAACAAAATGTGCGGTAAGTATGACCAGCTAAAATAATTCATTATAGTTTCCCTACATTGCTTTGAAATGAATTTCCTAACATTTGTATATGTGAAACAGTGTCCCAAGCAGAAGCCCGGAAGCGTACACTGTGGATATTATGTATGCAGTATGGTGAGTAACACAAAGGCCTACAGGAGACACCCAGAATTGGTAAATATTCACTACGGCTCTTTTCAATTGCTCACTGTCTTTAGATAAATGCTCACTGCCTTTGTATATGCTCAATGTGTTTGTATATGCTCATTGTCTTTCTAAATGCTCACTGTCTTTGTATATGACCAATAATCTATACATATGCTGATATGCTCACTGTCTATAATAATGCTCACTGTCTTTCTAAATGCTCATTGCCTTGGTAAATGCTCACTGCCTACATATATATGCTCACTGCCTTGGTAATGATCACTGTCTTTGTATATGCTCACTATTTTGATAAATGCTCACTGCCTTTGTATATGCTCAATGTCGTTGTATATGCTCATTGTCTTTCTAAATACTCACTGTATATAATATGCTCACTGTCTTTCTAAATGCTCACTGTCTATATATGCTGACTGTCTTTACAAATGCTCACTGTCTTTACAGATGCTCACTGTCTTCACAGATGCTCAACACTGTCTTCACAGATGCTCACTGTCTTCACAGATGCTCACTGTCTTGACACATGCTCACTGTCTTCACAGATGCTCACTGTCTTCACAGATGCTCACTGTCTTTCTAAATGCTCACTGTCTATATATGCTGACTGTCTTTACAAAATGCTCACTGTCTTTCTAAATGCTTACTGTCTTCCTAAATGCTCACTGTCTTTGTATATGCACACTAGCTCTAAATTAGCTCATAATCTGTACATATGCTCACTATCTTTTTATATGCTCATTGTGTAGTGGAAAGAAGACATAGGAAAAAGAAACTGCCCATACAGCGATGACAACCTCTTGGAACTTGTCGGTGACCTTTGTGACTTCCTATTAGACTAAGTTATTCACACCAAAGGTGAGTACCATGACAGAGGGTCCAATCTAGCGACGAATCCAACTTATCAACATCTGCGTGAGTGGGAAAGGCTAGGCTTGGGTCGTTAATTGAACTTGTGAATGTTTTGTACTTTTGGCAAGCACGATATGTACTTGTGATGTGAACTATTGGATTTGTGTAATGGACTTGTAATTTATGTGAATTATATGTGTATTTGTGAATGCAGCGAATTTATGTGAATTATATGCATTCTGTGATTTATAGAAAAATTCTGTGAATTATATATGAATTTCAGATTTGATTTTTTTTGTCAGAAAAACAACTGTAGGGGTGGTTAGGGAATGAACCGCCCCTGCAGAAGTAAATGATAGGGGCGGCTGTCTTTCCAACCACCCTTACAAAATGGATTAGTAGGGGCGGTTCTGAAAAGAGCCGCCCTTACAGTTATATTTTGTAAGGGCGGCTGGAGTAACCAACCGCCCCTACTAAATGTTTAGTAAGGGCGGCTAGTAACAATAGCCGCCCTTACTAATGTGTTTGTAAGGGCGGTTGTCGGAGCCGCCCCTGCTATCCAAGAACTGTAAGAACGCTTGTTTAGGGGCGGCTGGCAAAACCGCCCCTACAAAGGCTTACCAGCCGCCCCTACAGTTCCTTGTTGTAGTAGTGTCCGGCAGCTTCGACCCTTGTCACCTCCGCGTCGCTCATGTCGTAGTCATCGCTGTAGTAGCCGCCACGGTCATCGTCATCGTCGTAGTTGAACATGCAACTGTCGTCGTCGCTACAGTCGTCGGAAACGGGGCTTCTCTTGTTGCAGCCGCTCTCGCCGTCGCCGCCTTTTTCGTGCTTCTTATTAGCGTGGGATCCTCGTGAGGCGACGGCAGCAGAGTCAATAATAGATTAAGGCCTTGTTTAGTTCACTGAACTTTTCAAACTTATTTGAAAAGTTGCATCCATGAAACTTAACATGTGTGTGAACTTACTGTTGAAGAAATAGGCGAAATTCACTGTTTATTGCTTTATTCCGTACGCCAAGGCACCAGCCGCACCCGTGACCTTATCCCTTCGCCCCTCCCCTCCGTGACCCTATCCAACCCGCCCTCCCCACAGCTCCGCCCCTGCCCCCCTCCCCGCAGCTCCGCCCCCGCCCCCGTCCCCGCGTTCCCCGCAGCTCCCTCCTCCCGGTCCCCGCAGCCCGCAGCTCCGACCCTCCGCTGCCCGCTCCCCGCAGATCCGTCCCCCTCTCACCGCCGGCCGCAGGTCTGTTCCCCACATCCGTCGCTCCGTCGACCGGCGGCGGCGGTTGGGTGGAAACCCTAGCCCGACGCGGGGCGGATCCAGCTGCTCCGCGTGCAGATCCGGAGCGCAGCGTGTGTTTCCCCGCTAGCGAGATGGACGGAGGCAATCGCGACGTGGATGGTTTCGGATACGGCCACGGCGAGGGCGACGGCAGCGGCTATGACAGCAGTACGGCAACCGGAGCGCGTACAGCTACGGCGACGGTGCGGGCAGCGGCTACGGCGGTCCCCACGTCGACGCGGGCAGCGGCTACGGCGGTCCCCGCGCCGGCGTCCAAGTGGACCGCACGCTGACGTTGTTCTCGCAGTCTAGCTCCTTTTCGCCGGTGGTCCATCCGGGGGAGGGGACGGCGCTAGATGTGAACGCCTCCAGGGAATGGCCGGGCCTTGAGTCGTACGAGGGCCTCCTCCGCGACGGCCCGGACGCGGGAGGCCCTGGCAGCAGCAGCGGTCGGCCTGGCCAAAGCCGAGGAACCCTGGGTGTGAGGGTTCCTCGCCGCGGGCCAGGAGGCGAAGGGGCGGCCGGGCAGCCGAATGATGGGCCCTTTCCTCCCCTGTCTCCTGGGCGTGCCGCTGCACGCAGGCCGCGTGGAGCTGTGGTCAACCAGCGGCGTGGTGGACCACACCGAGCTCCGCCCGCCACTCGTTGGCTTTACGATGAAGCCGACTGCATGCAGGACGAAGGTGCACATCCAGTACTGCCGCGCTCACGGGTATGTCTTCCAACCCATGGTGTTTACCTTTGTGTGAGTCCTGATGTTGTCCCGTAATTAGCGTACTTGTCCTTGCTATGAATCGATTAGGCTGAAAAAGACAGAGCATGCTGGTCCGAATCCAATGTGGCCCTTTATTGTCAACTGTATTGTGATCAAATTGAAAAAGGTAATGTACTGAAAGGGACTATGAACAAGACCGGTAGGAAGGAATTGGTAGACAAGTTTTTTATGCAAACTGGTTTGCATCATACCAAGCACCAGTTTGATTTTAAGCATAACAAACTAAAGGAACTGTGGGACTTCTGCAACAAACTGCCCTCAGATTCTGGTTTAGGCCGCAATCCTGATGGGTCAATTAATTGCAGCTCCCCATTAGTGGATACAAAACTGTGGGGTACATTTCTTTTTTGAAACCTTGCATTCATTTGAGTCTGTTCATTTTTTCTTACACAATTCTTAAACATGTACTCTTCTACCCGTGATCCATTGCAGAAGAGGGCTGACTTCATGAGACTATCACAAGGTTGGCCACCATACTTGGACCAAATGGACCAGATGTTCACGGGAGTTGCAGGATGGCTCAACTTCTTATGTGCCTGGTGTGAGTCGCAATGCAACCGATGACGATGAAGACGAAACCGATGATTGTGAGCCAGTGGAGACCCCGGTGCACACCCCAGTTCACACGCCAGGTAGCGTTGGCAGCAAGAGGGCCAGCAGCACAAGCACCACTGCCTCCAGTCCAAACAAGAAGGCCAGGAAGCCTTACAGACCTAACTGGGACACCAACATACAGGACCTCAAAAACCTTAGCCTTAAGAAGATTGAGCTCCTGCAAGAAAACATACAGATGAGGGCTGAGCAAGGAAGCAGAAGGAACTGGCAAAGCAGCAGAGGGCTAACCAAAGGACAGAAAAAATAAATCATGTGCAAGATTTGGCTAGAGCATGTGGAGCCCCAGAAATTGACCTGTATTTGTGGACCCATGGGGTGCTGGAAATAATTTGTGATGACTGGGCTATGGACTTCTTTCTTGGGACTGCCCCTGAAGCACGGCTAGGAGTGATTAAGGACTATGCCTCTGTCTATTCAAGGGTCAATAACTAGACCCTATTCTCTTATTTATATTCTGCTTTAGGTGACATCAGTTGTAGTAAGCACTATGAGAGTGTTGACTTATGCATTATGTAGTAAGCCTGATCACTGCTGCTTTTGGGAACAAAATTTGTAGTAAGGCTGTCACAACATATGTGACGGTTGTACTTGAACTCATGTGCTTTTCAGGTGTTATGATATTTATGTTTGTGTGTCTTGTGATGTGTATTTGGCTTGAGTCATGTGCTATTAAAGTGATGGCAAGTATTTGTGATGTGTATTTGGCTTGAGTCATGTGCTATTAAAGTGATGGCAAGTATGTCCATGAATTAGGTGCATTAAACTGTACAGGTGTTGGCCTTTGCCTATTGGTTTAGATGCATTATGTACTAACTAGTTTGTGATGCCTTTGCCTATTGCAGGACCACAGTGCTCGAAGTAAAGGAAGCAGCTCAACTGATGAATCTTCCAATGACTCTTCATCAAGTGATGACGACCTGTGGGCAGCTTGCCTAGAGGACGATGAACTGGATATTGCTCACGGTATGCTTGAATATGCTACCCACCTTAACAAATATTGCAATAGGGCTCCCTATAGGCAACACAGATTGAGTGGAGAGGAATGGGTACAGCAGAGACTAGCTGATGGAAGCAGCTGCTATGACATGTTTAGGATGAGCCCAACAATGTTTTATCGCCTTCATGATCTTCTAGTCGAGTCTTATGGCCTTACCAGTAGTACCAAAAGCTCCTCAATAGAAGCATTAGGCATGTTCCTTTGGATACTTGGGTCACCACAATCTGTTAGGCAAGCTAATGATAGATTTGAGCGGTCTCTAGGCACAGTGCACAACATGTTTGGCAAGGTTTTGAAGAGTGTAGTTAAGCTAGCTGCAGACATCATTAAGCCAGCTGACCCACAATTCGCCACAATCCATCCACGACTGCTGCATCCAAGGTTCCATCTATATTTCAACAGGTGCATAGGAGCCATAGATGGCACACATATCAAGTGTGTTGTGCCCGGTAATAAGATTGCGTAGTACATGTGCCGCAAGGGCATAACCACACAAAATGTGATGGCTGTATGCGATTTCGACATGAGGTTCACATTTGTGCTAGCCGGATGGCCTGGGTCTGTGCATGACATGAGAGTGTTCAATGATGCTATGACCACTTACGGCCATGTTTTCCCACATCCACCACCAGGTAAACATGTGCTGCCTAATTATTGTCATGTTTGAGTTCACAAAAATTAGAGATTCACCACAACTTTGCCTTGTACAGGGAAGTATTACCTGGTGGATTCTGGGTACCCAAACCGGCCGGGCTACCTGGCGTTGTACAAGGGAACGAAGTACCATATTCTGGAGTACATAAATGGGCCAAAACCAGAAGGCAAAGAGAAAACATTCAACTACGCACATTCTTCACTTAGGAATGTCATTGAGAGGGCATTTGGGGTGCTGAAGATGAAGTGGCAGATACTAAACGGCATACCAAGGTATCCACCTCATAAACAAACTGAAATTATCGTTGCTTGCATGGCACTGCATAATTTCATTAGAATGAGTGGAGTAATGGATAGAGATTTTGAGCTCTGTGATCATGATGACAACTTTGTGCCACTCGATGCATCGACAGATCAGCCAGGGGGGTCTCATGTAAGTACTGATCAAACAGGACCGATGAATGCTCTTCGCGATCAGATTGCCCTTGGTTTGTTAAATTGTTCATGAAATTTGTATGTGTTTGATGAGTTGCTGTACACTTCGAGGTTCAGGTGCACAGGTGCTTCTTGGGTTCATTTTTGATCTGTATGTGAGTTTTGTGAACATTTTTGTAAGGAACAGGCGATGAACAATGCCAATAGTAGACCATGTATGTGAGTTTTGTGAACTTTTTTGATCTGTATGTCAGTTTTGTGAACATTTTTTATCTGTATGTGTTTTTCATGATCTGTATGCTGGCAAGTATTCCATTTGATGATCCCCATGTTGATGATCCCTATTGATGCTGAAATCTGTATGGAAAATGTGTATGCGAATGACCCCCATTGATGCTAGCATGTGCACTTGGTGAACTGCATTAAATGCATGAACAGTTAAGTTTGCAACTCTAACTAAACACCCATTCAAAGTTTGGGTTCTACAAGTTTGCAAGTTTCTGGTAGCAGCAGTACTAGGTTTCAAAGTTTGAAAAGTTCAGTGAACTAAACAAGGCCTAAACTCGCACAGTAGCGGCGCTGGCCAGCTCAAACAGCAGATCCGAATCGACGAACAATGTCGTCGGATTGGCACGGATCGTCGGCAGTAGCGCCGCCATAACCTGGCTTTGATACTAATGTAGGGTTTTGGTTTTGTAGATCTACGAGGTCTACCTTCTATTCCTCTGTCTTATCCGTGGTGCCGCTCACAATGCATAATGAGGCTAGAGGGTAGGGACCTATTTACAGACTCCACTTCCAGATGTAACAAATATTCCATCTGTGTTCCGGAAAAATCTGTGTGACTCCTGAACCATGCCACCAACCACGATCAGACAGTCCAGTTTTATGAGTCTAAAATATATTAGTCCCTAGCACACATGTGTGAGTCATGTGCCATAATCAGATTGTATATATGAGATCAATTCCAATCTGATCATGTGGGTTAACAGTCTGCAGAGCCGATCCTGCAAAACAAACCCAGCTCTTCCGGTGTGCTGTACCCGGGTCATCAGTACGTACATAAGAAATATTCCAGTAGAGTCGATCTCAATTAATTCCTCTACTGTATTCTAGCACAGACGTCCTCGGCACCTCGAGTATTTACTTCCTCGAGTTAAATTCCACATCATTTATTCCCTATCACATACATCTAGATAATTCCATATTGAGACAAATAATAACCATAATATGTAAATTATGTTGAAGCCATGTAAAAATCTAACAGAATGTAAAAGGAATAACCCTATCCCCTGCTAAAATCAGCTGATGTCATTGTCATCTGATGCAAGCAGATTTCTTTGCTTTGATGACCATAGTGCATAGTCCATTTAATATTGGGGAAGTCTATGTCGTGTGCTGCTGACTTGTTCAGTCGACTTGGCATCTGAAATACAGTTGAGTATCTGCATTTTCTATACTAGTCCATCAATCCATGCCCCCGCACGGGCTAATATTTTTAAAAGCTATTATATTAAAATTATTCAAATATTAAACTTTTACCTAATAATCAAAATAGTTTACATACTACTCTTTCATTTTTGTCAATACTTCAACATAATGCTCATAAACATGTGTACTTATCATTTTATATTTGAAATTGATTTCTAATTAGTAATTACTTTATACACTTTTCATCCACATTCACAATTTTTACACTTTGTATCGCGCCTCCATACATTATATGTAACATAAAAATCAATATTTTTTATTACTTTCCCACATATCTTTACCTATTTCTAAAGAGAGAATTGCATCTTCCTTTTTTTTGTCCATCCTAACAGGTGGGTCCCACCTATTGCGACGAACTGAAACCACGGTTGTAACTGTCGGCATCAGTTTATAATTGGATTAGAGTCCTAACTGAACCCATCAATCTTTATTTCATACCTCTCTATCTCTATCTATATATATATCTTTACCTATTTCTAAAGGAAAGAACGTTTCAGTAGTCTTTCATATATACGTCTCACGATCGGATTAGACATACTTTATTTTGTCCTCTGGTCTAGGAATAGTCCATTGTATACCGCAATCAGATTAGGAAAAGCAAGTTAATTACTTTAACTTTCTTAGAAAAATGATATAACTATCCTCATCCATAGCAACACACGGGCGAGGTTGCTAGTAAATGTATAAATGGTCTACATAATGACATTCATGATGCATATATACCTTAACTTATTATTTCTATGTTAACGATGATAAATTATCATAATTTAGAATCATATATCATTTTACTTTTGGACTTTTCGATAGAATACACATGAACATAATTAGATTAAGATTTAGGTGTTCAGTTTAGGTTATCTTAATAACAACATACGTGGGTAACTTAGATATAAATTTTGAATGCCATTTTAAGTTATCCTTTATAATGATATGCTTGTGTAAATTAGAAAAAATTATGGGGTTAATTTAATTTATTTTTATAATGGCATAGCTCGATAATTTAGATATATTTTTAGGATTTATTTTAGAATAATTTTATAATGATAGTCGTGGGTAACTTTTTAAAAAAAATAATAGATCAATGATTGTGGTCATTAGAGTTTACATGATTGCCATTTCTGATTTTTGTGAGAATTTCTAGGATTTGTCTTTTTGCTAGCGTGTCTCGTGATAACTAATGTGGAGTCTCCAAATAAAAATTAAGGCTACATTTCTACCAAACTTTTATGAGCTATCTCTCATTTGTTTAAATATTATTATTTTCATCATATTGTAATAGATCTTTGTTAGTAATTACTCTATAATGTTTTCATACACAATTATAATATTTAAATTTTCACTTTGCATCAAATGTATGCCTTGAATTTATTTAATGAACTGTAAGTTTGAACTATAATTTTAACGTAGAATTCTATATTGTCGTCACTTCCCCTATATATTTATAAATGACAACGCACATTATGCGTATATACCTTAATCACTATATAATATACCAATAGTGTATGGAGTACATGATTTAGAATCTTATATTGGTGTATATTTTTAATTAAGGTGATTTGGATTCCAATGTAGGATTATCTCATGTTATTTTTAATAGTGACATATGTGGGTAATATAGTTATTTTTTAGGTATATGTAGTGGGTAAGTTAGTTGCAAATTTATGAGGTTACTTTAAATATTGTTTACAATGACATAGTGGGTAATTTTGATGAAGATTAGGGGTTACTTTGGTTTATATTATATAATGGCAGAGGTGGGTAATTTTGATATAGATTTAGGGGTTACTTTAAGCTATTTTTATAATGGCATAGGTGGGTAATTTTTTAGAAAATATAATAGATCTAATGGCTATGATGATTTGAGTGTTCCAATTGATGGCCAGATGTTTTGCTTTTTTGTGAGAATTTCTAGGATTTCTCTCTTTTTCTAGAGTGTCCACCTAGGATTCTAGGTGGCTTTATCTGGAGGCTTCAAAAGGAGCCTCCAATTAGTAATAGTAAGATAAGATTCATGATTAGTTATTAGCGCTGTAAGAGCTCAATCCAATGAAGTTTATTGCTAACCTTTGGTGACAATTAGCAACTTCTGGCGAATGCAAAATGTCTGCCTCTCTTTCCTTTTGAATTTGTTTGCTACTGGAAAAAGGCGATGCCATGGTGCGGTTGTTCCGACCTGCATTTTGCTCATGTACAGTACCGATGGACGATATATAGCGGCTGAAAACTGCAGCTGCATACGCACCTCGGCAACTGCCAGGTGACCTGCTCTGTGGAGTTACATGTATGGAAAATTGGAAACCATGTTTCTGCATGCATTGACATTCAGTTTGTAGAAATTACAAAGATGTGAACCTTGAATTCAGTTTTCCTACAAACGATTGGTCCGTGCCCTTCAATATATGCAGAACGAAATGTTCATTCTCTGTTGAACTTGAGAAAATAAGCTAATTGTATAAGGCAGCAGAAGAAGCTAACCTGCCTTTTGCTGCTCTGCGATGCGATGACTATGGGACTATTGGATATTGGACACATACTTATGTAATCAGCTATAGTTGTATACTCACTCCAAGATTATTATTGGTCATTTTAGATTTGTCATAAGTCAAATATGTCTAACTTTCATAGAGTTTGTAAAAAATACTCCCTCTGTTCCAAATTAGAATTCGTTTAACTTTTTTGACCCCAAGTTTGACTGCTCGTCTTATTCAAAAAATTATGCAAAATATCATATTTTTTGTTCTGGCTTGCTTTTATTAATAAAAGTTCTTCAAGAATGAGTTAAAATTTGACTATAAATGCACAAATTTTTTGAATAAGACGAGCGGTCAAACTTAGAGTCAAAAAAGTCAAATGAATTCTAATTTGGAACGGAGGGAGTATTAATTTACACTATCAATATATATTTCATGGTGGCTTTAACGTAACTAATTTGATGGTATAGGTATCGATAATTGTATCTGTAAACTTGGTTAAGGCCGAACAAGTTTAATTTAGGAATGTTCAAAAAATTTTGATTTAGGACAAACTGGCGGATAGTTTAGAACAGATGGATTATTGGCTGGGTAGTATAGGAGAAATCACAAATACTACATAGAAATAGTGTTTTCAAGGCACTATTCCGCGCTCGTCTGGGCGTGCATAGTGCAGAAGGGTACCGCACCCCAGGCGGCGCCTTCTTGCCCGCGGCAAAAAAACGGATCGTCATCCCATCTTGTGTGGCCGCCACAAGCCGATTTGCCCATGCAAAAGACGTGGAGGAGGCAACGACATTGAGCTCGAGCAACTGCAGAGGAGGAGGGAACATTATGCGTCGGCAGCAGGGGAGGTGGCGATGTCGGTCATCGGCTGATGAGGCGACAATGTGGGGCATTGGCTGGAAAGGCGGCAATGTCGAGCGGCGGTAGGGGAAGCGACAACGTTGAGCCACGACCGGATAGGAGCAACGAGGGATTGGACGGCTCTAGCGAAGCTGGGGCAGGAGCACATTGTGTGGGGATGTTGACGCTCGTTAGCAACACCTTTAGTGCTAATTAAGTGGTGTTTTCAGACCAATTCATTACTAACCCACCACTTGGCACTTGAAATAACCCCATTATTGCATGTATTTTTGGAGGATTTTGGTTTACGCAGGTATTTGAGCTATACATAAGCACTTTTGGACGAAGACCAAGGTCATGCGTAGCATAGAGTAATATGAAGGCCAAAAACCTAGTGTGACTCGGATTTCGTTCGCTCTCATCTATGGTGAACCAACCTCCAAGAATGTGGAAGGGTGAAGACTTGAAGATAAGATCAGATAACTTCGGGATCAAGGTGAATCAGGCAGACATTTGGAAAGTTATCAAGACCCAATCTTATCCCGAAGCAACCGACGTCAAATACCCGCGTGCATTGGCAAATCAATTCTCGGAGGATCAAGGAGCTTGCACGCAAAAGATGGGACCGAGGTGGGCCAAAAAGGCCTTAGGCCAGCCGGCCCAGAGGGGCCGTGCCGGCCGGCCTAGCCCTTTTCTGCGCCGCCTCGGCCTCCCCTTCGAGCTAGGGTTTCCTCGGACTATTTATAATCCCGATGCCCGGAGGCACGGACATCAATCTACCAGAACTCGGTGAAACCTAAGGCATACAGCAAAAGGAGATGACAGCCGCCGCAAGTCCTCGAAGTTGTCTAGGGGATGGCTTAGGCCAACCCTAGCCGTCATGGCCTCCCTGCGTGGTTGTGCCATGGTGGAGTTCATGAGCTAGTTGGAGTCATCAATGGTATGTACTCGGTGGTGATGATCCAAACACATCTATTATATGCTGAGTAATGTTCTTCATGTCATCTGATCTCTTAGTGACTCAATATCTCCTTCTATGCTTTCTATCTATCATGAATATGATTGTTCCTTAGTCCAATTCATGGTTAAACTATTTAGCAGATTTATGTAATCGTGGTGATTAGATCTAGTATGTCGACCCTTCATGATATCTAGACACGTTCACTTGTGGACGTGCCCTTGTAACTAACCACGCCGATAGGGAGCATCGTGACAGGGTGTGATCCCGTGTAAGGTGGCGTTCTCAGGAGGTTGACCGGAGGTAAGAGTTTAAAGATGGCTTTGGATGAGATGCATGATATGCTTGCTCTTATTTGCTAGAACTACAACTAGAAGACGATAGACCCGTTTATCCTTTGGTTGCTCTTTGCCTTTGCCCATGTTTATGGATGAGATCAACCTATACACTCCATTCATATCATATAGGTTTACCCCTTTATATGCAATCAATGCTTAATGCTAGGAATAGGTCCGTTAGATTAGATGGGGAACCCTAGTAAGTTCATTATCGATCCACAGATTGATAAACCTTGGATGCCTCCGTCCTTCTCCTTGTACGAGCATCATCATTTGGATGCCATTACTTACTCCATCTCGTGAGGAACAGCAGAACGCCCTGCAGGGCCAGGAGCGCCGCCGAAAGGGTCTGCAGTATTTGATTACATGTATATACATGTTGAGGGGACACGTTGGAAAGGTGTCTATCCATTCAGAAGGTGCCCCTTCTGAATGGGTGTCTTTCTAATGTGTCTATTCACCAAGGGACACACCCCTTGGATGTGTCTACAACTACCTAGAATATGCCTTGTTTGGTTGGATGAGATCATCTTGAGGAGGTGTCTCTATGAAGAGACATCTATTCACAACCCTTATCAACCGACTCCCTCCATCTCAAAAAAGAAAATGTTTTGACTTTCTTAAGTATATTATTTTTCCTATGTATTTAGACACAATGTGCGTCTAGATACATAGCAAAAATAAAATAAAGGCTATGTTGGTTTGGCATTTCTCCCCCTCAACAATCAAACTTGTGCAACTTCAACTATCAACATACTATACAAATTATATAGATAAACAAAATGAAATAAAGGCTACTAGGTAGCCGTAAATCACTTATTTTAAATAATTTAATTATTCATATTTAAAATGACATATTTTCACGGCGTAGTGGCAAAGGCCACTGGCCGGAATGCTTCCGCCTAGGGTTCGAACTCTGGATGCTGCACCTGCACCTCAGGGGTCTCCATTTGGGTATTTCTCTAAAAAAATGACATATTTTCATAAGGAGTAGTAGTCATTTGGCCTTCTAGTCCATAACATCTAGGAGACATGTACTTTTTCGATACCGTGATTGAGCATAAATTAGAACGGCACGACCTCGAAGGAACCCAGTGCTTCATATGCTCCCGCTAGTCAGGATACAGATCTCAGACTAATCCAGTAGTAGATCCGGTTGTTGAGGTACACCGTGACGCGTGAAAGCATCTAGGCCCTCTAATTGTGTTTTGGTAATTAATGATAACCATATTTGTTGAGGCCATAATACCAGGGTACCCGACCACGAGGATTGCCGACTACCGACTCCAAGACTACCAAGACTCCGAACAAGACACGATGACCTGATCGCAGAAGGGAAGCCCGAAGACAGTTAGAGTCCTATTAGGTTTAGGTCTGTTTTGTCTTGTAAGGCACGTCTCCCTGGATATAAATAGTGGGGGTCCTGTGCGTAGAGGGTATGTTCCATTGATCTGCAATCTTAGACAATCCACCCGAGGGTACTTGTTACGCATTGTAATCTGTACTCGACGAAATAATACAAGCAGCAACTGGACGTAGGGTTATTACTCGATCTCGAGGGCCCGAACCAGTATAAAAATCCCGTGTCTTTCTGTTCATCATCGTGATCAATCTTCGCACGAAGCGGGGTGTCTGCCGGACAAATATCTGACGAGAACAACCTCGACAGAGGCGCGCCAGGTAGGGGCCCTTGCGTGAAGAAAGATCATGCCGATCATCAACGGAGTCTGGATCGCCGACGCGTCGAGTTCCTCGATGCCCTACATGCCCAGTTCAGTCAAGTCGGGAGCGATCGGGAGTTCCGCTTCCGCTTCCGATCTCTACGCTCACCGCCATCTAGTGCCTGCACGGGAGATCCGCTTCGGAGATCTCGTGTTCGAGCACCAAGGCGACTACGAGCTCAAGTTGACAGGGATCCACGATCCCGATCTCACATGCGCCGGTCGGGAAGTTTTCGCCACCTTCACGGAGCCAACTCCTGAAGACATTGCAGATCGCACTGCGCAGTTGGATCTCGACTACAGTGGATCTAGCAATGGGTCAGAGCAATCTGAAGACCGCCGCATCCATGTGCTAAACGCAAACGGGACAGAGGCCGTTGCCGAGTCATCTAGCTCGCGTCGACCCGTGCCTCCTCCACGTTTGAGCAACGCACCGACACTTCAAACGGCTAAAACCCGTACACAGCAGGTTGCATCCTCGTTGGCTCCCCGAGATCTCAACAACAATTTTCGGGCCGTCGAACAGGACAATCTGCAGATCCGAACCCTCTTGGAGACCATGGACGCAATGGCCGAAGGGACTCCGATGGCCACCATAGCCAAGAAGGCTCGGGAAACAGCGGACAAGGCCAAAGAGCGCATCGAAGCCGCCGCTGCCGCACCACCAGCTCCGTCAAACAGACCACGTGAACCACAGCCGGTTCGGTCTCGATCTGTTAACGGACGACCATACTATCGCCCACACGAGGGGCGTGACATGAGGCCACAACTCGAGCGCAATCGTCGCACTCGCGACGCTCGGGAAACTCTCAATCACAATCGAGATTACCGAGCACGTGAGGGTTACTATCGGTCCCATCAAGATTCACCGCCACGTGACTCCCGACCAGGCACGGGGGATGCCTTGCGTACTCCCCAGCCCTGCGCAAGGTCAGGTGGCCCGAAAAGTTTCGTCCTACAAACATCGAGAAGTATGACGGAACAACCAACCCCCGCGAGTGGATTCAGATCTATTCCACGATCATCGACGCCACCGGGGGTGACGACTACGTCAAAGCCAACTACTTGCCGACTGCTCTGCAGGGATCAGCCCGTACGTGGCTCATGAACCTGCCCGAGGCCAGCATCAAGTCATGGACTCATCTCCGGGAGACGTTTGAAGCCAATTTCCAAGGCACCTATAAACGCCCCGGGCATGAGGGAGATCTGCTCAACTGTGTACAGAAGCCTGGAGAATCCCTCCGGGACTACATCCGCAGGTTCAGCGACACCCGTAACACCATCCTCGACATGGTGGATGATCGGGTGATTGTGGCCTTCAATCAAGGTTGCAAAGACGAGCGAACGGCGGAGGAACTTGCCAAGAAGAACCCGAAGACGGTGGCAGAGCTATACGGGATCCTGGAAGAAACCGCCAAGATGGCGGACGCCCGAGCACGGGTTCACGGAAAGCCCGAACAAAGCCATCCGGCCGGGGAGGGCAAGAAGAAAAATAAACACAAAAACAAGAAGCGCAAGATCGAGGGTGACGAAGTCATGGCCGTGGACAACAAGCCCCCGTACAGGCGTCAAGGCAAACCGGAGAACCTCCCGATGTACTGCCCGATTCACCGATCCACGAAGCATCACTTCGTGGATTGCACGGTGTAAAAGAAGCAGAAGCAGGAGGAGGAGAGCCAGAAGCAGGGGGCTCCACGTGACCAGGCAGCTCACAACCCTCGCGCGGCAAACTACATGGATTGTGACGATGAGCTAGATCTCCCCGAAGATCTAGAGGTCGCTACAATTTTCGGTGGCTGTTCAACCCGAACCTCCAAATCCCAGCTCAAGATGGTCGAGAGGCAGATAAACAGCGCCGAGCCCTGCAAGCAACTCTTGAGGTGGTCAGAAATCCCGATCACGTTCGATCAAAGGGATCACCCCGAGACGCTTTACGACGGGCCACTGCTCCCACTGTGCATCAAGCCTTGGATCGGGCCCCGGAAGATCGGGCGAACCCTGATCGACAGTGGAAGCACCCTCAACCTCCTGTTTGTCAACGCTTTTGATGAACTTGGGATCCCAAGAAGGTCCTTGTCCCCCGTGGAGAAGCCTTTCTATGGGGTCATACCCGGCATTCAAGCCTTTCCCTTGGGGAGGATCGATCTGCAGGTGACCCTTGTAGAGGGCAAAAACATCCGATCAGAGTTCCTCACCTTCGAGGTGGCTGACATCACGTCGGCCTACAACTGCATCTTGGGTCGACCGTTCCTAAAGAAATTCATGGCGGTCGCTCACTTTGCGTATTCCATGATCAAGGTCCCGGGGCCGTTGGGTCCGATCACCATCAGCGGCGATCGCCGGGGCGCGGTCCAGTGCGACATGAAGACCCTGGACATGATCAAGGGTGACGAGCAGGAATCAGCCAAGGCTGCCGAACCTGCCAAGAAAAAGACAAAAAGCCAGCCCAAGGCTGCAGCCAAGGGTGCATTGGCTGAAACCTCCCGAGCAGCTGCGAACCGACCAAGGGCCAAGGGGAAAGAAGTTCCCGAACAGGAGCTCATCGGGGAACAGGAGCTCGTCGGGAGACAGGGAGCTGACAACCGTTCCGCTGGAGGGCAGACTGTGGTGGACCAGACCCCACTCAAGGGGACGCCGCCACAAGCAGCTGGCGAGTCGCCGGCCAACGCCTCACCAGCCGAGCCACCTGCCAGGCGCACCGAGCCGGGCACGAAGGCAGTAATCCTCGATGACACAGACCCGACCAAGACCACCCAGGTGGGCCTTGGCCTGGGTGACAAATAGGAACTCGAGCTCATTGCCTTCCTCCGGGCAAACGCAGATGTGTTCACTTGGAAACCATCTGATATGCCCGGGATCCCCAGGGAGGTAATCGAGCACAAGCTTGGCATACGAACTGGCGTCCGACCAGTCAAGCAAAAGCAAAGGAGATATACCCCAGAGAAGAGAGACGCCATTAACGAAGAAATCAACCGACTACTCAAAGCCAGCTTCGTTCGAGAGGTCCCTTTCCCGGAGTGGCTGGCGAACCCATTCATGGTCAAGAAGCCCAACGGAACGTGGAGGATGTGCGTGGACTACACAGATCTGAATAAAGCTTGCCCGAAGGATGAGTACCCATTACCTAGGATAGATCAAATTGTAGATTCAACCTCTGGATGCGAATTGCTTTGTTTTCTAGATGCCTACTCGGGGTATCACCAAATCAGCATGTGCATTGACGATGAGGAGAAAACTACATTTGTAACTCCCTTCGGTGTTTATTGCTATATAAAGATGCCTTTTGGTCTGAAAAACGCAGGTTGCACTTATCAAAAATGTGTTCACATTGTTCTTGAAGGCCAAATCGGCCGTAATGTGGAGGCATACATAGATGACATTGTCGTGAAGAGTAAGTTAAAAGGCAATCTAATCGCTGATTTAACCGAAACATTCAACAACTTGCGTAAAAACAGGATGATGCTCAACCCCGCCAAATGCACCTTTGGTGTATCATCGGGTAAGCTCCTCGGTTACCTTGTTTCCCAACGAGGTATAGAGGCAAATCCGCACAAGATCAAGGCACTCGACGACATGAAGTCTCCACGCAGTCGCCACGAGGTCCAAAAGTTGGCAGGAATGATGGCGTCCCTAAATCGATTCGTGTCCAAGTCAGGCGAACGAGGTATGCCATTTTACAAATTGCTACGTAAAACTGATCGTTTTGAGTGGTCGGCAGAAGCAGAAGAGGCGTTCCAGGCGTTCAAACAGTACCTACGGAAAATGCCCGTACTGGTCCCGCCAAAGCCACAAGAAGAGATGCTGTTGTACGTAGCAGCAACACCAACTGTTGTTAGCACTGTTTTGGTGGTCGAGAGACCAACAGAAAAGTCTACAACACAACATCCCGTTTACTTCGTAAGCGAGGTGCTGCATGATGCCAAAACAAGGTACCCTCAGATTCAGAAATTATTATATGCTGTGCTAATGACTTCCAGGAAGCTCAAGCATTATTTTCTGAGTCACAAGATCAAGGTTGTGTCAACTTACCCCCTAGGCAACATTTTACATAATCGAGATGCCGTGGGTAGGATCGCACAATGGTCTGTGGAGCTGGGGGCTTACGACGTTGAATTCATACCCAGAACTGCCATCAAATCGCAGGCTCTGGCAGATTTCATCGCGGAATGGACTAACCCCGAACCTAAAGAAGCTGCCCAAAATCCCGAACACTGGACAATGTTCTATGACGGAGCATTTTGCAGAGCAGGCGCGGGGGCTGGGGTGGTCCTAATTTCACCACACAATGACGTCATTAGGTATGCTTTGCAAATCAATTTTGTTGATCCAACTCCTACTAACAATGTTGCCGAGTACGAAGGACTGTTGACAGGTCTCCGCATAGCTGCATCTCTTGGTGTCAGAAGGCTGCTCGTGAAAGGGGATTCCGAGTTAGCTGCAAAGCAAGTCATGAAAGAGTACAGTGCGCGGAACGAGGTCATGGCCAAATACTTGGAAGCATATAGGCGGATGGAGAGCAAATTTGATGGGCTTGAAGTACAGCACGTGAAGAGGGAATTCAATGGCGACGCAGATAAGCTGGCAAAGGCAGCTGCAGAGCGCACACGGCTCCCAGGTAACGTGTTACTTGAAGTTCTTACTAAACCATCTGTGTCGGTTTCATTACCGAACCTAAAAACTGAACCCGCCAAGGGACCAGTTTCTACAACCAACGAATCCGTCAAGGAGTCTATGTTGGTCGGTACGGCCCGAGCCGCCGCTCTAGTTGGAAACGAGGAGAACTGGATGGATCCAATCCGGGCGTACCTCACAAACCAAGCTATTCCGGTCGATGATGCTACATTGGAGAAAATCCATCGTAAAGCCAAGAACTATCAATTGGTTGACGGGCGATTATACAAGCTAACCCGCAATGGAATGCTCCTCAAATGCATCACACGGACCGAGGGCATTAGTTTGCTCCACGACATTCACGGAGGAATCTGTGGATCACATGCTTCTCCCCGATATCTAACAGGGAAAGCATTCCGACAGAGCTTCTACTGGCCTACAGCTCTTCAAGACGCAAGCGATTTAGTGAAAAAGTGTGAGGCATGTCAATTCTTCGCACGAAAACAGACTAAACCTGCGCAAGCTTTAAATACTATACCCTTGTCATGGCCCTTTGCCACTTGGGTATAGACATCCTCGGGCCCTTTCCAAGGGCTGTCGGGGGATACAGATTTCTGTTCGTTGGCATTGACACATTTACAAAATGGGTTGAAGCCGAGCCCGTTCAGA
The DNA here is from genome assembly GCA_004135705.1 of Alloteropsis semialata. Taxonomy (NCBI): domain Eukaryota; kingdom Viridiplantae; phylum Streptophyta; class Magnoliopsida; order Poales; family Poaceae; genus Alloteropsis; species Alloteropsis semialata. The sequence goes on along the minus strand of CM014271.1, from coordinate 64,044,343 downwards.
AAATCACTAAAGAGGCCGCTGTCAAATTCCTACGGAGTATTGTCGTATGATTCGGTGTCCCGAACAGAATAATCTCCGATAATGGAACACAGTTTAAAAGTAAAAAGTTTTACGATTTTTGCTACGACCACGGGATCAGGCATGATCGGTCATCGGTAAACCACCCGAAGACAAACGGGCAAGTAGAACGTGCCAATGGCATCGTGCTCCAGGGCATCAAGAAGAGGATTTTTAACAGATTACAAGCTTACGACAAGCGCTGGATTCATGAGGTCCCAACAGTACTCTGGTCAATGAGGACCACTATGAATCGGGCAACAGGCAAAACACCTTTCTTCTTGGTGTATGGAGCAGAGGCGATTCTACCATCCGACATCCGACTACAAGCCCCTCGCGTGGCAATGTTTTCAGAAACTGAAGAGCCTGATAGACGCACTGATGAGCTAATCCTCTTGGAGGAGGCTCGGGACGCAGCTGCTTTTAGAGTAGCTCAGTATCAGCAAAAATTGCGACAGTACTACGATGCTAATGTTCGACAACGAAGCCTATGCATTGGGGACATGGTGCTCAAATTGGATCAATGCACCAAGGACAAAACTAAATTGTCCTCTCCATGGCAAGGACCGTACATTGTAGTAGATATCGCCCGACCAGGAGCTTACAGGATCGCAGAGATAGATGGGGACGTACTGCCAAACACGTGGAATATGGATCAACTACGCAGGTTTTACGCCTAAACAATGAAGATCGTGCACAGTTCTAGACCAACTATCAGGTTTGGCAGGAATAAACCGTCGTCTGCGTCGCCTACAGCGCCAACAAAACAAAAAATATAAGTTCTATATACTCTACTCACCCTCGCTTTTATGCTCGGGGGCTGGGTTTTTTATTTTCTATTCTGTTTCTACTCTTTGTTATCATATTGCATACACTAACAAAGAGCCGGGGACTACCATGCTGAAAATTTTTTTTTCAGACCTATTCTATGCATCCGAGCTATACGCTCGGGGGCTCCCCATTTGATCGGGAAGTTTCTTGCAGTTTGTACTTCTAGACTCTTTTTCAGCATGCCAGCATGACTGTAAAAGAGCCCGGGGGCTACTACGGTACTACTACCATGCAAGAAATGAACTTTTTAATTCAAGAAAGCTAGGCAAACGCTAAAATTACCGAACACCATGACTACAAGGAATTACACAGTTCAGAAGGCCGCCCGTGTCTCAGCAACTAAACAATTCCATAATAGCTTATGGTAATGGGACTTTTTGGCTATGACAAAGCTATCAGTTAAAAAGATCCATGAAAATACCGATCAGCTCTAAAGATTTACGCAAAAACATGCAAGCATATGTTTAGCAAAATATAACCGCATTCTAAACTGTTAAAGTTTTGCCCTATTACAGGAATTCTGCACAGTGTTCAGGGTGATTCCTCCGAATCACTCAGATGGAGACCAAGTTTTCTGACAAACGGTTCCACCAGTGGGGTAAGACTATCAAACATTACCTCAGCTTCTGACGCCGAGCACTTGAAGCCTTTGGAGAGCAGAGAAATGTCCAGATCAGGGAGATGGCTCTTCAAAGCCCCGATGGTGTGAGTTGCAGCAACGCAGGCACCTTCCATCAGCCTGGACTCCAAGGACGAACTGCGCTTCTCTGATGCTTCAAGACGCGCGGTCAGGTCAGCCAGTCTTCCTTCCAGATCCGAGTTTTTCTCTTTGAGCATCTCGATGCTCTTGGAGTCAGCTACAGGGTCAAAGGCAGCATATGAACAAAAGTTTGAGGATAAAAACTCAATAAGCAAGGCATAAGATTTAAAGCATGTACCTTCTTTCTCGGACTAGAGAACAGTCGCCTGGGCTCCCAGTCTGATCACAGACGCTTCTGCAGCAGAGGCACGAGCGTCTAGCGAACGCCATTGCTCCGAAAGCGCGCTAATGATCGGGCCCAGGGGCATCGGTATGGGTCCCACAATCTCTGCAGTCCTCTCTGAGCTGTCAGGTTGTGCTCTTAAGTCTGGCTCGGGAGTTTTCTCTCTGGCAGATGGTCTGACAGGAGGAGAAGCTGTGGGATCGGGATGCCTGAATTCCCGAACAATCAAATACAGTGAAAACAGCATTTAAGAAAAATGCTCATACATAATCAAAGGTTGTCAAAGCTCTTACTCGGCCGTCGGGATGTTAACCTTAAATCTCTTGGCACCAGGGATAAGCTTTGATAATTGCCTGGTCGGACGATTTTCCTGCCGAGAAATCTCCCGATCATGTTTAGCTTTGGTTATGCGATCAAAAGCTGCGAATAAACGCCCGAATACGATCATGCTCGATACCTGGGCAACAGGACGAGGTTGGTCACGAATGGGCTGCAGATTTGCGGGCCCAGGCAATCCAAAGGTTCCCGAGTCGAGAACTGTCCTCTCCACACTACGAGAGCGTTTTCGGGTTCGGGGGATAATCGCCTGGGGGCTGCTTGGGACCTCTTTCTCCAAACCGGGCGATGATTCGGGCTGTTCGTTGGTCGGGGCCCTGGTGCCTTGATCATCGGGCTGATCCCCCTCCTCTTCGACATTGATGGCACCGCTCTGGGCGGGGGCATCAACAATAGCTGGGGCCTGGTCGGGAATAAAGAGGTGTATCATATCACTATTAAAGAAAAAAAGAAGATTTTTCTGAGTAACAGTTTACCTCTGGAGGAGGGTTATCAGCGCTGTAAGGTGCTGGGA
>CM014271.1:64010901-64037529 GCA_004135705.1 Alloteropsis semialata | reverse complement strand
TATTGATCAACCAAGAATTCATCATGCCATCGCCAAAGATCACCCCATTGATCAAATTGTGGGTGATATTAGTAAGGGTGTTCAAACTCGATCTCGTGTTGCTTCATTTTGTGAACATTTCTCTTTTGTATCTTGTGTTGAACCTAACCGTGTAGATGAAGCACTAAATGATCCAAATTGGGTGAATGCAATGCATGAAGAATTGAATAATTTCACCCGGAATAAAGTTTGGGAGCTAGTAGAGAGACCCAAGAATTATAATGTGATTGGCACAAAATGGGTATTCCGGAACAAGCAAAATGAAGATGGTGTTGTTGTGAGAAACAAGGCAAGATTGGTTGCTCAAGGGTACACTCAAGTTGAAGGCTTGGACTTTGGTGAAACATTTGCTCCCGTGGCTAGATTGGAAGCTATAAGAATCTTATTGGCCTATACTTGCTCTCATAATATCAAGCTATATCAAATGGATGTCAAAAGTGCCTTCTTAAATGGCAAGATTAGTGAACTAGTATATGTTGAACAACCTCCCAGTTTTGAAGATCTTGACAAGCAAAATCATGTATACAAGCTCTCTAAAGCTCTCTATGGGTTGAAGCAAGCACCTCGTGCTTGGTATGAAAGGCTTAGGGACTTTCTCATATCTAGGGGATTCAAAATTGGAAAGGTTGATAATACCTTGTTCACTAAGAAGATTGAAAATGACATATTCATATGCCAAATTTATGTAGATGACATCATCTTTGGTTCAACCAATGAAGATTATTGCAAGGAATTCGGTGATATGATGTCAAATGAATTTGAAATGTCTATGATTGGTGAATTGAGCTTCTTCCTTGGTCTTCAAATCAAGCAAATGAGGGAAGGCACATTTGTTTGCCAATCTAAATATGTGAAGGATCTATTGAAGAAGTTTGGTATGGAAGATGCTAAACCTATCAAAACTCCTATGGCTACTAATGGACATCTTGATCTTGATGAGGGAGGTAAACCGGTAGATCCTAAACTTTATAGATCCATGATTGGTAGTTTGCTTTATCTTACCGCATCTAGGACCGATATTATGTTTAGTGTGTGCATGTGTGCAAGGTTTCAAGCCGCACCCAAAGAATGTCACTTGACCGCCGTCAAGCGCATCCTAAGATATTTGAAGTATTCCCCTAATATTGGTCTTTGGTATCCTAAGGGTGCTCATTTTGATTTGGTTGGGTATTCGGATTCGGATTATGCGGGATGCAAGGTTGATAGGAAGAGCACATCCGGTGGTTGTCAATTTCTTGGAAGATCTCTTGTTTCTTGGTCTTCAAAGAAATAAAATTCAGTGGCTCTCTCTACCGCCGAAGCGGAATATATCTCGGCGGGAAGTTGTTGTGCTCAATTATTGTGGATGAAGCAAACTCTTCTTGATTTTGGAGTGGATTTCAAGAATATACCTCTCTTATGTGATAATGAAAGTGCCGTAAAGATAGCTAACAATCCGGTTCAACATTCTAGAACCAAACACATTGATATACGGCATCATTTTCTTAGGGATCATGTGAGCAAAGGGGATATCATAATTGATGGAATTAGCACCAAGGATCAATTGGCGGATATCTTTACCAAGCCATTGGATGAACAAAGGTTTTGTTTCTTGAGAAATGAGCTCAATGTTATTGACTTCTCAAATGTGGCTTGAAACTTCGCTCACATGTTTATTACTTATCTAACTCTACTTTTATGCAAATTATTTGTGCATTTCATCTAGTATTCATTTCATTGCATAAATTTCATGATTCTTGGTCCAAAGTTCTCACTAGATACTGTTGATGATTATATATATCTCAGTGGAATCATTGTGAAAAGAGTTGATAAGAAGATCAGGAAAGAAATTCAAAAAGTGACAAAAGACAGCAGTTCTCGGGCTGGAAGTTCTGGTATAGCGGACCGTCCGCCACATATGGACCGGACCGTCCGCGGGTCGCGGACCGTCCGCGAGGACTGGGCGGACCTTCCACAGGTGTTAAGGAATATTCTTCAGAATATTAATTTGGATCTGGAAAACCAGAAAATGAGGACAGAGGCGGACCGTCCGCGCCCTCCTGGCGGACAGTCCGCGACGGCCGGGCGGACGTGGACCCGCGCCGGACCGAAGGGGTAAAAAGAGGGCACCGGTCTCTTTCTTCTCCAGAACAGCCGCCTCTCTCTCTCTCATTCTTTTCTCCTCCAAAGCAAAAGTCAAGGACACCTTAGGGAGAGTTTTTTTTTTGGGCGCATCCCCGGACCAACCGGAGCTCATCCCCCGGACCTTCCGCGCCTCAAGGATCATGTCTTCTCGGTATTTTGTCAAAACCCTCAGTGATTCTCATGGATTTCATTCATATTCTTGGTTAGGGTTTGATATGGGGATTTCAATTTCAACCATGGATTTGTGAAATTAGTTGGTGGAATATGTTGAGCAAGTCAAGGGGATGTTATGGCTATGATTTGGTGCAGTTTTGTTGGCTATACTTAGAGATCGGGCATTGGATTAGGGGATGGTTACTGTGCTGGTCGCGGTCTCCAGGTGACCTGCGGACCGTCCGCCACCCCCTGGCGGACAGTCCGCCTGTCACCTGTGACTGCGACCGGGACAGCAGCCTATATGGTTTTGGATTTCAATTCTAAATATTATCACTTATAATTGAAATGCTTTATGGCAGTGCTGGTGGTCATTCTAAGAAGGTTACGACATCGAAGCAAAAGAAGGGAAGTTCATCAAAAAGGCCTAGAGTAGATGACTAGATTCAGGGGATGAATATTTGCCTAGTGACTCAGAGCAAGCGCAAACTGATACTGAGGTAGAAGCTGAGGAGGTTGAAGATGAATTGATTGATGAGACTGTGAATCTTGCAGGAAGACAGTGGAGTCAGAACTCATATAGAGATGCTAGGGCTCTGTCGGGGTTCTCTACAGCCGGCAAGTAAATTTCTACGATCGCGTGTCAGGGTCCGGATGGTGACTCAAGAGACAGGGGATTTAGACTGGTTCGGGCCTCCGGAGAGTAACACCCTACGTCCAATGTGTGCCGATGTTCTCAAGTCCAAGTCTGCAGTAGGGGGTACAAACTAGTCGGGAGAGGGAGAGGGTCCCAAGTCCCTGTGCTGTGTGAGTGAGGGCGCTGTTCGTCCGGTGTTCGAATGTTCGTCTGTTGTCCGTGTCCCCCCACACTGGTGTCCCTTCGGCCCCTTTTATAGTCTCAAGGGGGAGAAGGAGGCGGAGAGGTAAAAAAGAGAGAATTACAATGGAAATTTCGGCCCCGAGGCCTTTAACTTGCGCCGCCTGCCGGGCCGTACAGGGAGCAGGTGTTGACGGAGTGGGCGCCCCGCCGGACCCGGGATCGTACATCCCGGGTGGTTGATGTAGATGACTCCTCGGGTAGGCTCTCGGGTAGTTTCTGGGTCGTGGTTGACTTGTTCTGGGCCTTCGGGAGTTCCAGGTGTCCTCCTCGGGCTCCAGGTGTCGTCCTTGGGCGCCTGGGGTCGTCCTTGGGCACCCGGTGTTGCGCATGCATTTCTCCCAGGACTGTAGCGTTCCTGTTCGGATGAGACGGGCGCCACTGTGGCTGCCGTAGCAAAGGACGGACGCCCATCATGCTCTGGCGCGGCGGGTACCTGGTACGGCACCGTATGGGCCGAGATGGGACGCAGCCGAGTAGTCTAGCCGAGCGAGCCGGAGACTCCTCGGGGGCGGAGAACTCCCCGGGCGAATCGGAGAGCCACCCGGGGGCGGAGAACTCCTCGGGCGAGTTGGGGAACCACCCGGGGGCGGAGAACTCCTCGGGCGAATCGGAGGCTCGTCGGGCGGCCTCCGAGCTGTCGGGGCGTGGAGGATCCACTTGATTTGGGTCTTCGGCTTTTGCTTTTGAGGGGTGGATTATCGTGAGGACCCGGGTTAGGGGCTTGATTGGGTACCCCTAATCCAGACCCTCGTCAGTAGCCCCCAAGCTTGGAGGGGAGATGGAGACTCGCGCCCAGGCTGAGAGGCAGCGCAGATATGGTAAGTCACGATTCCTCCGGTGGGGGCGCGGGAGCGCACCCGCCGGGTGTAGCCCCCGAGCCTTGAGAAGAGCTGGTGCTCTTTTAAGGTTTTGAGTCCGGGTGGTTTGCCTGGAGGTTGTTGGGATCGGAAAACTTGTCGGGGATGGGAAGCTTGCCGAGGATGCTTCGTTAGTGGGCCGGGCCGCTGCCCAACCGTCGATGGGCCGAGCACGGAAGCGCCGGCCCGTTCTTCCGCCGCGTGGGGGGAAGGCGCGCCTTTTGAGGGAGTCAGGTGAGGCGATGTGCGCACGTCGCAAGGCGCCGGAGGTGGGCCCGCGCATTTAATGCCGCAGCCGTTTCGCCGCGCCGCTTCCCCCTTTTATAGCCCTGAGCCACGGCCGCCTAGGTTTTAATCTGCTACAATCTTTTCGTCTCCTGCCGCGCGCATCGTCTTCCTTGCCGCCGCGCTTCGTCTTCCTCGCCGCTGCGCTTGCTCTCTTGCGTTCTCCGCCGCCGCCGCGCTTTTTCGTGGGAGGAGCGACCAAATCCCCGCACCGCCCACGTCACCTTCGTCCTGCGACCTCTCGATGTCGGTCTGGGAGCGCTCCAGGGTGACGCAGAGGCAGTTGGAGGGGCTCGCGCGGGACGGCTCGCTGCCGCCGCTGACGGAGGCCGTAGAGTGGAAGGTTCCGGGTACGGAGGACTACCCCCGACCGCCGCGCGGGTATGTGGTCTCCTTCACCGCCTTCCATGAGCGCGGGTTCTCCGTCCCCGCGGGGAGATTCATCCGGGCCGTGCTCAATGAGTACGATCTGGAGCTCCAGCACATCAACCCCAACGGGGTGCAGCAGATGGCAGTGTTCGTCGCGCTCTGCGAAGGGTACCTGGGGATGGAGGCCCATTGGGACCTCTTCCGGTACTTTTTCAAGTTCGTGCTGCATGCCGCCGAGGGTGGCGTCCCCGCGACGCTCGGGTGCGCCGTATTGAAGGCGAAGCAGGGGCGGTCGAAGGACTACATCACGGGGACCCTGATCAGCTCGAACAAGGGGTGGCACCCCGGGTGGTTCTACCTCAAGAACGACCCGAAGAACCCCCTTCCGGAGTACACCGGGAGGTCATTCGAGAAGGCGCCCGACCATTGGGGGTACGGGCCCGAGAAGAAGTTGCAGGAGAAGCTCCTTGGGAACATCTGGAAGGCCCTCGCGCGACTCCGCGACGCGAACGTATCCGCGGCGGAGGTCATCGGCGGGTACCTCTTGAGAGGTATCGTTCCGCTGAGGCGGCGCACCCTCCAGATCTGGCAGATGGTTCCGGCGAAGGCCCCCTTCGTGGGGACCGTGACGATGAACCCCTTGCCCTCGGAGGCCGAGGTGGAGCGCCGGGTGACGGCAGCGGTGGGAAAGGCCCACGACGCATATCCTCCCCTGGGCCTTCTCCCCATGCCCCCGAATGCCCGCACCAAGGCTCTGGTAAGGCTTCCTTCATCCGCCTTGATTTCAGCCCCGAGTAGTTTTTGGTTTGCTGATCCCGAGTTCTTCAGGTGAAGAGCCATGACTGCTCCTACTCCCTGCCGCCGCTTCCCGAGGACAGGGCGAAGAATCGGGCCGAGGCCGAATGGGCCAAGGCGAAGAAAGACCGCCGGGAGCAGTGGAAGAAACGAGAGATCGCCAAGCGTGAGAGAAACGCCGAGCGAGCCAAGCGGAGGGCGAAGGGAGACCGAGTCTCCGAAGATGAGGACCCCGAGTCGGAGCCCGCGGAGGGGGACTCGAGGAGCGACGACGATGAGGAGAGCGATGACGAGGACGCGCCCCCCAGGAAGCTTAAAGCGGTTGCGGCGATGACCGCCTCGTCCTCGGCGCAGCAACCGGGGTCCAGCGGGAGAGGGGGGCCGCCTCCGCCGGACGCAGGGAGGAGCGAAAGCTCCCGGTCGAGCCGGCATCGACGGTCCTCCGGGGACAGCCAGCGCGAGAGGCGCAGCCGCACGCCTCCGTCCACCCATCATGTGCCCGAGGAGGGGAAGAGTTCCCGACGGGACACGGTCTCCCCCCGTCGGGAGAGAAGCCGGAGCCGGGACTTGTCGGAGCGCGCCCACAAGGGGGTCTCGTCATCGGGGGCGTCGCGCTCCCCCAAAAGGTTCGCGCCACGAGATGACAGGCGGCCGCCGCCAGCCCCTCAAACGACGCGGGCGCATAGCGAAGGGCGGGACGTGCCCCGGACGCCCGTTCCTGCCGCAAGGGCAGATCCTGTTGGGGGCGGGGCCTCGCCCACACCGCCCGTGGTGGAGACGCAGGCCCCTTCCGCCCCGGTGAGGGCCACGACGGGGCGGCCGGATCCGTCCCCGGTCGAAGGAGGAGGCCCGTCTGGTCAGGCGGCGCCCCACTCGGGTAGGGACGCCGAAACCGCGCAGGTGGCCCCCGCCCCAACGGCGCTCGCGGGATCCAAGAGGCCCGCATCCCCGAAGGACCCAGCGCCGACGGGTTCCAAGCGGACTCGGACCATCTCGTCGAGGTGAGCGATGATCTGTCCTTCTCGAGTGGTTTTTGTTTTCTCTGTAGTTGCCATTTTTCTCAGCCGGGCTCCCCGACTTGTGATGCACCAGTCGGGCCGACACTCCGCTCGTGGTGGCGCCGAAGAAGATGCTGCGCTCGGCGGCGCAGACGCCGAGGCCTGCGACGGAGCAGGCCGAGAAGGTGACGCCGGAGCCCGCGGCGGAGCCGGCCGAGAAGGCGACGCCGGAGCCCATGGCGGAGCGGGCCGAGGAGGCGACGCCCTAAGAAGGTGCAGGAAGGGGACGGCGACAGCCCGGGAGACGCACTCCCGACGGGCCTGGCCATTGCACAGACCGTCCCCACGGAGGCGGCCGTCGCGGCGCTCCAAGCCGAGCTGGCCGAGGAGCTGGTGGAGGCGGCTCTGCCTACTCCTCAGGAGGCGGCGGCCCGCCCCGGAGCGGGGGAGGTCGCCGTGTCTGGTGACGCGGCCCTAGCCGGGGCCGAGGGAGTTACTGCCGGGGGAGATGGCCGCGGGGTCGCTGCCTCTCCGGGGACCGTGGCCGGCCCCAAGGAAGCAGAGGCGGGGACGTCCGGCGCCCTCTAAGACGCTGCCATCCCGGCGGCGGCAGCTGCTGCAGCCCCCGAGTCCTCCGGGGCGGCGCCGCCGGAGATCGTTGTGCTCGAGGACTCGTCGGAGGATGGTTCTCGGAGGAGCGGTGGCGATCCAAGCGGGGGGTAGACTTCAGGGCCCCCGAGGCCCTTGAGCCCCTTGAGGGGCATCCCGGACTCCTTCAGGGACGCCCCGGGGATGATGACGATGGACCGTCGCTACCAGACCCTCGTGCCTATTGAAAATAATCCGAACCTGCCGTGCGAGGGTCGATTGTTGTGGTACGATTGTCAGGACCCGGAGAGTCCCATCTTCGAACTGGACGACCAGTCGGAGATGGAGCAGTGTCGTCTTCTCGGGAAGGGCCTCAACGATATGAAGGAGATCTTCAACGAAATGATCATCAAGCCTTCCCGGGTAAGTCCTCGGGTTCTCTTCTTTTGGTCCTTAGGGTGGGTGCCATCTTGGGAGTGTCTGACCGCTCTCTCTTCGGCCTTTGTGCAGAAGATCATGGAGCGCAGCTCCGATAAGTCCCTGTTCCTCCGTCGGGAGGCCGGGCTATGGGCCGCCGTCGAACAGCTGAAGGCCGAGAAGGAGCAGCTCGAGGCCCAGCTGACCGAGGCCCGGGAGGCCAGGGACGAGGCAATTGAGGATGCCGCGGAGGAGAAAGCCGCTCTTGAGGCGAAGGTGGAGGAGGCCGAGAAGACGGTGATGGAGGCGCTGACGGCCGCCGACGCCTCTAACCGTGCGAAGGACACCGCCGTGCAGGAGGCCGAGGGGCTGAAGGAAAAGGTGGCGGACCTTCAGAAAGACCTCCAGCACCGCGACCTCGACCTCAAGACGGCCAACAACCAAGTGATCGGGCTGGCCGAGAAGCTGAAGGCCGCTGAGGAAGAGGGGGCCCGCCTCAAAGAAGTCGCCCAGAAGCGGGAGGAGGAGATCCTCGGAAAGTTATCCCTCCTCATTTCTTGTCAGGCGGTTTCTTTCCGTTCTCCTCGAGTGGCGGCGAGTTTGCTTAGGCTTGTCTGCCAATGTAGCCCTGCGGAAGGAGAAGGCTGACCTGGAGGCCAAGCTCGAGGCCGAGAAGCGCGAGGTGGCCAAGGCCTTTGCTGCCAACCAAGAGCTGGTGCAGCTTGGTCACAACCTGAAGGCGGAGTTGGCCGGTAAGTATTGTGTTTGTGCTTATCCTTCCTCTTGGCTTTCCTTCCTGCGGGGTAACTCCTGACGAAGAATTGTCTACAGGAGCTGTCGAGGACCTTCGGAGGTCCAGGGAGGCGGGCGAGCAGAGCCAAAAGGGCCCTTGAGAAGGAGTCCGAGGTCCACCAGGCTTTGGTCCAGGCCGTCGAGCACATGTTTGAAGAGCTCAATGTCGGCGGCGGCCCGTCCTGGTGGACCGCGTCGCCCTTGTTGCAGGGAGGACTCGGGCGCAGGCCACGGATCTTGCTCGGAGTGTGGCGCGGAAGATCATTGCCATGTTCTTGTCGCACTCGAAACTTGGACAAACATGGTCACGAAGCCCCTCGAGCTGACGTTCTTTTCTCGCAAGCGCAAAAGTATACCGCTTGATCGCGCGCGAGAGCGATCACTTGTCGAGTTTTTGCGAAAAAAGGAGGGGCACTGGGCCCCGGGTGGAGCCCCCGAGCGGTGGGCGATCCTGCACAGGGAAGGGGTCGCCCGCCGCTTAGCTTTGGGAACTTGCAGGGTACATTTCGGAAAACGACCGTGTGCGACTAAAGTACTCGGAACAGCGCGGTACTTTGATTATTATCGCGAATTGAAAAGTACAGACACTCTTTAAGGGTAAAAGCGACGTAGCTGCTCTATGTTCCAAGCGTTCGTGAGAACTTGGCCGTCCGCGTCCTTGAGCTTGAAAGTCCCCGGGCGGAGGACTTGGTCGACGATGTAGGGGCCTTCCCATGGTGGCGACAGTTTGTGGCGGCCGCGGTTGCTCTGAACTCGTCGGAGGACGAGGTCGCTGACTTGAAAGGCCCGGCTTCGAATGTTGCGGTCGTGGTACCGCCGTAGGGCCTGCTGATACTTGGCAGAGTGGAGTAGTGCGACGCTGCGTGCTTCATCTAGCTCATCGATGGCGTCCTCCAGGGATGCTTGATTCCCTTCGTCGTCATAGGCACGAACTCTTGGGCTGCCGTAGTCGAGGTCAGTCGGGAGGACCGCCTCGGATCCGTGCACCATGAAGAAGGGCGTGCAGCCCGTGGCTCGACTTGGAGTGGTTCGCAAGCTCCAGAGGACCGACGGGAGCTCTGCGACCCATCTTGCCCGGAACTTCTCGAGGCGTTTGAAGATTCGTGGCTTCAGTCCTTACAAGATCATGCCATTGGCTCTCTCCACCTGTCCGTTGGTTCTGGGATGGCTGACGGCGGCCCAGTCCACTCGGATGTTGTTGTCATCGCAGAAGTTGAGGAACTTTTTGCCCGTGAACTGAGTGCCGTTGTCGGTGATGATCACGTTCGGGACCCCGAAGCGGTAGATGATGTCGGTGAAGAACTGGACATCCTCTTGTGAGCGAACCCGCCTGATGGGCCTTGCCTCGATCCATTTGGAGAACTTGTCAACGGCGACCAGGAGATGCGTGAAGCCCCCGGGTGCTCTCTTCAGTGGCCCGACTAGATCCAAACCCCATACGGCAAAGGGCCAAGTGATGGGGATGGTCTGCAGGGCTTGCACCGGGAGGTGAGTCTGCCTCGCATAGAACTGACAGCCTTCGCAGCTGCGCACGATGTCGTTGGCATTGGCAACCGCGGTTGGCCAGTAGAACCCTTGCCGGAAAGCTTTCCCGACAAGTGTCTTCGGCACGGCATGGTGCCCACATGCCCCCGCATGGATGTCCTTTAGCAATTACTTGCCTTGGTCGATCAAGATGCAGCGCTTTAGGACGCCAAAGGTGCCTCGTCGGTAAAGTTCTCCCTCGATGAGCGTGAAGGTCTTGGCCCAGCGGGCGATCCGCTGAGCCTCGGTCTTGTCGGAAGGGAGCTTGCCCTGCACGATCCATTCAAGGAGCGGAATCCTCCAGTCGGGGTCCTCGAGGTTGGGCCCTGGTGCTGCGTCGATCTCCATCACTTCTGCTTCCTCCTGCGTTGGAGGTTCGGGTGGTTCATCATCAAGTCGGATGGAGGGGGCGTGCTGGTCCTTGGCAAACACTCCATGGGGGACAGGCTTCCGGTTGGAGGCCGCCTTGGCAAGGATGTCGGCCGCCTCGTTGTATCGTCATTGGACGTGCTTGAGCTCGAGGCCGAGGAACTTGTCTTCCAGCTCGCGGACCGCCCGGCAGTAGGCGGCCATCTTGGGGCTGACGCAGCTCGACTCCTTCATCACTTGATCGACGACCAACTCCGAGTCACCTCGGATCTCGAGACGCCGTATGCCGAGCTTGAGGGCGATACGGAGTCCGTTGATGAGGGCTTCGTACTCGGCGGCGTTGTTGGAAGCCGAGAAGTGCAGTCGGACCATGTGCTCCATGCGCACGCCCAGAGGCGAGACGAAGACGAGGCCGACATCGGCTCCCTCCTTCATGAGCGATCCGTCGAAGTACATGACCCACGTTTCGTGTTCGATGGAGGTCGGGGGAGTCTGGGCCTCGGTCCACTCGGCGACGAAGTCGGCCAGTGCTTGTGACTTGATGGCGTCCCGAGGGGCGTAGGTGACGTTCTTGCCCATCAGCTCGAGCGCCCACTTGGCCATCCTCCCCTCAGCCTCGGGGTTCTCGATTACCTCGCCGAGTGGATACTTTGACACCACTGTGATGGGGTGGGCGTCAAAGTAATGCCGGAGCTTCCGTTTGGTGATCAGGATAGCGTAGACCAGCTTTTGGATCTGGGGGTAGCGTACCTTGGTGTCGGACAGGACCTCGCTGATAAAGTAGATGGGGCGTTGTACCTTTTGGATCTTCTCGGGCTCATCGCGCTCGACGACGAGGGCGGTGCTCACCACATGAGTGGTCGCCGCGATGTAGAGCAGCATGGGCTCTCCTTCCGCCGGGGCGGTCAGGATCGGCGGATTTTTGAGCGATGCCTTAAGCGAGTCGAGGGCCTGTTGCGCCTCGGCGTTCCAGACGAAGTGATTCGACTTCTTGAGCAGTCGGTACAAGGGCAGGCTCCGTTCCCCGAGTCGGGCGATGAAACGGCTGAGCGCGGCCAAGCATCCCGTGATGCGTTGGACCCCCTTTACGTTCTGGATTGGCCCCATGTCGGTGATGGCGGTTATCTTCTCGGAATTGGCCTCGATGCCTCGTTCCGATACGATAAAGCCGAGGAGCATGCCTCTCGGGACCCCGAAAACGCATTTCTCGGGGTTGAGCTTTACTTTGTTTAGCCGGAGCTTTTCAAAGACCGCCGCGAGGTCGGGGACCAAGTCGCCGGTGCGCTTGGATTTCACTACTATGTCGTCAACGTACGCCTCGACCAGTCGGCCGATTAAGTCGCCAAAGACGCGACGCATGCATCTTTGGAACGTAGCGCCCGCGTTTTTCAGCCCGAATGGCATCGACGAATAGCAGAAGGTGCCGTAAGGCGTGATGAACGATGTTGCGAGCTGGTCGGCCAGGCTCATCGCGATCTGATGGTACCCGGAGTACACATCGAGAAAGCAGAGGGTTTCGCACCCCGCGGTGGAGTCGACCACCTGATCTATGCGCGGAAGAGGGAAGGAGTCTTTTGGACATGCCTTGTTAAGGCCGGTGTAGTCAACGCACATCCTCCATTTCCCATTCTTCTTTTTTACAAGGACAGGGTTTGCTAACCACTCGGGGTGGTACACTTCCCTAATGAAGCCGGCGCTAAGGAGCTTTTTGAGCTCTTCGCCGATGGCTTTGTACTTGTCCTCGTCGTACCATCGAAGCCTCTGTTTGACCGGTCGCGTGCCAGGCTTAATATCAAGTTTGTGCTCGGCGACTTCCCTTGGAATCCTCGGCATGTCCGAGGGCTTCCATGCAAACACATCGAGGTTTGCATGGAGAAAGTCGACGAGCGCGCTTTCCTATTTAGGATCGAGCGCCGTCCTAACACGGAGGGTGCGACCATCATTGGCCACGGCAACCTCCTTGACGTCCTTGGCTGGCTCGAAGGAGCACGCAGCACGCTTGGAGGTCTCGGGGATATCCGGGTCCTTGGGCAAAGGCTCAGCGGTGAGCTTCTTGGACTGGACGAGCGCCTCCGCGAATTGGAAGCACTCGGTTTCACAGGCGAATGCATGCTCAAACGAAGTCCCCACTGTGATGACACCTTTGGGTCCTGGGATCTTCAGTTTGAGGTACGTATAGTTCGGGACAGCCATGAACTTTGCGTATGCAGGCCTCCCGAGGATGGCGTGATACGTCCCAGGAAATCCCACCACTTCGAAAGTGAGGGTTTCTCTGCGGAAGTTCCGTGGAGTCCCGAACGTGACGGGCAGATCGATCTGCCCGAGCGGCATCGCGTCCGCCCCGGGGACAACCCCATGGAACGGCGCCGCGGATGACCGAAGCCGGGACCGCGAGATCCCCATCTCATCGAGAGTCTCGGCGTAGAGGATGTTGAGGCCGCTCCCGCCGTCCATCAGTACCTTGTGGACGCGCTTCGTCCCGAAGAGAGGAGCAACCATGAGTGGGTATCTTCCAGGTTGCGGGACATGGTCGGGATGATCAGAGCGATCAAAAGTGATCGGGGCCTCGGACCACCTTAGGTAGGAGGGCACCACGGGCTCCGTGTGGCAAACTTCTCATCGGATCAGCTTTTCGTCACGCCTCGAGGGGCAGGCCGCCGATCCCCCAACGATCATCAGGACTGCGCCGTCCTCCCTGGGGTAGCCGTCGTCGTCGTTTGGGCCTCTGGCCCCATCTTGGTTCTCGTAGGGTCTCTTCTTCAGAGTGCCGGCGAGGAAACTCTTCATGAGCTTGCAGTCCTTCAGGGCGTGCTTGACAGGGCCCTCGTGGTTGGTGCAAGGCGCCTCGAGGAGCTTCTTGAAGTGATCCTTCGGTACGTTGCCCTTGGGCTTGGTAGGCTTTCGCTCGGCCGCCGCCACCATGCCGCCGTCACGTCGCCGCTTGTCCTTCTTCTTTTTCTTGTCGGGTTGTATGGAGGGGCCTTCGCCGGCCGCCCCCGACTGCTTGCCCTTGCCTTGAGGCCGATCGAGGGTCGCGGCGACTGCGTCTTCTCCGTCGGCGTAGTCGGTGGCGATGTCGAGGAGCTCCCGGATGGTTCGTGGCTTCTTGCGTCCCAACTCGTGGATGAGGGTCGCGCAGGTGGTTCTGAACCGGAACGCTGAGACAACGTCGGTGTCGGCGGTGTTCGGCAGCTCGGTGCAGCGCTTGGAGAAGCGCTTGATGTAGTCACGCAGAGTTTCATCCGCCTCTTGGAGGCAGTTGCGCAGATCCCAGGGGTTCCCGGGACGAGTATAGGTGCCCTGGAAGTTGCCAATGAAGGCATCACGCAACTGCGCCCAGCTGTCGATCCTGCCTGCAGGGAGGTGCTCCAGCCATGTCCGAGCCGAGTCAGCGAGGTAGAGTGGAAGACTTTTGATGATGAAGTGGTCGTCTTGCGCCCCGCCCGCATGGCACGCGAGCCGGTAGTCCTCCAGCCAGACGCTGGGGTTTGTGTCCCCGTCGTACTTGGGCACCGTCGTGGGAGCTCAGAAGCGCGGAGGGACCTGAGCGCCGAGGACACGAGGTCCAAAGGCACGCGGCCCCCTGGGGTCGGGTGACGCACTCCTGCTTCGGTCCTCGCCGCTGTCGTAGCGGCCCCCACGTCGCCTGTTGTAGGCTCCGCGTGGGCGGTGCTCATGGTGCTCGTCCCGTCGTCTGGCGCCTCCGTCTGCTATGGCCCCGTGATGATGTACGGAGTGCTCTCGATCGGGCTCCCGGGGAGCTCGCTGGCGTGAGGCGGAGCTTTCCGCCTGCTGGACTGCTGCGGTTTCCAGAAGCGCGCGGAGCTGCTGATGGAACCTTCGATCTTCAGGCGCCGCTAGTTCAGGGTGTTCACGGAGCAGGACAGCAGCCGCTGCGAGGTTCTGGGACGCTCGGTTGAAGACCGGCGCGTCGTTGGCGTTGTTGTCGATGACGATGTTATGGTGCACCTCCCGTGCGCGCGCGCGGGCGGCCCCTCCATCCGCGTTCTTGCCAAGCTCGCGGTGAAGTCGCCCGCGTTCGTCCTCGAGTTGACGTTGTGCCTCGTCGAGCTCCCGCAGCCTGGTCCGCCGAGCATCGCCGGCAGGGTCGTTCTTGGGTGGCGCCTTGGCGTCCTTGGGGGCCGCCTTGTCGCCCGTCGAGCTGCTCGCACTCTGTACGTCCCCGTCCGGAGTGTGGCACATGAAGCACTCACGAGACGGGTCGAAGTTGGGGGGAGCCCACCTCAACCGCGGGCTCGAGTTCTGCCTGCCCATCGTGCCCTTGGCAGCTGGAGAGGCGGAAGAGGTGAGTTCCGTCGACGCTGGGGCGACCGTCGGATCGCGTGGCAGGCCCGGCTGTCCCTCCGGGTACATGGCGCCGTAGTAGTCGAGGAAGTCGTCCCAGAGGAGCTGTTCCACCCCTCCAACTTGGAGGGCGAGGTTGGTGATCATGTAGGAGAGGTTGCGGAAGTGCTCCTGGGTTGGGCTCCGTCCCAAGGCGGCCGCCAGATCCTCACCTAGCAGGTCGAAGACGTAGGCGGTGGCTCCCGTGATGGCTCGGGAGGGTTTGGGCCTCTTGCCATGGATCGTCCCGCCGTCGTCGTCTTGGGCAAGTTTGGGGCGCACGAAAGTAGCCCCGATGATGGGCTCCACCGACTTGCCGAAGATGAAGTCGAGGGAGCCGAACCGTAGGTGATTGCCCGGCGCCAGCGAGGCGCCGCCGTGGGCCATCCGGGCCCCGGTGGGATGTCGTGACACGCGAAAAGGCCCCTACCTGGCGCGCCAACTGTCGGGGTTCTCTACCGCCGGCAAGCAAATTTCTACGATCGCGTGTCAGGGTCCGGATGGTGACTCAAGAGACAGGGGATTTAGACTGGTTCGGGACTCCGGAGAGTAACACCCTACGTCCAGTGTGTGCCGATGTTCTCAAGTCCAAGTCTGCAGTAGGGGGTACAAACTAGTCGGGAGAGGGAGAGGGTCCCAAGTCCCTGTGCTGTGTGAGTGAGGGCGCTGTTCGTCCGGTGTTCGAATGTTCGTCTGTTGTCCGTGTCCCCCCACACTGGTGTCCCTTCGGCCCCTTTTATAGTCTCAAGGGGGAGAAGGAGGCGGAGAGGTAAAAAAGAGAGAATTACAATGGAAATTTCGGCCCCGAGGCCTTTAACTTGCGCCGCCTGCCGGGCCGTACAGGGAGCAGGTGTTGACGGAGTGGGCGCCCCGCCGGACCCGGGATCGTACATCCCGGGTGGTTGATGTAGATGACTCCTCGGGTATGCTCTCGGGTAGTTTATGGGTCGTTGTTGACTTGTTCTGGGCCTTCGGGAGTTCCAGGTGTCCTCCTCGGGCTCCAGGTGTCGTCCTTGGGCGCCTGGGGTCGTCCTTGGGCGCCCGGTGTTGCGCATGCGTTTCTCTCAGGACTGTAGCGTTCCTGTTTGGATGAGACGGGCGCCACTGTGGCTGCCGTAGCAAAGGACGGACGCCCATCATGCTCTGGCACGGCGGGTACCAGGTACGGCACCGTATGGGCTGGGACGGGACGCAGCCGAGTAGTCTGGCCGAGCGAGCCGGAGACTCCTCGGTGTCGGATGTTTGGACCCGGCAGTCCACACAGGGTATGCCTACGTGGTTGATTTGTTGAGGGACAGATCGAGGATCAGAAGTCGATGGTAACACAAGACGCAAGGATTGAACAGGTTCGGGCCGTCGAGATGACGTAACACCCTACGTCCTGTGTTGGCGGCGATTGTATTGCTGTATTTGAAGTTCCTGGAAGGATCTCCGTAGTTGGGTTCTGTCCTAGGGTTGTATGATCGTGGGTTGTAGCGTAGATGTTCGTGGATGTTGATGCTCTGGAGGGGGGTCTCAAGGCGCCTTATATAGTCCGGCTGCCTTGAGTTACAAGTCGGCCAGAGATCGTAACCTACCCGAATTACAAGGATTTGATCCTATAACGATTACAGATATCTTTCCCTACAATTCCGGCTAGTTTATCCTGATCTCCGAGCTTCTTGCGGGATACGCCGTGTGCTTTCCTTACCGCGCGCGTCGTCGCGCCCATCCGGTTCGCCCGACTGGTGGGCCTCCGACTGGTGGGCCAGCCAGTCCGACAAACCGATCCAGATGTACTCGGATTGGGCCGCCCCTTGCTGGGTGGGCCAATCCGCCTGCTGGGTACCCCTGGGGGTCTACCCCCGACAAGCCCCCGAGTAGTACGTGGTTGAGGACAAGTCGGCGAGGTCGTGCTGTCCGATGAGCGTCGAGCCTGCTGCAGTTGGAAGCGAAACCGCGTGATACTGGAGAGAAAAAAGCCGTTTACCCAACGGATGCGCCGCGAGGTGCGTCCGTTGGACGTAGCCCCCGAGCCTTGAAGCGATTCCGAAGGAATCGGTCCAAGGGTTAGTAGCCTTGTTCTGAAGTCGTCGGACAATCAACGGATGCGCCGCGAGGTGCGTCCGTTGGCCGTAGCCCCCGAGCCTTGAAGCGATTCCGAAGGAATCGGTCCAAGGGTTAGTCAAGGAGCATCTGGCTAAATCATCCGACGTTAATTTCGGCGTCCAGCCCCCGAGCGTGAGGGCCGCGGAGTCCTGCGAGACACGCCGAGTGGTCGTTCCGGCGCCAGCCCCCGAGCGTGAGGGCTGAGCACGCCGAGTGGTCGTCCCGGCGCCAGCCCCCGAGCGTGAGGGCCGAGCACGCCGAGTGGTCGTCCCGGCGCCAGCCCCCGAGCGTGAGGGCTGAGCACGCCGAGTGGTTGTCCCGGCGCCAGCCCCCGAGCGTGAGGGCTGAGCACGCCGAGTGGTCGTCCCGGCGCCAGCCCCCGAGCGTGAGGGCTGAACACGCCGAGTGGTCGTCCCGGCGCCAGCCCCCGAGCGTGAGGGCTGAGCACGCCGAGTAGTCGTCCCGGCGCCAGCCCCCGAGCGTGAGGGCCGAGCACGCCGAGTAGTCGTCCCGGCGCCAGCCCCCGAGCGTGAGGGCTGAGCACGCCGAGTGGTCGTCTGTACCCTGCAACAAAGTTAAAGTTCGAGGAGAAGGTGTTCGGCGGTACAAATACTAATGAACTCCGCTCCCTGCTTTCAAGTCTTTTAATTTCCTCGGGTAGTTAGCCTGTTACGTTTATGCACCTGGTCCCCGATAGCCGTAGTCCATAGCGCAGGGAGCTGGGCCGCGTGCACGCGTAGGAGGGTAGGCGTACGGAAGAGCCGAGGTTTCACGGATTAAGGCGTGTGCTCCCCGAGTACTTTAGCAACTTGTTTTAAAGCTCGCGGGATTAGCGAAAATAATCAATTGAAACTTATCTTGGCGAGAGGTTCGAGTCCCGGAGGATTCCTTCTTCGTAGGATATGCCAAGGAGAGGCAGGCAAGGCGGCGTCGCTTCTGTGATGCGGCGTCAGGAATAGAGTTCCCGTGACTGCACAGGGCACTCCCGTGGCCGAGTGGAGCCAAAGGAGATAAGGGTGACCTGTGCGCTTCAGGCTGGAGGAGAGACGCGTGGCGCGGAGCCCGCGCTCGTCATCGTGGAGTAAATCTTCCGTCCTCCGGCGGCCAGGGGCTATAAATACCCGTCGGGGAGCCTGAGCTGCTACCCAAGAGCGAATAGATATAGAATCCTTGTAGCCAACATGCCGGAGGTTCATCATTGGATTCATCCACCGGGGAGAGCTCATGGAGTCATCACGGCGTGGTGCTAGAAGAGTGCTTGCGAGGGATCTGAGGCGTTGATCGGCGCGTTAGTGCTGCCCTGTTCACCCCCGCATTCCCATGTGACGAGGGCCATGTGGGGTGAAATGCTTTGTAGAGCCAGGGATAGCCGAAGGCGTCCGTCATCAACCCTCCACCGGTGCTGTCCCGTCGACGGCTGCAGTGGTGCTACAAGAGAGCTTGCGAGGAGCTCATGTGGACCAAGCTTACTCCGGATGTAGCACTGAGCGCAGGGACGAGTGCCCCAGGCCGTCACCTTGGCGGCTGATGTGTTTGATGTTTGTAACCGGCGTAAGTCCGGCTTCGTTGTAACTGTATTTCCTGCGAAAAGGATTGTATTGCCTGTTGCAATTTGTTTGCAGCGTCAGTTCCCGAGCGTTTCGGGACTGATCGAGCCCTCATGGCGCGCTGCTTTTGATATGGCGCCAGCCCCCGAGTCCGAATGCCGGTCGAACCTTAGCGGTACGCCTTCAGTTGTGCAGTGTTGGCTTCCGAGTGGTTCGGAGCCAATCGAGCCCGAGAGGCGCACTGACTTGATCGTGGCGCCAGCCCCCAAGCGTGGGAGCTGCTCGAGCCTTAGCGGCACACCACTGAGTTTGCAGTGTTGACTCCCGAGTGGTTCGGGGCCAATCGAGCCCGAGAGGCGCACTGACTTGATCGTGGCGCCAGCCCCCGAGGATGGGAGCTGCTCGAGCCTTAGCGGCACGCCACTGAGTTCGCAGTGTTGACTCCCGAGTGGTTCGGGGCCAATCGAGCCCGAGAGGCACACTGACTTGATCACGGCGCCAGCCCCCGAGCGTGGAAGCTGTTCGAGCCTTAGCGGCACGCCGACTGCTCTGTCTTGCTTGAGTGCTCCGGAGTCATTTTTTACCGTTGGCGCCCGGCGTGTAACGGAAGTTGAAGCGCCCAACGGCTCTTTGTGCCGTTTCGCCCGCCCCCGCTAATCGCGCGATCTCGCGGTAATTTCGGGCATCAAGGCGCGCTATAAAAGGCGAGGATTAAACCCGGAGGGGAAACCTTCCCATTTCCAGATCCGCTCTCCCCGTTCTTCGCTCTTCATCGCGCCGCCACCAAAGCTCCCCGCGCTCGCAAGTCCTTAGCGCGATCTTAACCACCACGGGGAGTGTAGCCTCGCTGATGCGTTCCAAGACCCCTGCCGTAAGATCCATGGCGGGGAGGAAAAAGTTTGCTGCCGGCGCTGTCCCGAAGACTGACAAGATCCCTTCCCCTGTCCTCGCGTGGACGCGGGGGAAGGTGACAACGGAGGCGTTGGAGGAGATGGTGGAGCGGAGCGTCCTGCCGCCTCAGGCTGTGGCGGAATGGCGGCCGAGCGCGGGGGAGGTATTCCCGTCGGAGAACTCCGGCGAGTTGGTCCTCTTCAAGCCCTTCTTCGAGGCGGGGCTTCTGCACTACTACGGGATCGAGGCGATCAACCTCAACCCCAACTCGATCATGGCCATCTCAATCTTCATCCACCTCTGTGAGGCGTACTTAGGTATCTCTCCTCACTTCAATCTGTGGAGGTACTTGTACTGGCTGAAGCCTCAGCCAAGCGAGGAGAAGATGGTGGTGGTTGGAGGAGCCGGCTTCATGCTTCGTCAGGGGCGGAAGGACGACTACTTCGACATCGCCCTTAACACCTCCAACAAAGGGTGGAAGGCCGAGTGGTTTTACGTCGGGAACCACGCGCCGGCGATCCCGTGCCACACCGGCGAGCGGCCAAAGGTCCAAGACTGCTGGAACGAGCTTCCCGATACCTCGGATATGGATCAGGTCGACGAGCTCCTTGAGCTGATCAAAGAGTTGAAGGTTCAAGGCCTAACAGCAGTCGGCATCGCCTGCAACTTCAGCAGGCGGTTGGTCCAACCCATTCAGGAGCGGAAGCACCCGGGCTTCGAGTACTCGGGGCGAGACAACCCCACTCGGGCTGCTAACCGCACCGTGGGGAAGGAGGAGATGAAGGAGCGGGTCGGCGGGTTCTTCCTCGGCCGTGTGTCGGAGAAGGGGCAGCCGCGCCCTTTTTCGTTGAAGAGGCCTCCACCACCGGTGAGTTTCCTTTCCGAGTCCTTTTGAGTGTTTCTCTTGACTTAATTTCTGTTTGCGTCCGTTGGCCGTTCTGATTTTGCGCCTATTCTTGCGCAGGATCGGGCCTTCGAGTTCTTCTCTGCTGCTCCACTTCCGGAGGACTTCCCGAGGAAGGTAATCCTCGAGGATACGCCTCCGGCTGCTCAGGGAGGCACTCGGCCAGAGGGGCCAGTTCGACCCACTGCGCCCCGCATATGGGCGCCGAGTGACACGGAGGGCTCCCTGAGTCCTTCTGATGAGGAGGTGGTGGAAGACCGTCCGCGGAAGCGCCGGGCGGCAGTGGCGAAGAGGAACAGCCGTGGGGGCGGCGCTCCCAAGCGGGCGGTGGAGGTGGATGACGGGGCGGCCGACGACTCGGCCACGCTGTCAGACGAAGCGCCCTCCGTCCGGGACGCGGTGGCGGGTACGGCGCCGCCGCCTCCCAAGCGGAGGCGCACGAAGAAGGTATTGCCCAAGAAGGTGGCGGTGAAGAAGCCGGACGCGCAGCCGGCTCAGAGGCCGTCTGCGGGTTCGGAGGCCGACGTTGACGAGCCGGTGCGTTCTTCGCCTGTCATCACGGAGGGGGAGGAGAAAGACGAGGCCGTGCCCGACGAGGTGTTCCAAGAGCAGGAGCACGCCCGGGCCATGGGCGTTTCGGTGGAGGAGAGGCGGCGCATGGTGGCGGAGACACTCGTGCAAGCCTCGGCGGACGCGAGGCCAGTCCCTGACTTGGGGACCAGGCCGATTCCCGTGGCGGTTTCGTCGCAGCGTCGCCCCAAGCTCCCCGTCATTCGGCCCCGGGTTGCGATTGTAAAGGGCACTCGGTGAGTAGTTGGTCTTCGCGTTTCTTCTTGTTATCCGAGTTCTTGTACTAACTTCTGAGTGCTTTTTTCAGTAATGCCTCCGATCTGGACGGAGAGGCGGCGAGTGGAAGGGCTCCCTCGACTGATGCTCTGCGAGGTCCGATTGCTCCACCCGCCGCTCCTGCAGGCCAGTCACATTCGGGTGCCTTACCCAAGGTGACGGATTCGGCGAGTGGTCCGGGCGCGGCGCAGACTGCAGAAGTTCCAGTCAGGCCTGACCCGGAAGTGGTGGAGGAGGTGCCGGCGGCCGATGATGCTGCGATCACTCCGGTCGTTGCTGGGGATCCTGTCGCAGACACGGTGATCGGGTCGCCCGTTGGCGCCGGTGATGTCACTCGGGAGGAAGTCCAGGAGGAGGACTCGCAGAAGGAGTCGGACGCCTCGGGGACTATCGCTGTCCCTGGGGCGGATGCCTTGGCGGAGAAAGAGGGCTCGGTGATCGCCGAGCTCCAGATTGCTGTCGACCACGCGCAGCGCCTTGCGGCGGTAAGTTTCCTCCCCTGTCTTGTTCATCTTTTCTTTCTCTTTGTTGGTATTCTGAGTCGTTCATCTTCTCTGAGCGTTTGTAGAAGCTGGCCACGCTCCGGCAATCGCGCCTTGCGCAGGCCCAGGACGCGGAGTCGGCGCTCCTTCGTGCGGCGAAGGCGGAAGCGGAGCTCAAGCGGGTCAAGCGTCAACGCGACGCTGCCAAGAAGAGCTTGAATGACGCTGTCGTGGAGCATCGCCACATTCTTCATCGTAAGGCCTTTTCATTGTGATTTCTGAGTGGTTGCTGAACTGTGCCGTGTCATCTTCATCCTGACCGAGTGCTTTCTTGCCCTTTCAGAGAAGGAAATGGAGAGGGAGCGCCACATCTCTGAGCTGAAGCAGTTGCGGTTTGCAAACGCGACTCTTCAGCAGTCGGAGGAAGTGATGGCGGGCAAGCTGAAGCAGGAGCAGGACTTCCGGAAAGGTGCGGACATGACGATGCTCCAAGCCATGTATACAATCCAGAATAACTGTCAAATCATAACAGGCTTGGAGCAAGATCTTCATCGGCGCATCTGGCCTTGACGGAGGTCAACGAGGCGGCGAGGGACCTGCTGGACTCCGTGGCCCCGGAGGAGGGTGAGCCGACTGCTTTGGTCCCGCGCCTTCAAGCCGCACCAACCCGCATCGCCGAGTTGATCAAGGAGTCGGCGGTTGTGTGCGCGAACGACACCTTGGCGCGTGTTCGCACACTGTACCCGCGGATCGACCTTGCGCCGGTCGCGGACGGTGTGGCGGCGGAGGCCACAGTGGAGCAGGTGGACTCGGCGATGGCGGAGACTCGCCCGATCGCCGAGAAAGTCGGCGAGGCTCTCAAATTTGAGTAGAGTCCTGTATTCTGTACAGAGTAGTGTAAACCTTTGTATATACAAGTAATCAAGTAAAACAAAAGTGTTTGGTACTTTGTCTCATATTTTATTGTTGCCCGAGTAGCTTTTGGCTAAAATGTGCTTTTCCCTTTGCCTCACTTATCCTAAGTTCATAACGTCGAGAGCAGATCCCGTGCACGTGTAGAAGGCTTAGGCGTCGTTCCGGGCCCGGTTACACAGCATCTAGTTAAGAGTTACTCGGGAACGGTGTGATTCCGAGAAGTTTTGCGAGGAGAACAATATTCAAAGAAAGCATATAGTATTATTGAAGTTTGTGATACATAGCTTTTCATGGATAGAATCGGCGCAAGTGTTCTATGTTCCACGGGTGTGGGACATCGGTGCCGTCCTCGTATTGGAGACGAAAAGTACCCGGACATATGACCTGAGTCACGATGAACGGGCCTTCCCATGGAGCGGAGAGTTTGTGAACCCCTGCAGTGGATTGCACTCGGCGTAGGACGAGGTCGCCAATGTTGAAGTCCCTTTCCTGGACGTTCTTGTCGTGGTAGCGTCGGAGTTGTTGCTGGTAGCGCGCGTGCTGTATGAGCGCGTTAACTCGGTGTTCCTCGATGGAGACTAGGTCCACCTCGCGAGCTGCCTCAGCTTCACCTTCGTCGTAGTTATCAATGCGCGGAGATCCAAAAGCAATGTCGGTGGGGAGGATAGCCTCGGAGCCGTAGACGAGGAAGAATGGAGTATGACCTGTTGCTCGACTCGGCTGAGTTCTGAGGCCCCAGATGACTTGTGGTAGCTCCTGGTGCCACCGTCCGGCGAATTTCTTCAATGGGTCAAAGACCCTCGCTTTTAATCCTTGGAGAATCATGGCGTTGGCTCGTTCCACCTGTCCGTTGCATCTGGGATGGGCGACGGAGGCGTAGTATACTCCGATACAGCTGTTCTCGCAAAAGTCCCAGAAGGCGGATCCGGTGAACTGTGTCCCCAAGTCAGTGATGATCTTGTTAGGGACTCCGAACCGGTGTGTGATTTCTTCGACGAAGGCGGCTGCCTGCTTTGATGTTGGAGTTCCGACGATGGCTTTGTACTCTATCCACTTGGAGAATTTGTCTATGGCGACGAGTATGTGCGTGTAACCTCCCGGGGCTGCCCTGAATGGTCCCACCATGTCCAACCCCCAACAGGCGAATGGCCAAGAGGGTGGAATAGTGCGCAGAGCTTGGGCCGGGAGGTGTTTCTGCTTGGCGAAGAATTGGCACCCTTGGCATCGGCGGACGAGTGCTTTGGCGTCGGAGACGGCAGTGGGCCAAAAGAATCCAGCTCGGTACGCTTTCCCGACTAGAGTTCCAGCGGCGGCGTGGCTTCCACAAACTCCCGAGTGGATGTCATCGAGGATCTGGAGGCCGACTCTTTTCGTGACGCATTTGATGAATACTTGATTTGTGGCGGCTCGTCTGTACAAGGCGCCTCCGACCACCACATAATTTTTGCTTCGGCGTTCCAGGATCTTTCGCTGCGTGGGGTCTTTTGGCACTTTGTTGTTGGCGAGAAAATCTATGAACTCGGCCATCCAGTCTTCTTCCTCGGTGTTAATGGCTAGCACCTCGCAGAGTTCCGGGGCAGGCTCCGGCTCGTCGTTCGGCTCCTTTACGGAGGGTTTGAGGAGGCCCTGCACGAACACTCCCCCTGGAACTTGTGCGCGGGTGGATCCCAACTTGGCAAGTGCGTCAGCGGCGAGGTTCTTTTCCCGTGGAACGTAGTGGTACTCAACTCCGTAGAATTTCCCTTCCTGCTTATGCACTGCCTCGCAATAGGCGTTCATCCGCTCGCTGTTGCGATCCCACTCTTTGTTCACCTGGTTTATGACAACAGCCGAGTCGCCATAGACCAGGAGCCTCTTTATGCCTAGTGAAGCGGCGATGCGGAGCCCGTGTAGAATCGCTTCGTACTCGGCGGCGTTGTTGGTGACGGGGAAACGGATTTGGAGGACGTATCGGAGCTGTTCCCCTTTCGGTGAGATGAAGAGTACTCCGGCCCCTCCTCCGTCGATCATCAGGGAGCCGTCAAAGTACATCTTCCAGTGCTCGCCGCTGGTGTCTTCTTTCGCGTCCTGGCTCTCGGTCCATTCGGCGATGAAGTCGGCGAGGATTTGTGACCTGATGGCGGTGCGTGGGACGAAGTCGATGTTGAAGGAGCCGAGCTCGACGGACCACTTGATGATTCGCCCCGTGACGTCTCTGTTGTGGAGGATCTCCCCGAGTGGAAATTGCGTGACCACCTTGATGCGATGCGCTTGGAAGTAATGGCGGAGTTTTCTTGATGTGATCAGCAGTGCGTAGAGTAGCTTCTGCACCTGGGGATAGCGAGACTTGGACTCGCTGAGTACTTCGCTTACGTAGTAGACTGGTCGCTGCACTCGTTGCACCTTTCCTTCTTCCTCCCTTTCCACGACGATGACGGTGCTTACCACGTTGGTGGTGGCAGCGATATACAGGAGTAGCGTTTCGTCGTTATGCGGAGCGGCGAGTACTGGTGGATTGGAGAGGTAGTCCTTGAGGTCGGTGAAGGCTTGTTGTGCCTCTTGGTTCCACTCGAACCTGTCGGCCTTCTTGAGGATCTTGAAGAACGGCAGGCCCTTGTCCCCAAGCCGGGAGATGAATCTGCTCAAGGCTGCCATGCAACCAGTCAGCTTTTGGATCTCTTTCTTCCCAGTCAGCGGTTTCATCCTCCGGATGGTGTCTATCTTCTCTGGGTTGGCTTGGATGCCTCTGTTGCTGACGATGAAGCCGAGTAGTTTCCCTTTGGGTACGCCGAAGACGCACTTAGTCGGATTTAGCCTCCAGTTGTGCCTGCGGAGATTGTTAAATGTTTCGGAGAGGTCGGCGATGAACTCGGCTTCGATCTTTGTCTTGATCACTATGTCGTCGACGTAAGCCTCGGCATTACGGCCGATCTGAGTGCCTAGGGTCAAGTTAATGGCCCTCTGGTAGGTGGCTCCGGCGTTGCGGAGGCCGAACGTCATCTTGGTGTAGCAGTAAGCGCCGATCGGAGTTATGAAGGATGTCTTCTCCTGGTCTTCTTCCTTCAGGGCGATCTGGTGGTAGCCGGAGTAACAATCAAGGAAGCATAGGAGTATGCATCCGGCGGTGGAGTCAACGACTTGGTCGATGCGGGGCAGGACGAAGGGGTCCTTAGGGCAGTGCCTGTTGAGATCCGTGTAGTCAACACACATTCTCCATTCATTGTTCTTTTTTCTTACAAGGACTGGGTTAGCAAGCCAGTCAGGATAAAAGACTTCTCTAATGAACCCGGCGGCTAACAGCCTTGTAATCTCTGCCCTAATGGCCTCCTTGCGATCCTGCGCGAAGCGTCGGAGCTTTTGGCGAACTGGCTTGGCGTTCGCGTCAACCGTCAAGGAGTGCTCGACCACCTCCCTTGGGACGCCTGGCATATCTGATGGAGTCCATGCGAATATGTCGGCGTTGTTCCGGAGGAAGGTGACGAGCGCGCTTTCCTATTTGGGGTCGAGCCCTGACCCGATCAGGGCGGTCTTGGAGGAGTCGGCGAGCCCGAGTGTGATGGCGCGCACTTCTTCAGCTGGCTGCATCGCGGTTGGCGCGGCCCTTCGCTTGGAGGACTCGGGGACGGAGCCCGGGTCCCCTTGGAAGGTTCTTGCTTCGTGGACCACCTCCATTTGGAGCACGCTGCGTTCGATGCCGGTGCAGAGGTGGAGCCCTTCTTTGTCGCAGCCCTTGGAGAGGTGTACGTCGCTGCGAATGGAGAGGACGCCGTTCGGTGCTGGCATCTTCATTAGCAGATACGTGTAGTTGGGGATCGCCATGAACTTGGCGAGCGCTGGTCTCCCCAGTATGGCGTGATAGGCGGTGGTGAAGTCGGCGACCTGGAAGTTCAGGTACTCGGTCCTGAAGTTGTCCTGTTCACCGAAGGTGACGGGCAAAGCGATCTGCCCGAGTGGTTTGGAGCCTTTCCCCGGGATCAGCCCGTAGAACGGGTGGAGAGAAGGACTCAGGGCGTCGAGGCCGATGCCCATGTCCCTCAACGTCTGGGCGAAGATGATGTTGAGCCCGCTCCCACCGTCGATGAGTACTTTGGTGAGGCGGGCGTTGTGCACAATCGGGCTGAGTACCAGCGGGTACTCGCCCACGTCGGAGACCTGGAACCACTGGTCCTCCCTGGAGAAGGTGATCGGCTGCTCGGACCAGCGGAGTGGTTGGATCGGCGATGTGTAACAGGAGAATATCTCCCGGTCACGTACTTTTTCCCGGCGCTTGTCGTCCACGGGCGGCGGTCCTCCGAGGATGAAGTTCACCTGCCTGTCGACGTTCGGGAAAGCAGGGTTCTCGGGAGCCCCTTTTCCCTTGTCGCTCTTGTCATCATCTCGTGGCGGCAGCTTCCCCTCTTTCTTCTTGTAGGCGTCGGCGAGCCCCATGCAGTCGATCATAC
>CM014271.1:63976444-64007163 GCA_004135705.1 Alloteropsis semialata | reverse complement strand
ATACGCCGTGTGCTTTCCTTACCGCGCGCGTCGTCGCGCCCATCCGGTTCGCCCGACTGGTGGGCCTTCCGACTGGTGGGCCAGCCAGTCCGACAAACCGATCCAGATGTACTCGGATTGGGCCGCCCCTTGCTGGGTGGGCCAATCCGCCTGCTGGGTACCCCTGGGGGTCTACCCCCGACACTCGGGACGGAGAACTCCCCGGGCGAATCGGAGAGCCACCCGGGGGCGGAGAACTCCTCGGGCGAGTTGGGGAACCACCCGGGGGCAGAGAACTCCTCGGGCGAATTGGAGGCTCGTCGGGCGGCCTCCGAGCTGTCGGGGCGTGGAGGATCCACTTGATTTGGGTCTTCGGCTTTTGCTTTTGAGGGGTGGATTATCGTGAGGACCCGGGTTAGGGGCTTGATTGGGTACCCCTAATCCAGACCCTCGTCAGGCTCCCTATCAATATGGTTTGCCCCGGGATACTGCAAACTTGTTCTTTCATACTCGGGTGCAAGAAGATGCTTTCTATGGTCATATGGTTCACAAGAATGTGTTCAAGCATCAAACCATTGACTTTTTCTATATGGCAAATCAACCTATGATGAGCTCTCTTGTTCCCAAATTTGAGCACCTTGGCTTGAGGCAGTTCATGGAACACAGATGTGAGTGGAATGAAGCTGTCATCCGTCAGTTCTATGCCACAGCTGAGGTAAACATGGAGGAGAAGAAACTTGAATGGATGACAGGCACAAATAGGTATTCTGCTACCTTTGCTGAATTTGCAGCAGCTAATGAGCTTAATTATGACTTCATCACTGGGGAAGATAGTTTTGACATCACTGAAGAATTGCACTTGAACCTCCATGACATCACTCGCTTCTATGAGCCCGCAAGAACCAATATTCATAGAGTGTACTGCAAGACTACAGGGCTAAGGCACCATCCAGCTGTGCTAAACAAGATTGCTAGGGTCACTGTTCTTCCCAAGAGTGGCTACAAGGATGCTTTCATTGGATGGGCACCAAATTTTGTGAAGCATGTCATGTCAAATCAGAAGATGGATGTGGTGAAACTCATTATGTATCAAATCAATGAGAAGAAAACCAACTATGAGATAAATCTTTACCATGCTCCCTACATTATGTCACTCATTCTTGCCAAGACAAGGTTCAGGGGACCTTGCAATGTGAAGCATCTCCCATTCAGGCCATTCAAGAATGACAGAGCATTTCTTGAGAGGGATGTGACTGAGTATCTAGATGTGGATGCCAATGAGGCTTGGGAGGAGTATGTGCCTCATGAGCAAGGAGGAGCACATGATGCTCAAGACGCCGATGCACAGGCTATGCCACCTCCACCTCCTCCTCCACAGCAGCCACAGTGGGCACCTCCAGCTGGATATTTTGATCCATACTTCGCCTCTATGCAGCAATCCATGATAAATCAGTTTGAGCAGATGCAGATGGGTTTCAACACCCACTTTGAGGCATATGGGCAGCAGATGAATGCGAATCTTGAGAGCATGCAGACTCGTCTTGATAGCCAGCATCAGCAGCTTATGGAGAGGCAGCAGCAGCTTGAGACTCGCCTTGACAACTTTCAGACTACCTTCTCAGGCTTCACTGATCACTTCTACTCATATTATCCGGCTCCAGTGCCTCCTCCACAGTTCTACCCTCACCAGCCGTTTCATCCTCCTCCGCCGCCGCCTCAGGATGACTAGAGCCCTTTTTTGGTCTTTGATGACAAAGGGGGAGAAGATTTTGGAGTGATGGAGTGATTCCTTGAAGATTCATTGAGATAGAGGGAGAACTTTGGGCTTGGGATCATGGAAACATTGCATATGCATGTTTAATTTTCGCTTTGCATGAACTACTTGTGTGCTTGTAATATCTTATGCTTTGTTGTGTGGAACTAGAACTTGTGTGTGAACCTTGTTGGATGTAATTGCATTTCTTTAGCTTAATATGGCTTGTTCTAGTTCTTGTGGTTTTTCGAGGCTAACCCTTTATCGCTTATGCTCATTGAATATTATATATATCTTGTGTAGCCTCGATTGCCTTTTTGTAGGGGAAACTCCAGAATTTTCTTATCAAATGCATATGAAGTATTCCAAATGCAAAATTATATGCACATATGTAGGGGGAGTTCTTCTCTACAAAATGAAGTTTGAGTTCTTTTATCCATTCATAAATATTGGTTTCATTGAAATGGGTAAGCGTTCTCAAAGTTCAAAAACCTTCTCTTATCACTACTTTCAATGGTTGTCATCAATTACCAAAAAGGGGGAGATTGAAAGCATCTAGGCCCTCTAATTGTGTTTTGGTAATTAATGATAACCATATTGGACTAACTATTTCATTGAGGATATGAGAATAGGTTAGTCCGGTGAGATGGTTGAGCTTCAATGGTGAATTAACATTGGATATGTATGTTGGAACCAAGGAAGCTCAAGGCGAAGGTAAAAGATAGGATATTTTCTTTTACCGGTCATGAGGTGTTTAGAGAAGATTTTTTACCAGATTAATAGGCTAGATAGCCGTACTATCAAGAGGGGTCAATTTCATTTGCATGACGAGTTTCTAGTGCCACTTTGCTCAAAAGGTTGCATTGCATGCATGAGATCTAACTTCGTTGAGAAAGTGGGAATAGAAAAGAGAAATAACGTGTGCTGAATGTGGTACTGCGGACGGTCCGCAGGCTACTGGCGGACAGTCCGCGGGTGGTGGACAGTCCGGTCAGTGGCAAGCGGACGGTCCGCATGTCATCTATCCTGATGTGAAATTGACTAAGTGTTGGAAGGGTCTGCCGAGTCTTTGGAGGCGGACGGTCCGCTGGAAATGGCGGATAGTCCGCCTGTCTTTTTTGTGAGGCGGACCGTAGGTGGCGGACCATTTACGCAGGAGCGTGTTCTAGGGGTTCCAGGCATCTTTTATATGGCGGACGGTCCGCGGTTATGGTTTGTGGGTCCTTAGTCGCGTGGAGTGCTGTGCGTCTAACTCTGAGGCGGACGGTCCGGCCTGAGGGGGCGGACGGTCCGCCTATCGCGTAACGGTAAACTCTGACACAATTGACTTTTGGGACGTAGCCGTTGGGGCTTAGGCGGACGGTCCGCCAAGTGGGTAGCGGACGGTCCGCCAGTCCCCTGTTTTCACGGGATTTGAAGGTAACGGCTAGTTTGGAGGTGGGGGAGTATATATACTCCCCCCACGGGTTGGGAGAGGCTCTCTTGGCACTTCTGAAGCACATTTGCAATACTTGAGCCTTCTTCCACCTCTCATTCACTCCTATTGCTTAGAGTTGCATTCTTGTGAGTGTGAGAGAGTTCTAGTGCATTGCATCAATAGTTTGAGCTTTGGGGCACTAGAAGTTCATCAAGCAAGCGTCATCGACTTGTTACTCTTGGAGGTTGCCGCCTCCTAGACGGCTTGGTGGTTGTGGCCGGTTGAAGCACTTCAAAGAAGATTGTGAAGTTGCTCCTGCCTTGATTGTGAGAGGTTTGTGCTCACCTCACCGGAGTGGGAGGAGCAACACTAGTGGAATCGAGGTTTGGAGTGGTTCATTGATTCAAGCCGGCTCATACATCAAGAGAGGTCTTGATAGAGGAGCGGTTGAAGCTTTGAATCCACCTCAACGTGGATTAGGGGTGACCGGCAAGTCATCGATACCACGGGATAAAATTCGTCTCTCTTGTTCGGTTATTTCTTTGCTCTACTTGCTTACCTCTTTTAATTTGAGCAATTTACTTTCCTAGAAATTAATTTGTATCTTGTCACCCTAGGTTGCAAACCTTGACATAGGCATAGACTTGGTAGAAATAGGTTTCACCTTGTGTTACTAATAAAACTTGTTGAGTTTTGTGATTGAAGTTTAAAACCGCCTATTCACCCCCCCTCTAGTCGGTATCCTAGATCCTACAACGCGACAGCGTCTTCCAAGGACACTCATGCAGAATTCTCTCGCTCCCAACACTTAGATGGTTTTTGGTGCTCGACGCCAAAAAGGGAGCGAGTGGCGAGAGGTGAGAGTCATGGGAGCCTCTTCCGGATTAGTTTGAGGTCATTATAAAAATAAATCAAACCAGGAAAAGAATGGAAAGGGCTTATTAGTAAGGGTCTGTTTGGATTCATTAGAACTAATGGTTAGCAGTTAGAGATCCAAACTTGCCTGCTAATTATTAGCACTCCATTCTGCTAATAATTAGTCCATTAGCTAGTTGAAGGGTGCTAATAGTACAAAACCAACTATCTCAATATTTATTAGTAGGTGGATCCAAACACCATCTTACTAGTAATAGTTAGCTGGCTAATAATTAGCAATGAGTAAAGTCCACCGGCGGTCCTTAAACTTGTTACGTTGTGTCATCCCGGTCCCTGAACTCATAAATTGCATATTTGGGTCCCTAGAGTTAGGTTCGGGTGTCATCCCGGTCTCCGAACTTACAAATTACAGATTTAGCCCCCCAAACTCAGCTTTGGGTGTCATCCCAATCCCCGAACTTACAAATATGCATTTTCAAACTATATTAATATATATTTAACCTATATAAGTTCAATGAAAACCCTTGTGTAATTGTTCCTATACTGATTATTTGGATAAGGCCAAATATGTGATAAGTTGTGAAATTCCATTACATAGCTACGTAGTTTTGATAACTTAATTTTTAATTTAATTAATAATAACAAACTTATGCATTACCTAGGAATATTGAATTCGAATGTCTATTTAAAAACAAGAGTGGCAAACAGAATGGAGATAAGAAACTATCTAATTTTTAATCTCCATGTTAAATAGTATTCTGAATGTTGAGATCATATACCTAAGCTAAAATCTTTCATCAATTATTGTCTTTTCCATTGCAAGTCATGATGGTACTAATTTTTCAAGGAAAATAGATATTGGGAGACATTCTGTAGGTGTACAACGCTTACTCCACATGTATTGATTTATGATGCAATTATGTTTGCGAGTTCGGGGATTGGGATGACACCTGAAGTTGAGTTTGAGGGGCTAAATCTGCAATTTGCAAGTTTGGGAACCGGGATGACACCCGAATCTAACTTTAGGGACCCAAATATGCAATTTGTGAGTTCGGGGACCGGGATGACACAGCGTGACAAGTTTAAGGACCGCTGGTGGACTTTACTCATTAGCAATCATTAGCTATTAGCTAGCTAATTATTAGTTGTAAAGATCCAAACATGCCCTAAGCCTTTGCATTTTTCTTTTTTTTTAGCAAAATCTGTTTCCCGAATGTAAAAGCAATAAAGCATAGACGTGACCAACGGTCCCATCCTGGCCTTACGCACGCACCTCATCTTGGCGGCCGTCTCACTCCTCCCTCACGCAGCCGCACCTCACGCACGCTTTCTTCCCCCACGGCGGCGAACATCCAGATTCGGCTGCTCAGCTGGGAGGCCGGCGGGCATCAAGCGTCGATTGCCACAAAGGACAGGAAGCCATTTTCTGGTTAGGATCTGATCCCCATCTTTTGTCTTTTTGTTCCTGATTCCGAATTCCACAGATCTAGAGGAGCTTCGTTTTCTTGAGAAGCTCCAGTAATTAAATACGTTTCCCTATGTAACAGCCTTGTGTGCATTTCGAAACCAGGGATTGGTGATTAGCATCTGCATTGATTTCTACAAAGAAGATGGGGATTTCGATTTTGTTTTCTCCCTGATCCGAATTCCGCAATTTTCTCGAGTGGCTAAGAAGAGGGGTCAGTCGGTCCATGGGTGTGGTTACAAGGGCCAAGAAGAGGAGGTTGGAGGAGGAATCCCGCCGCCAAGAACTCCTACCCGGAGAAGACGCCGGAGGCCCCGATCGGATAAGCTGCCTCCCAGACGATGTCCTCGGCAACATCATCACGCTCCTCCCTGCCAAGGATGGCGGCCGCACCCAGATCCTCTCCTGGCGGTGGCGTCCCCTTTGGCTTTACGCACCTCTCAATTTCGAGGCCGTGATCTCTGGCACCCATCCTCTCCACGTGGCCACCAACAAGCTCAGCACGCTGCTAATCCACAAGGGCCCTGTCCGTCGATTCTTCCTCAAATGCAGCTACAACTATGACTGCCTTCCCATCATTGATTCCATACTTGAATCCCCAAGGCTTGACAATCTCCAGGAATTTGAACTGTTCTTTTATGCGAATAGCAGAAGAAACCCCCCAATTCCGAAGGCTGTACTCCGTTTGTCACTTACTCTATGTGTTCTCAGCGTTTGTTCAACATATGAGGGACTTCAGTTTCCTATGGAGACTGCTTGTGTGCTCAATTTCCCACACCTCAAGCAGTTCACCCTCTCTGGTATCAACATTTCAGAGAGCACTCTCCATGGTCTTCTGTCAAGATGCCCTGTCTTGGAGAGCTTGGTGCTGGTCTCCAACAGGGGTTATCGTTGTCTCCGGATCAGATCCTTGACCCTTCGTAGCCTTGGCATGGCAGATCCTTATTTTTATGAAGACTAAAAGCTAGATGAAGTCATTATTGAGGATGCCCCACTCCTAGAAAGGCTTGTCCCACACCATACGGGGGAGTCTGGCTTTGCTATTCGGGTTGTTCAGTCATCGAAATTGAAGACACTAGGCTATCTTAGCGATAAAATCTCCACACTTGAGCTTGGAACCACGGTTTTCCAGGTAGCTGAATACACATATATATGCTGCAGGCATTTCTATATCTTTATATGCTGTTTCTTCACACTCCTAACTCATAAAGTTCATTCCCCATGTATATTTCAGAAACTGGTGCCTGTTACCCTGTCTAATGTGACACGTACTGTGAAGATTTTAGCCCTCAAAACTGCTCCTCATCTGGATGTTGTTATTGACTTCTTAAAATGCTTTCCATGTGTGGAGAAGCTATACATCGTGGTGAGAGTTGTTTCTTTGCTAAGTTCATTGAGTAACCACTCATCTTGCTATGGTATGCTGTGGCATTGGCCCTCTTGTTGAATCTATGTTGATATTGTGTTTCTTTTCAACTCTCATTTTTTCCCCTACCAGTCCATTCAGAGGAACTTGACGAATGCACGACGCCATGTTTCACTTGAATGCCTTGATCTACATCTCAAGATGGTGGAGTTTATTAATTATGGGGAAAACATAACAGATGTAAACTTCATCAAGTTCTTTGTATTAAATGTCCGAGTGCTAGAATCTATGAAGTTTGTAGCCCACCATGATAAATGTGATGCAAAATGGGTTCAGGAACAACATAAGAAACTGCAGCTGTATGCCAGAGCTTCAGAAGGTGCCACATTTGATTTTGAAGCTAATTACAGGGTTTGTAGTTTGGTACACATGAAGCACATCAATGATTTGACTACAGATGACCCCTTTGATAGATCACTATGCAGATGCAATGATGAAGATTTGATTTGATGCTGTTTATCAGTTGTATACTGAGGTAAGCATTAAACTCATTAATATTTTTAATAGCTGAATTTCTGAGGTCAGCTTTTGCTGAGCTTTGTTATCCTAAACAAACTTTACTTTTGTGTTTAACTGTTTATTAGCAAGCCTGGAACATCTGATCTATCATAGAAGTTTGAAGGACACTGGTTTCATATAGATTTTTTTGCTATTTGCATTTTGTAAGACTGTTGGTCATACTATCATTATACTGATTCCAACCGTTTCTATCTTGTGTAACCTTGATAATTAGTATTTAGCTTTGAAGCTTGCCAGAACATGGAAAGGAAAACTACACTGGCAGCAGCTGAGATGTCTTTGTACTTTTCAATTTGTTGAATGGTGCATAAGCATGTACATATTACCCAATGGGCTGATCTTTTTGATAGCTAGTTTCTCAGATGTAGTAAACTTCATACCTAGTGTTTAAAATAAGGCCTAAGCGTCCTGACCAGCCGCCGAGGCAGTCCAAGGCAGTGAAATTCACTCCTTGGAACTGGGTGGGTGCAGTGATGCAGGCTGGAACAACTGGACAGTTGCCTCTGTGCCACTTTGGCTGATTATACAGTGAGTTAGTTCCCTCTTGGTCCATAAACATCAGCAAAGGAAATCTACATGGGTACCTTCACCGGCCTTTCTGGATCAGGATTTAGACAAGCCTAGAATTTGACATCTTGTTCCTTGTACTACCCTGCATTGCAGCCTAGCTGTGTCACCTTCCCTTGTTTATGGCTCCCTGTTATTACCTCTATCTGAACTCTTGTATACCACCTTACTCCCCCACCTTCTCCCTATGTCCCCCACGGGTTACCCCATCAAGCCCCGCTCATCTACGTCTTCTCTGACTGCCACTATGCCACCCATGGAATCATAAGAGCCTAAGCAACATTAGTATTATAAGCCATCAGCTTGCCACTAGGCACGAGGGCAGTTGGCAAGTGCAACATCGATAAGTAGGTTTTGCAAAGATAGTTTCCAAATGATAGTGGCTTGACACAAAGCTAGTGCTTTGTTGATTCAGCTCTTGCTGTTTGTGTTCTTTTATTGATGCAGAATTCTGCTCTACACAGCGGCAATGCCATATAATGTTTGTGCCCTGTGGGCCCGGATCTGAATAGGAGTGGACTCAGGAGTCAGGACCTGGGCTGGGGTTGCTTCAGCCCTAGCAATGAGTACCACTGTATAGATTAGCCAATGTTCAGCAAACCAAAGCCCAATAATAAGAACTCTCACAGCCTTTTGCATCGCTTTTCCACAGACCGCAGCCGCTCTGCTTTGTTCCTTTTTCGTGTTGCGAGTTGAAACAGCGGTGCATAGCTTCACTCCACCACAAGGCTGCTGACGGCCAGCACACCATTGCTCCTGCTCGACCCTAGCCTAGGAAATCAGCCACCCCCTCCTACCCCATTCCTGGGTCCGCCATTGGATCTGAATGTTGAATCCATTAAAGCCAGGCACCAAAATTATTATTGGTATAATTTTATTTTTTTATGCCACATGGGGTTTTATTTTGAGACTTCAGTTTTAAGTTCTTATCATATTGGTTAAGTTGACACTCCATTTACAGGGTTAAAATCCAAAATTCCTCCACAAAAAGGAGGTCTAAGAGCTGCTTTGTCTGTGTTTAACAAAGTAGCTCTTTTTCCTCACATGATAAGTCCAACAGAAGTGTGTTGTACAGTTTACCACTGAACCAAGGTTCCTCTTAACTCTACTATCAAGCAGTAGTAATAAGATTGCAAATTGTCTTGTTTGGATACTTTTTAGTTCTAATTTTACACCCCTTGTTTTTCTTCTTTTCTTCGTAAGGTACCCGTAGAAAAATTTGATTCTAGTTTTCTACTTACAGGCGTTCCAGATGTATTGATGTTGCCAGCCGGAAAGGACTCTGCTATTATGGAGGCATCCAAGTATTCTTTCAAATTGTTGTTAGACCCAAATATGCACTATCTTTGTCGTCATTGGATACTTCACTATGGAATTAAATATGACATTAATGTACTCTATTTATGAATATTATTTTTCTTTTGTCCTAAATGTTGTGACCATGCTGGGACAACTTAGTGATAAGTTGTGGGAAAAATTAGTTTGCATGCATAACCTGGAGATCATGGGATGGGCGCTCCAAATGCGATGGCTGTGGCTCGAGAAGACAAGACCTGATTGGCCATGGGCAGGTTTGAAGATCCCTGTCCACTCTTAACACAGCAGCCATGTTTGCAATCTCAATTGAAACCACAATAGGAAATGGAAGGAGCACTCTCTTTTGGACTGATCGCTGGATGCATGGTTGCAGCCTTGAGAAATTAGCCCCTAATGTTGTCAATTGTGTCCCATTGAGAATCAGGAAACGAAGAACTGTATTTGAAGCTTTGAGTGAGCATACCTGGGTGGCTGACATCACAAATGCTCTTGGATGGAGAGGTTTAGCAGAATATCTTGAGCTTTGGAAAATGCTATCTAGTATTAACTTAAGCGACACAGAAGATATTCATCAATGGAGACCCGAAGCTACAGGTGTGTTCTCATCGAGCTCAGCATACAGAAACTTCTTCATTGGTTCCGTCCCTTTTGAACCATGGAAGAAGATTTGAAGATCATGGGCATCTGGGAAGTGCAAGACCTTTGTGTGGCTGGCAATACGGAACCGTTGTTGGACTGCTGACCGTCTGAAAAAGAGAGGAATGCCGCACCCTGAACTCTGCCCCTTCTGTGATCAAGAGGAAGAAACAGTCCAGCACATTCTAACTGCTTGTGTCTTTGCAAAACAATTTTGGTGCGCCATTCTACAGCCATTGAATTTGACAAGATTAACACCCACAAGAGCTGTCACCTTTGCCGAATGGTGGAAAAGAGCTGAGAAAAGGGTGCTGAAACAGCACAGAAAGGGGTTCAATTCCTTGTGCATTCTTGGAGCCTGGACTCTATAGAAACATAGAAATACTTGTGTTTTTTATGTTGGGCCTCCAAACCTGCAGGCGGCAATTCAAGCCTTTAAAGATGAGGCTCATAGCTGGAAGCTTGCTGGGGCGAAGGGGCTGGCTGCCCTCTGCCCTGGGTTGGGAGGGAATCTAGATTAAACCAGTTCCTGGTGGTGGTCAGGTCTTAGTATCTGTTTTATTGCAATAGTTTCTCTATACGATCCTTGCATTCCTCATTCTGGTCCAAGATGAGGAATGTTTCTTGTAATTGGCCACTCTTCTTCTCTTAATACAAAGATACGCAGCTCTCCTGTGTGTTCGAGAATGAATATGATAATTAGTGCTTTAAATCCTTTCAATTGAATGAAAATTGCTGGTACCTGCTGTGGTGACTCGGGGTGAATGTGATGCACTGTTGCCTGTGCCTCCATCCTTTTTTTATTGTTCTTTTCTTACCATTTTTTTGTTCATCTTACTGTTATAACTTGCATTTTTCGTTTAGCCTCCTAGAATTCCTGCATTTTGGATTATGTATACCATATTAGGGATTTCACTAACTGAATCAAGCCGCAAAGCCTATAAGCAGGGTTTTGCTCAGCAGCACTTGCCTCCTGAACTGTCCAGTACCATTCATGATTTGGCCCCATTGATGATTCCTGATAGCAAATCCCTGACCACCTGTATAAAATTCTTATGAAGTGGCCCCATTCCATCAATGTTAATCTTCAGAATGTTAGGTATTGGGTTGGATTTGACCTCTGTTGCTGATGTCTTGTTAAAGAGAAAATTGCATATTCTTTCTCCATCAACTGCAATTCTTTCTTTAAAAAAAACTGCATTTCTTTCAGGCCACGAACACCCTAAAAAGTAGCAAACCATGCTTGGCTATTAATTTTGGCAGCTTCCATAACTACTGTCATATTTGCTAGCACAATGTAGTTTTGTATTTCAGAACCAAATGTCCCCATTGCATCGAAACGATACATCTAGTATCCAACTAATTAATCCATTGCTTGCTAATATTCACTTCATTGGTCAACTGCTATTTGCTACGTACTCTCTACAAAAACATCTTCACTTTATTTGGTAGCTGCATGTATTCACAATTGAAAGAGCATGGTGTTGTCAGGTTTGCAGCAGTGCTGCAGGCTCTGCTATCCCCCATTCTGCAGGATCAAGTTGCCAGCATCTACCCTTGTAATCGAATTCAACTGAGAAGATGAATTTGTGCCAAACTGCCATGAACAAAAAAACATCTATACCATTCTTAGTCAAAATGGACAGTACAATCGCTGCATACCTCTCGGGCATAATTCCCATACTAAATGAATACCCAAATTGTTGATTATTGGATCAATGAGAACTGACTGAAATTGTAGCAGCTTTTTTGGCCACAACGTGAACTAGGTTTCCTATTCATACTACTCCAGATCCATGGATCATCGATTCTTCCAAATATTCATTTGCTCTTGAGGCCACTGAAAATCTTGTTTTATTGGAGCTTCTAGCTGAAGAATCTTCCCTTGAGGTATTTGTAATTCTTTGCATTAAATGCTAGAGCGCTAGAATCTGTAAAGCTTGTTGTCGCTCATGATGAATGCTCTGCAAGATGGATTGCTAGTCAACATGAGATGTTTCAGCTGAAGGACAGAACTTCTCCGGAGTCCGGACGTCAGAGTTGATTTTCAAGCTAAAGAAAGATTGCATTGTCTTATGCACATGAAACATATCCATGATCTGGTTATGGATAATCCCTTTATTTGATATGTCATTGTGCATGTGCAATGGCTGATGATCTCCTCTGAAGAGATATTCTAGATAAACCTCTATGGTTTGAGTTATTGCAAATCATCAGTTATTTGTTTGGCACACATTGAACTGAGTGTTATTTGTCCAAGCTGAATTGCCTTATACTAGCTCTTAGCGCACTTTGTTGTCGTGAATGAGCGTTGATGCATTGTCTGTGTACGTAGTTTGCTTTGTAGGAGTAGTAAACAACAAGCATGTAGTTATCTGTTATCGATGAGATTTTCTGCAGCGAGCCTTATAATCTCGAACAGTCTTAATCCCAATGTCTATCCTGTTCAACTGCAATGGACACATTTAAATGCAGTTTTTGAAAGAGTAATCTAGCTGCTTCTACTCAATACTCGAAGAAATATCCGTATTTGAATCGGAGTCCAACTTCAGGTTCAAAGAAATGTGAGAATAGTTGGTTAGGTATCCAATCTCATTCACCGTTTCTCTTTTGCATGCCCGTTTCCCAACTCATGAAGCGGGAATACAAAATACGTGTTGGCAGGAAAGACCCGCTTTCACACGCGAGTACGCGACCAACCAACCATCCATCAGCCCTTTCCTCTTCGTTCTCCTGGCGGCGCCGTACTCGGGATCGGGTTGTGGAGGTGTGATCCCGGCATGGCGGTGGTCACTAGGGCCCAGAGGAGGCGGCTGGAGGAGGCATCCCGCCGCCATGAGCTGCCGCCCTGTGGAAGAGAAGGCGAAGGCGGCGGCGGCGGCGGCCCTGACCTGATCAGCGGCCTCCCGGACGCCGTCCTCGGCGAAATCATCACGCTTCTCCCCACTGCTGAAGGCGCCCGCACCCAGATCCTCTCGCGCCGGTGGCGGCCCCTCTGGCGCGCCGCTCCTCTAAACGTCGAGGCCGAGGTCCACGCCGGCGTGGAGGCTGATGAGGAGGAGCTGGACCCAGTGCTCGGCGCGCTGCTCCGCAACCACCAGGGCCCCGTCCGGCGCTTGTCTCTCAGATGGCGCCGGTCGTTCGAGCACTTTGGCATCGTCCACTCCATGCTCCAATCCTCCAGGCTCGATAATCTCGAGGAGTTGGAGATACACTATTTCCATCGCCGCCATGGAGCTACAATATTGCATCGGATTCCCAACTCTGTTCCCAATTTCTCGCATACCCTCCGCGTCCTCAACATTTGTTTCAGCTATTATGAAATGCTTCAATTCCCCACGGAGACGGATTCTAGGCTCACTTTCCCACACCTTAAGCAGTTTACCCTGGTCCGAGTCTCCATCTCGGATGCCTCTCTCCATGTTCTTCTGTCCAGATGCCCTGTCCTGGAAAGCTTGGTGCTGCTAAGCAACATTGGTTATCGTCGTCTCCACGTCAGCTCTCCAACCCTTCGAAGCCTTGGTGTGTCAGCTGGTTTGCCATTACAAGAGCTTGTTGTTGAGGATGCCCCACTTCTGGAAAGATTTCACGCATGTTCTATATGGTATCCATTCACAGTCCGGATTATTCAGGCACCCAAACTGAAGGCCCTAGGTGTACTTCATGATAAAATCTCCACATTTGAGTTTGGAACAATGGTTTTCAAGGTACCTGCAGGCACATACTATAACCTTTAGGATTTTTTTTTTTTGGTCTTTATATGATTCCATTCTACATGTTTATTTCAGAAAATGGTGCTCACCAGCTTGCCTAATGGGATCCGTACTGTGAAGATTTTAGCACTCAGGGATGCTGATTTGAGTAGTGTGGTTGGCTTGATAAAATGCTTTCCATGCGTCGAGGTCCTACACATGGTATCAGTTACTCAGAATCTCCTTTAATTTTACTTACCATGCCATAATAATTAATACTGATACTCGGTATCTTTCTCCACCCTCTTTTTGGTCTTCCAGGTATCACCAAAAACAGATTCAGGAATTGTGCAGTACTGTGTTCCGTTTGAATGCCTTGATCAACATCTCAAGATGTTGGAGGTCACATATTATCACGGAGGACAAGTCAATTTCATCAACTTTTTTTTATTAAAATCTAGAGTGCTCGAATCTATTAAACTTCTTGTCTGTCGTGACAAATGTTCTGCATGGATGGCCAGTCAACTTAAGATGCTTCATCTGAAGGACAGAGCTTCTCAGGACGTCAGAGTTGATTTTCAAGCTCCAAGAAAATCGCCTAATTCTGTGCACATGAAACACATT
Source organism: Alloteropsis semialata (assembly GCA_004135705.1). NCBI lineage: Eukaryota > Viridiplantae > Streptophyta > Magnoliopsida > Poales > Poaceae > Alloteropsis > Alloteropsis semialata. The sequence continues at coordinate 63,992,892 of CM014271.1, read as the reverse complement.
CATGATTTGGCTATGGATAATCCCTTTGATATGTCCTTGTGCAATTGCCATGATGATGATTTTGTCTGAGAAGGTACTGTAGTTAAACCCCATCGGTTCGGTCGTTTCTTTCGCACACATTCAACCGAGTCTTATTTGTCCTAGCTGAATTGTCTTGTACGTATCTAAAAAAGCCAAAACAAATTGTAGTTGGAACGGAGCGAGTAGTAGTTCTTAGTGCACCTTATTATTGTAAACATGTGTTCATACATGGTCTTTTACGTAGTTGCTTTGGACACAACAAGCACACGATTATCTGACAATAGATAAGATTTCATGATATTAAGGGCCTGTTTGGATCTTTAGAACTAGTAGTTAGCTACCTAAGAGCTAATAGTTGCTAATCATTAGCTAGCTAATTATTAGCAGGATGATGTGCTAATAATTAGTAGGCCCGTTTGGATCTCTAGCTGCTAATTTTAGCTGCTAACCATTAGTTCTAATGGATCCAAACAGACCCTAACATTCAGTGAGACTGATTATGTCAAGCATTCTTTGTTCTGGTTTTGTCCAATTGCATTTCTGCATCATTATCTTTTATCGACCTTTTGTAGTTCTACTCCTTATTTAGTATGATTTGCCCATCATTCTGTCTTGACTCTAGGCTGATCAAGCAAACTTGTTCCTTGAACCTTGCTATTGTAAACTGCTTATATTCCATTCTCTCCATGTTTAATTGCAACCTAGGAGCATTTTAGTTTTGTATCTGAAGTCTGCCTGGCATGGATTTCCTATAGTTTCTTTTTTTTCATAAGCTTGGTTTGATAAGCAATGCTTTCCATTGTGGTTGATCAAGTTCGTATATAATATTGTTACTCAGAAATTTCAGAGGAAGTTGTGAGATGACTGGCATCTAATGGCAGGTGGTGACTTTGTTTATGTGTTGACGTGCATTACCTGAACTACATGTTATCTAACCCTGGACATAAAGGAATTAAATGTTTCCATTGAGTTATTAACATTCCTATCTTCTTTCAGAATTGTGTGTGGCACGAATAAAAGCCTAATAACTTTTGTTAACGCTTTGGATTTGGTTGCTGTCATCCTTAAATCACAACAAACAGAGAATTCTAATATGTTTCTCTAAACATGTTTGCATGCATACAAATGAATGTTAAGCAAGGCAATCTTGGTACTATGTGACAAGAGACAGTGAATGTTCAGGAAGTCATGTGCTCTGGGCATCTCTATTTTTTTTTCTGAACTTTGGGAATGAACTTGATGGAAGAGCTGAACTTTGGGAATTTTGATAGGAGTTGCAGAGCTGAAACCATATCAACAAGCCCATTGACCAAAACACCATACAACTTGATGGGAGATTAGCAATCTTTTATCTCTTTCTAGCAAACTATTTTTATATTTGTAAAAAATCAACAAATGTATTTGCTTGCTAATCAAATTATTAGCTGTTTATTCGGGGACACGGGATAATGCCATTACAAAGCATGGTGACCTAAGGTTATGATCAAGGTGTTGTCCAATCTAGGAAAAAATTCCCATGATTTTTGAGTCTAAATAAAGAAATTGGAAAATATAAAGAACAAAAAAGAAAAGGAAAATACCAAGTTTCTCTGTTTTGGGCACAACTCTACACTTTTCACCAAAATGGAAAGAACCAGTTGCTGTAGTGAGCTCCAAATCATTTTGGCAAATGCAGCAAATTATGAAGTGATTGCTTGAAACAAAACATAATGTGTTATGCAATATGTGGACATGGAATTTAAATTCTGTTTTTTTGGTACATTTTCAGCACTATGATGAATGAAGGTTTGAAATGCAGCAGATGGAAGATTGTAATAAAGGATCTGTATAACAGTGACTGCAATGGTCAATTGGGCGCTGGGGTTAGCCAGTTGGGGGCTTTACCTGACCGATGGTGATGTGAAGCAGCCTGGGTTATGGCCGAGTTCGTTTCTATGTTCTGCTTAGTTGGTCATGTAATAAGCACATTGACCCCTGTTTTGCAGACCAAATCCAGACGAATTAGAATCTCTTATATGTCAGCCAAAGATTGCACGACATGCTACGAGCATGTACACTCGAGCAAAGTAGCTGCAAGGGAAAAAAAGTGAACTCGGGCTATTTCCATGCCCAAATCAAATAGAAGTCAAAATCAAATATGCAATTAACACTTCCACAAAATAAAGGTCTTGCTCTGTTTTGTTGACTCAACTAATCTCTGAAAGAACTCAAAAACTGAAGGAGCGGTGGTAGATTAGCCAGCCCTTAATGCTAAATGTAGGGTACGATGTTTGTTTTTTGATTGACATGGTTGAAATTACCTTGATGTCGCCTAGAGGGGGGTGAATAGGCGTTTCTGCAAATTTCTACAAATTACAAAAACTAAACCACACTATCAGCACTGGAACCGGTCAGACCGGTTTCCTGTCACAGACAGGGAACAAATATGCCAAACCCCTTATATCAAATCTAGCACAAACCACTTTGGACAACAAACTTCACCAGGTGTTTACAAGTATATTTGTGAAGTTCCTGCACACAGCACAAGTATACCAAAGTAGATAGATGCGGAATTACAAGTAAATGCTAGAAATGACAAATGTAAGTAAATAGAGACAAGACACAAGATTTGTTTACCGAAGTTCAGATTCACCACATGCACTAAGCAGCCACCAAGGCAAGGTGAATCCTAGTCTCCGTTGAGGTGCTCACGAAGAGCCGGGTTGTCACACCTAACCCTTTCCTCACCCAAACCACCACCAAGGTGAAATGAGTATACTTACTGATTTCCTCAACAAGAGGATGGGTGATACAAACTTCCGGGGCACAACCACACAGGAATGTGTGCTCCACGGCGACGCCTAGCCGTCTAGGAGCAAAGCTCCAAGAGTAACAAATGCTTCACGAGTTGCTTGACGCCACCACAAGTGCTCAAGGTCAGATTGCTCACACTTAGCTCACACACAAGTTTCTCTCTCAACCCAACTCAAGAATCTCACAAGGATTGCTCAAATCTCACAAAGAGAGGTTGGGGAGAGCTCAGCTGGCCTCAAGAAGGTGTTAGGGACGCACAGAACCAGCAGCCCCTCAAAAAGGAGCTCTTGGGTATAAATACCCAACACCAACAAAACTAGCCGTTATTCTGTCAGACGACCGGTTTTGCAAACCGGTCAGACCGGTTTTCAAACTCAACTAGCTGTTAGACACAACCGGTCAGACCGGTTATGGCCTGAAAACCCCACTAAGTTAGATATCAAAAGGTTAGACTCTCATGGGTTGTCTTGAGCACTTTCAGTGAATGTCTATCAACTAATGTTGCATCCCTCTTGATAGTATGGCATACCTATACTCAAGACATAAATAAATATATTTCAACCACTTGAGCTTGTATATTGAGAATCATGCCAATACTTGAATATTCTTCACTTGAGGGCTTTCAACATTGTCCATCATCTGAGCATATCAACCTTGAGCTAGTGACTTAGGATTTTCCATAGCTTATGTTTGAATTCACTTTAATTCTTAGGCCACCTCCTTTATCAATCATAACATATATGTGCAATGCAATGCCTCTCATGACAATATTTGGATATGATACTTCGAAAACCCCCGGATACTAGATACTTCACCTTAGCATTGCACACATGGTCATAAGTCGTCACTTAGCCAAAGCTTGCTTAGTCCCTCGCTCTAGTCATCTCGATTTGTTTCTTCACCACTTACCCTTGCATCATCAAGTTTAGCTTTGCTTTGCCATTGAATGAGTTCCATTTGAAAGATCCTTCAAATGCTTGTTCTTGATTAATAAAGAATATCTCATATAATGCAAGCTTCCAATTGAAGACCAATATGTAACACAAATGCTCATGTCCTTTTATCATATATACATGAAGTCTTGCATATCATTTTTCTTTGTCAAATAAATCATATCATATTCTTGGAGACCCACATAGCATATCTCCAAGTCATTGCTTCATCATTGCTTGTTTAGACTTGACACCTGGGTCACCCGGGTTGGACCTGGCTGAGCCGGGTCAGCCTCTCTGTCCTAAAATTAATTTCACCTGGCTGACCTGGGTGCCACATGGCTGAGCCGGGTTAGCTTCACTTGATCTTATGCAATGAACATTATTTCTTCACACACTTGCTTGCTTATATCAATGAATAACCATATATCTTGATGAGCACATTAAACATAATGAATCATAAGAATAATCCCTGCTCATCATCTCAAGCAAACAAGTTAGACCTTTAATCGTTTTGTCATTAAACTCACCAAAACCCACATGGGGGCCTAGATGCACTTTCAATCTCCCCCTTTTTGGTGATTGATGACAACCCGATTAAAGCTTACAAATATAGCAATAAAATTATTTTGAATTCTCAGATATATGATGAGCTCCCCCTAAATATGTGCTTGGATTTGAAATTTCCAAATTTGGCCTCATATGCCAAAAGCACATATAAAAAGATGAAACCATGGAAGCTCCCCCTATATCTCATAATCCGTGGAGTGCAACAAGTGTGTGTAACATATATTAAAAACAACGTGATGCATATGACAGGAATTTTCACATCAAAAAACAAAGTGTATATGTGCTGCCTGGGGTCAGACCAGTCAGACCGGTCCAAGAACCGGTCAGACCGGTTCCCCAGTCAGTACATATACAAAAACAGTCATCACATCAAAACATGCATATCAAACTAACACAAAGTTACTTAATAAGCATTAAAGGGTACATCACACACAGTAGCACACATTATAAGTTCTCAAGCCCACAAATAGATAAAGTTCGACAATTATTACAAAGTTCCATCTTTCCAAACTGATAAAAGCAACAGAAACCGGTCAGACCGGTTCCAGAAACCGGTCAGACCGGTTTCACCTGGACAGCACACCAATGCTAAGCTTTAATCCTTTCTTCTTCCCCTTTGTCATCCATCATCCAAAAAGAAATGTTGGAGAAGAAGTGGTGCTGCAGAAACTTGTCCACCATCACTGACCATCACCATTGTGGCTTGGAGAATCTTCTTGCCAAAAAGGATGTCCTAAATATATGAGTGATTTAGAGAATAGATGAAAGGACAGAATCTAAGAGCTAAAATATTTAGAACAGGGCATACCAGTAGAGGAACCAAAGATTGTTGCAGCGGCCCTAGAGGCAATATCTTCACCACTCGAAGGATGAGCCGGAGGCATGGGATACATGGGTGGAGCGGGGACCGATGAGCTGCCATAATGAACACCAAAGACACCTTCACCAGGAGCTGAGAAACTGGGACCACCCATATCAGCTGCTGGGGGAGGTGGAGGAGGTGGATATGGGACAAATCCATGCGAGTGTTGATATGGAGCGAAGAATTGACTTGACTGATAGTTCGCCACCATGTCCTCAAGAGAAGGAATCTCCTCCTCAACTGGCTCTGGAGAAATAGGAGATCGGGATGGCTGCAAGTTCATTTGATTATACATCCTATTAATTGAGTCCCTTTCTTTCTTGCAAGCCCTCCTTTGCTTCTGCTGTTCCACCATGATGTCCCTCTGGTTCTTGCACATGCCAGTGAGAAACCCAAAGAGCCTCCGCAAAGGTGAAGAAGGCTTCCCGCTGGAGTGTGAAGAAGTGGTGCGCCGCTGCTCAGGCCCAAACCGGTCTGGCCGGTTTGGGGAACCGGTCAGACCGGTTCCAGCCTGGGCAGTACCCCCACCATCTACATGCTGCCCAAAAATCTGCTCCTGCTGCTCTTCTTCTTCTTCTTGAATTTCTGGCCCCTCTTGTTCTTCTTGCTGTCCTTCAGCTGGCATAAGAATGGGATGCTTGGGCACCTTGACTTTGAGTGGTAAATGCACTCCATCCATGGACCATGTCCTCCCCGCCACTTTTTCTATAATTCCCATTATGTATGGAGCATGGCCACAACATTTTAGAGTGCTCTCAGAGACGGCCCTTATTTCCTCCCAAATAAAATCGGCAACACAAAATCCTGGACTGCCGGGCCTCATTCTTGCAAGGAGGTTTTTGGCAAAGAGAGATATGTCAGATGGGATTCCATCCTTGGAGCAAATGGTCTTCCTAAACATTCTGTTTAGGATGGAATAGTAGGTGTACAACCCCTTTACCTTGCCAAAGTTGTGCTGCTCCTCTCTTGGATACATGAATTTAGTAGCTTCTGGTGCCATCATGGTTTCAAAGTGAATCTTGGCACGCTTAGCATCCTTCCTCCTAAAGCCAAGAAACTCAGCAAACTGAGTGTAGGTGATTTGATAGTTAATACCTTTAGTTCTCCAATGCATCACCCTATCTCCCTGAATAGTCCCAAAGTAAAGAGTGGCATAGAACTGGGCAATGATCTCACTATTCCAATTATGTGAGTAACCCATGATACTCTTGATTTTCTTCTCCTCAGATACCTTAATAATCTGATTTAGCAAAGGATTATTTTTCCTTTCCAATGACCCCCAATCTATCCACTGAGTTTTTGACACAACCTTGGGTTTAGTGAGAAGAATGGTCTGATAATAGTCCTGCTGAAAAGAAGTGTGAAACCTGTAATCAGTAGCAGTCCTAGGTGCATTGATTGGATTCTGTCTTCTTAACTTCCTCAAAACATCCGTTGTCCCTGACCCACGATAATCAACAATATCGCGATCAGCTGGACCTGTGGGAGCAACAAGAACAGGCATAGCTGAAGAAGAGCTACTGCCCTGACCAACTGCAGTCCCTCTACCACTAGGGACCTCATCCTCCTCCTCCTCCTCATCATCATCATCATCATCATCGCTGCTGCCCTCTCTAGCTGGCCCTTTACCACGATTTGGCTGCACATCATAATCCTCATCCTCAATGTCAACATCATCACTGCTAGCACTAGATTCTGTTTCCTCGCTGTCATTTGCCTCTCTAGATGCTGCCCTTTTCTGCCCTCTAGGCCTTAGACCAGGCCTAGTAACCACCGGGACCTGACTAGATCCACCGGCAATGTCCTCATCAACACTTTGCCCTTTCTTAGTTCTCTTTGCCACTCTCTTTTGTAGAGCCATTTGTACTGATTCCTGGACAAAACATGATATGGAAACGAAGGATCAGGTCATAGGAATGAATATAGATAAAAAGAGTGGATAGATTTGATTTCTAGGGCTGGACAGAATATGATATGGCTGTTCTGGGCACAACCGGTCAGACCGGTTACAGGAACCGGTCAGACCGGTTCTACACAGAACAGGCCATGAGCATTGATTTTGGGCAAGTTCTTGAGGAGTAAATCACAGGATATGAATATATATAAGCATTTGAGCAGTTCTAGGTATTCATAAAGGTCACTAGTGCACAGATATGAGCAGTTGGGGCTTGACAGCCTGAGATCGGTCAGACCGGTTCCTGCAGTCAAACCCTAGGTCGAGATTCCAACAAATGTAGCCCACCAAACTGAATGAAACTTTAGGGAGGTCTTCCTGGGCACACTAGGTGATGATTGCTTGAAGGAATCCTAGAGATATTCACTGAGCACATAGATCGGGCATGAGGAACATATGAATACCTTGAGAGGGAAGAACTTGAGGATTTGAATCCAAAAACCGGTGTTGAATCCGGTCAGACCGATGAGAATCACTTCAATCCTCAGAAACTCCAAGGGGTCCGAGCTCTACCTTGAGGAAATCTTCAAGAACTTGAAGGGGAGATGAGTTCGGGCATGGGGGCGCACGGGAGAAACAGCCACAGGCTTGGTCTGGGTGAGGGGAGGAAATGTGAGTGGATAAGGTAACTTCTAGAGGTGAAGGGGTAAAAAGGTGCATGGACCCGAGGCAGACCGGTCAGACCGGTTCCAGGAACCGGTCAGACTGGTTTCCCCAGGAAACCAGCCACAATCCATAAGGGTCACCTTCATCTCCAAGATTTTAATCCAAAATTGAAATAGCCTTATGCTGGATAGATATTGGTACTGGATCTTGATCAAGAACATGAATTTTCAATTTAATTCAAACTCCTTGATACTTCCAAGAAAGTCGGGAAAAGATAGATAATTTATGGACTTGAGAGAAATTTCACCATTTGTGACTAGCCATCAGTCAAGCAAGGTTAACTATAGTCACAAATAGATCCATTGGGTCACAGAGACTAAGAACCAAATATTTTCAAAAACACACAAGTCCTAACATACTAGTTGGATTTTTTAAAATCTATCCTATGTCACATAAGCATGCAACAACTCAAGTCAAGAACCATATTAGAATGTTTAGCAAATTCCTTACACCGTTTTATGGAACATATGACACCCAGTCAATTTTAAAGAAGGAATTTACAAAACATCTAATAGATACAAGAACGGGACTTGAGAGAGTTACTTGCAAGAATGCACACACTAGCATAGATATGAGGCCTAGATGCTTAATGTAAAAACAAGGGTAAAAGAAGCATACCTTGGCCTCTAGCTAATTCTTTTTCTTCACATTGGTGAAGATTCACTTCTCAAGTCTTGCGCATTATCAAGATAATCCAAATGCCTCTTCTCATTTATGATTTTCCCTTTTATACACCATAGAGAAGAAATGCATTAAGTAGCACAAGACCGAGTTTCACTATTTAGTGACCTTTGGATTGGAAAGGCACAATGGGTCACTAAAAAATGAAACCTCACAATATAGGTTAAATTCCTTTTTCTTGATACACATGTGTATATGGGTGGAAGGCAAGCTCACATGCATCAATCTTGTCACAAAGCCAAGCAAAGGGATTTAATCTATATTATGGCAAGCAGCTATTTAATAAGATAATTTATTGTCCAAAAAGATATAGATACACTTTTACCAATTTTGAATAGAAAGGCATAGCTTGCTTCAAAGAGAGACAAACTCTCACAAATGAGACTACAAGATCACTAAAAGAAATGTTAGTCTCTAGGACACAAATTGTAGGATAATCTCCCCCTTAATAGGTGCATCATGTATTTGAATTACATGTCACATGCACTTAGTCAATTCAATGAGTTTGAGGAGTTTATCTCACAATTTGGCCCCGGCACATAAATAAATTGCATTTATTGAAATGGTGCCAAGAATACTTACTACCACAAAGATAGTATATGAATTGTATGCCATGGAAGTGCTCAAAGTATTTTTTGAAATATCCCAACTTAGATGAAGCCTTACAGTTGAATCCCTACCAGAACTTTTGGCACAACAAGCCAGAACTTCTGATACGAGCCAGAGGCTGCCGGACTTTTGGATCGGAAGATCTGGAGCCGGCCGGAAATTATCATCTGCTAACTGGGCCAGAACCCGTCAGACCGGTCCTGGGAACCGGTCAAACCGGTTCTCCCAGTCTGCTTCACATAAGTGGATTTCATCTCTTTTACTTCCTCCAAGCAATTTCTTCTTCAATTTTTCCATAATTTCCTGCACTTCAAAATAGTATGCTCTATCAGAGAGCCATTAAAAGCATCACATGGCATAAGGGAAATAAATGTTAAGGATGAGTGACTTAGGCATATTCAAGCATTCTCAACGAGTGAAATACTTGCATCCACAAAGGACAGAATATGACTAAGATAATCAATTAAAATATGTTACCGAGATGTCATTGGAAATGATGTAGTAGATTTAGCAATGCTTTGGCAGGTTGATGGAGTTCACACATTTTGATATATTTGCCAAAGTTCCAATGCATCTCTATTCTCCTGCAGGTCTAGCAAGTGCTTTTAGGTATCCAAGCCATGTTGGGTCCTTTAAGGTTAGTCACAAGATACTTGGGAACCCAAATGGCTCTTATGCTAGTTTTAGGTAAACTAATCACTTTAGTAGCATAAGTACCAGCTTTGTCATTCCCAAGCTTAGCAAAATCATAATGGACAAGATTAGATTTGAAAATGTTACCATTAGGGCAATCCTTACTTAGATGTCCCTTTGACCGACAAGTGTAGCAAATACTATTCTTGATATTTCTTGGTGATTTGCTCTTTTTGTTGATCACTTGTCCCTCGCTAGCCTTGCTGCTTAAGCTCGTTGCTTGATCACATTTCTTGTGTAGTTGGTGGTCTGTCTCAGCGAGAACCAGTCGGACCGGTTCCTGAGACCGGTCAGACCGGTCTGGAGCTAACAGAACCATCAACTTCTGTGGACAGTCGTTGATTAAGTGTCCAAATTCCTTGCATTTGTAGCATAGCCTTTTCTTGGACTTTCTTTGCTTCTTTGCCTTACTTTTATGCCTGAGAGAGCACATGGATGCATAATGTCCCATGTTTGAACATTTGAAGCATTTTATGTGATCAAGCTCCTTTTTCTTCTTTTCTTGAGTCTTGTTCTTGTTGACTTGTTTGTCAAGCTGAGGGATTGAGCCAGTGACCATTGATCCCTTCTCAAGCTTGTTCACCATGTTTTCACGGTTATCTTGAGAAGGTTGCACTTGGCCTTTTCCCTTGAGCTTAACTAAGTCATCATTGATCTTTTCTCTCTCTTGTTTCATGTCTTCCAATTCTTCAGCAAGGAGATCATCACAAGACTCTACAAAAACATGCTCACCACGAGATTTGGTTGCTTGGGAGCAACACAGTTTTCACATAATAAAGTAGAATTGATGTGAGAGCATGTGCATGTGTGTGTATGAGGTTCAAGGAATTTTATCGATGTAACCATGACCTCATGAGTTGTTTCTAGTAGAGCATATGATTCTACAATCTTTTCATGAGAACATTCAAGTTCATTGTAGTGAGATTGCAAAGCCATATGCTCACTAGTGAGCTTCTCAAGTTGAGCACTAAGCACTTGTTTTTCTTGTTCTAAGGATGCTACACAAATAGATAAATCAGTAGCACAAGTATAATCCTTTGACAAGATTTCATACTTACTGACCAAGGAGGCATGTGAAAGCTTAAGTTTCTCAAGCTCTTAAGTTAAAGCCTTGATAGTTCCAACTCTATGAAATTCATCACTCTTGGTCTTCTTCTTCTTTCTGCAAGCCATCAAGCACTTGGGTCCCTCATCATTGAATAATAAGGAACCTGAAGTTGATGGAGTGACGCTTGCAGCAAGAGTGTCTTGAGCGCACTTGAGAGCAGCTTCCTGGGCAGAACCGGTCGGACCGGTTCCTCCAGGCTGGCTGCACTTTCTTTCTTTTGCTCTTCTAGCTCTTTGGCAAGAACCACCTGAGACTCAATAGATGCTGCTGATGTAGATGAGCATTTCTCAGGTGATTCCATGACTTCTTGCTCTTCATAATCACTTTTTAGATCTTCAAATGTATCCGTGATGAGAGTCCAAATGTGATGAGCATCTCTTCAGATTTCTTTCTCGCTAGAGATGATATCCCATAACTCTTCACAAACAGATCTTCGAAAGAAGTCAGTAATACAAGCATTGAGTTGCGTGCAAACTAACTCCTTTTCACTAAGTTTTGACATACCAAGGTTGTCATAATCAAAGTTAGGAGGTAGAATGTTAGCAACTAAAAAATGTTCAATTACAGGATCTATACTTCTAAGAGCATTATGAACATTACCACACCAAGAAGCATAGTTTGAGCCATCAAGCTCAAGTGGCTCAAAAAGTACCTCAATCGACATCTTTTCTTCATGGCGGTTAAGCTTTAAAGTGAAGCCTTGCTTTGATACCAATTGAAAGGACCTTGATGTCGCCTAGAGGGGGGGTGAATAGGCGTTTCTGCAAATTACAAAAACTAAACCACATCTATCAGCACTGGAACCGGTCAGACCGGTTTCCTGTCACAGACAGGGAACAAATATGCCAAACCCCTTATATCAAATCTAGCACAAACCACTTTGGACAACAAGCTTCACCAGGTGTTTACAAGTATATTTGTGAAGCTCCTGCACACAGCACAAGTATACCAAAGTAGATAGATGCGGAATTACAAGTAAATGCTAGAAATAACAAATGTAAGTAAATGGAGACAAGACACAAGATTTGTTTACCGAAGTTCAGATTCACCACATGCACTAAGCAGCCACCAAGGCAAGGTGAATCCTAGTCTCCGTTGAGGTGCTCACGAAGAGCCGGGTTGTCACACCTAACCCTTTCCTCACCCAAACCACCACCAAGGTGAAATGAGTATACTTACTGATTTACTCAACAAGAGGATTGGTGATACAAACTTCCGGGGCACAACCACACAAGGAATGTGTGCTCCACGGCGACGCCTAGCCGTCTAGGAGCTAAGCTCCAAGAGTAACAAATGCTTCACGAGTTGCTGGATGCCACCACAAGTGCTCAAGGTCAGATTGCTCACACTTAGCTCACACACAAGTTTCTCTCTCAACCCAACTCAAGAATGTCACAAGGATTGCTCAAATCTCACAAAGAGAGGTTGGGGAGAGTTCAGCTGGCCTCAATAAGGTGTTAGAGACGCACAGAACCAGCAGCCCCTCAAAGAGGAGCTCTTGGGTACAAATACCCAACACCAACAAAACTAGCCGTTATTCTGTCAGACAAAACCGGTCAGACCGGTTTTCAAACCGGTCAGACCGGTTTTCAAACTCAACTAGCCGTTAGACACAACCGGTCAGACCGGTTATGGCCTGAAAACCCCACTAAGTTAGATATCAAAAGGTTAGACTCTCATGGGTTGTCTTGAGCACTTTCAGTGAATGTCTATCAACCAATGTTGCATCCCTCTTGATAGTATGGCATACCTATACTCAAGACATATAAATAAATATATTTCAACCACTTGAGCTTGTATATTGAGAATCATGCCAATACTTGAATATTCTTCACTTGAGGGCTTTCAACATTGTCCATCATCTGAGCATATCAACCTTGAGCTAGTGACTTAGGATTTTCCATAGCTTATGTTTGAATTCACTTTAATCCTTAGGCCACCTCCTTTATCAATCATAACATATATGTGCAATGCAATGCCTCTCATGACAATACTTGGATATGATACTTCGAAACCCCTGGATACTAGATACTTCACCTTAGCATTGCGCACATGGTCATAAGTCGTCACTTAGCCAAAGCTTGCTTAGTCCCTCGCTCTAGTCATCTTGATTTGTTTCTTCACCACTTACCCTTGCATCATCAAGTTTAGCTTTGCTTTGCCATTGAATGAGTTCCATTTGAAAGATCCTTCAAATGCTTGTTCTTGATTAATAAAGAATATCTCATATAATGCAAGCTTCCAATTGAAGACCAATGTATAACACATATGCTCATGTCCTTTTATCATATATACATGAAGTCTTGCATATCATTTTTCTTTGTCAAATAAATCATATCATATTCTTGGAGACCCACATAGCATATCTCCAAGTCATTGCTTCATCATTGCTTGTTTAGACTTGACACCTGGGTCACCCGGGTTGGACCTGGCTGAGCCGGGTCAGCCTCTCTGTCCTGAAATTAATTTCACCTGGCTGACCTGGGTGCCACCTGGCTGAGCCGGGTTAGCTTCACTTGATCTTATGCAATGAACATTATTTCTTCACACACTTGCTTGCTTATATATCTTGATGAGCACATTAAACATAATGAATTATAAGAATAATCCCTGCTCATCATCTCAAGCAAACAAGTTAGACCTTTAATCGTTTTGTCATTAAACTCACCAAAACCCACATGGGAGCCTAGATGCACTTTCAATGGTCAAATCGTGGTTTATACAAAATTGAGAAATATATTTTTTTCATAAAAGATAATATATTAAAAATAGAAGTCTGAATGTTAAATTTTCATGTTTAATTCGATTTTGCAAACTTGAGTTCACTTATTCGTGTCATCTAATCATAATTGTCTTTTTCACAACTCAGTCTTTTCACAGTCACATACATTAATTATTATGTTACTTGTAAAAAGAGCAAAATGCACTCCAGGTCCCTAAACTTGTCCCGCATGTTCATCTAGATCCATAAACTCTCAAAACGTGTATTTGGATCCCTAAACTCCATAAAGGGGTCCATTGCGGGTCCCAAACGCGCCACGCAAGCTCCCGATACTGATGTGGCATGCCACGCTTGCAAAAAAATATACACAAAACCCCATCTAATTAGCAATAATTGAGGCCCCACCCTCTCTCTCCACTTATCCCTCCCCCTTCGGTGAAGGAGCCCATCCACCTAGCGGTGGAGGGCTTGAGGTCCACTCGGCGGCGGCCGCCGAACGGCCCCAGTCGCCGCCGTGATGGAAGATGCCCCGCTGGTGGAGAATCGGGAGATGGAGTCGCAAGAGGCGGCGCCGCTCCGACGAGGAGGCGGGGGCGGCGACGGCGCCCTCCGCGCCATGACGCCGACGCGCTCCGGCACTACCCCGGCGGAGGAGGCGGGAGCGAATTCAGTTATCAGGAAGATAAAGACGGTGACGCGGATGCGCAGCTTCATTCTCCTCCTCATGGCTGCTTTAGCTGCCGCTCCTACCTCTAGAACCTCTGTCTGCACCCGGACGGCACCACGCCGGTCTACCTCGCCGCGGTGGGCAGCGTCGCGCGGCCGTGCACCTCCTCCTCGCCGCGTCGCGAACTCCGACGCGCTTGCCTTCTTGCGCGACCCAGCCGAGAACGCAAGGCCGAGCACGAGCACCAGCCGCGACCATGGCTCGGCAGCCGCTGCCTCCGCCTCCGTCCGGCCTCACCATCATCACCCTGGCCGAGACGGCGCGGCTCTGTGACGCCTGCCTCGCCGTCAAGCTCGGGCTCGCCTCCATCGAGCGCTACTGCACGGTGGCCTCGTGCGCCGCCGCCGCGCTGGATGACTGACTCCAGGACCCCTCCCCTCTCACCACTCGCCAGGTTTGTTCTTCCTTTATGCCGCGGTGGAGGAGGAGGCGGATGAGCCACGAGCCGATGAAGCCGCTGCCGCCGGTCACGCAGACGAGGCGTCCTCCACGGGCGTGCAGGTGATGAGGGCGATCTCGGCGTCGAGGAGGGAGGCGATGGCCACGGAGGAGGAGAACCGCGCGCAGTGGAGCGTGCTGCCGCGGAGGCCGCGTGGGAGGAGGTGGAGTGCGCCGCCGCGGCGGGGCGCAAGTGCGAGGGCGACGTGAAGGACAAGGTGGAGGAGCTCAAGGCGTGGCTGGACGTGCTCCGCACCGGCATGGACAGCCTGGTGTGCCAGCTCGACGACTTCTTGGACGACATTATCGAGGGTAGGAAGGAGCTCTCCGACCTGTGCAGGTGGAGATGGCGCCGTTGGCCACCAGGAAGGGGAGAGGAGAGAGAGAGAGGCGGGTATTAATATGAATGATTAGAAATTGGTGGGGGTGTTCTGTATATGTTTGCCAGCGTGGCACGTCACATCAATATTAAGAGCTCGCGTGGCGTGTTTGGGACCTAGGATGGACCTCTTTACAGAGTTTATGGACTCAGATACGCGTTTTGAGAGTTTAGGGACCTAGATGAACATGCAGGACAAGTTTAGGGACCTAAGGTGCATTTTACTCTTGTAAAAATACGTAGATTATACATCAAACATGCATCCACCGATTTGAGAAATAATATGTATTTTGAATATCCGACGCGGCGCTAGCATCCACCGATTTGAGAAATACACACATAGTGTTTTGCCTTTTTTATTTACATGCACAACGATTAATATACAAAGATCTAAATATGTAAAAAAAAAATTAGCGGGGAGGGGGTGTGGGACATAGTGTTTTGCCTTTTTATTTAATTTCCATTAGGAAAAAGTCTAAATTACCCTCAACTATAACGAAAGTCTAGATAACCGACAAAGCTATATTTTGATTCAAATAGCTCCCTAAACTATGTCAATTGATTCAATTTACCCCTTAATAGAATTTGTCTTTTTTGTATCTTTACTTACAAATAGAGTTTTATGTTCAAATTTTGCGATGTGATAGTTGACATCATGGCTTATTTTGAAAATATATTATAAATTTTCAGTATTATTTTAATAAGTCAGTACATCTAATTATAAATTATTAATCATAAACAGTATAAAAAATTGGTACAAAAATGATATGATATTTTTTAACATAATATACAACGTTCTCTGTCATTTCATAAAATTTGAACTAAAAACTCTATTTGTGCGTGAAGATTAAAAAAAGACAAATCTTATTAAGGGGTAAATTGGACAAATTGCCAAAGTTGTGAGAGTAAATTGAACCAAAATATAGTTTAGGGGTTAACTTAGGCCGTTGTTAATTTATGAGTAAAATGCACCTTAGATTCCTAAACTCTGTAAAGGGGTCCACCACAAGTTCCAAACGTGCCACACAAATTCCTGATGTCGACCTACCATGCTATGTTGACGCAAATATAAAAAAAAAACTCCTAATTCGATCATTCACAATAAATCACCTTTCTCTCCGTCTCTCTCTCTCCATATCCCCTTCTCTCCCTGGTGGCCACCGGGGGCCATGGTCGAGCAACCTCGCCATCTCACCTGCCAGCGTGTCATGTCATTTCAGCTTTAGGAGCTCGTTTGACACGTTTGGAACCCGCGGTGGATCTTTTCATAGAGTTTGAGGATCTAAATAAATA